>QXEO01001646.1:0-17402 GCA_007115705.1 Dactylis glomerata | reverse complement strand
CTCCAGGTTAATGCGTAGATAAATTAATAGCACTCTCAGTTTCAAAGTGTATGCTTCATGGGCCTGGCTTAACTAAAGAGATTTTTAGGTGACTCATTTGAAAACCAAAAGCACTATCTTTTTTGTTCTCTCCGACTTTACTTAAGTTCTGTTGCTGCAACACGCACACCTTCAGGACTTGTTTGTTCACTATCTACAATAAATTATGTTTGGTCAATTGGCTAGAGATTAGTACTACTTGAATTCCAAATTATAAGACATTTTTTATGCTATTACTTGCTTTCGTTAGTGTGCTTGGTTCTAACATGTTAAATATATGCTCTTAATTAATTCCAAGTGTCTTGCTGCTTGCAGGCATTGTCAACCTGCTCGCCCGCAAGTCCCACTGCCACAAGATGATGTTTGGCGACTACCCAGACCACCTCCAGGAGCTCCTATTGTCGACCACAACTCTTAAGATGGTACTCCATTGTCATCCTGCACCCCGGCACCATGGGGCGGCTCCACCTCTTCTTGTTCAAGGTACGCGGTTCCGTCCTTTAGGTCCAAAAAATCTGAGGCGAAGCTGGGTGATTTTGACGCTGATGTAGGAGTTGTGTTGGCGTTGTGGGCGATGCAAGTATCCATCACGAACAACTCAAATCCCTCTTTTTTTTTGCTATTCAGAGTTGCAGCAGTGAGTCTTTCTTCGGGCTGGCTTCATACAAAAATATATATTAGGTCTTAATCCCTAGCATTCGCCCCTTCTGGATACTAGCCTGAAACTTTGTTGCTCTATTGTTTAAAATTCTGCCTTCATTTCTTGATCAATCTAGTATGTGACACTTCTCTTCAATGCAAGCACTGGAGTGGTTTTGAATGCTCATTCTAATTCTCATATTGTTTATTGGTTCTTACTCAGTCGTCAAGAATGGTTTCTTCCTGGTTAAGCTAAAGCAGCTCAGCTGAGAAAACTGACTCTCTTGCTAGCATGGTAAATTTGTGGTTGTCATTGCTATCTGTGAGGCCGCTCTGCCGCAGTGACTGGACTCCATCCTGGCGATCTCATGGCAGGAACATGACCGCTACCCAGCCGGTGAGACATCCCATCTCCTCTTTCACACAAGACATACCGATCTTGCAAGATGCTGGATTGGTGTATAAAAACATATGATCTTGTGCAGGTTTTATTACTGATTACGATTTGATCCTGAGATCTTCCTTTTGTAGACTCATGTTGATTTTAGTTCTTGCATGAAATGATTCAGATTGGTTTGACTGTAATTTTCTTGCCCAATGTTCATTTTAGTTCAACTATAGCAGCAAAACAAAGGGAGACATTATTAAACCAAGATCAGTAGTAAAATGGACAGTGGCAATGTTTTAAACTGTTTTTTTGCACTTTCTGGTTATAATGGAGTACAATTTCTTCTATACTTAACTGAACTTCGTTTTGCTGTATAAACTTGAAACTAAACTTCATTATAATTTTTCAGCCATACGTCATGCGCATGGAGCACATGCTTGTCGGAGCTTGCTGGCACGACGCGTGCTTGTCAGAGCTTGCTGGAAGGATGCGCTCTCCAGATGCTTGCTGCTGGGGCCGGACGCGAGCTCGACTTGCCGGCAGGATGCGCTTGCCAGAGCTTGCTGCTAGTAATGGAACACGAGGAGCATTTGCAGAAGCAATTCTAGAAAAAGAGAAAAATGAAATGAAACTACGATTTATGTCATGGTGGTGTTTGGAAGACGGAAGCATCAGTAGATCTATGCCTGTTTCTGCTCGTTCCCCTATGGTTGATCAGAAACCATGATTTTTTGAGTCAATGTACTTTGACAATTTGACTCAACTATGATCATGAAGGGTTTTCCGTTTCTTTTTTTATGCCAGAATGTTCTATGGTTCCTTAGGTTCCTAGCTTATCTAGAGAAAATTATCTACAGATCCGGTGGCAGCAGCACCATTGCCATTAGGGGAGAAGTGGTGCTCGAGGTGGCCAGGAGGGAGGGAGCCTGGATCCCGCCGGCTAGACATGTTTGTTAGTAGTGTGACACTTGAGGTTACGGGCATGTATAGCTGATGTGCGTGTCGAAAGCTTTGCTATTTTCATGTACAATTACCACCTAATGCTAGCTAGATGCGCGATGTGCATGTACCACCTGATGCTAGATATCGTTAGCTCTCCATTACTTTGATGGCTATATGATGTATGATGTAGTTTCTCAGATGTATCTTGAGTTTAACATTGTAGCTGAACTAGCTGTTGTTGGAACAATTCTTGGATCCGATCCACGAGCAACTAGCTACCTGATGCATTAAATATAATTTTTTCTGAATTGTTGATGACCTGATTGATGGCGTAGCTGATGAGCACCCAACCTAAGTGATGTGTTCTTCCCTTCACTACCGGCCAGTATTGCCCCTTGGGCGCAGGCCGCAGGCTCGCCTACGATGTTGCTGAAACCAGGCGACCGCATGTTTCAGCAAAGATCGCATCACTTAATCCCCTTGCCGTGCTCATCCAAATGTGGGGAAATTTTTTATGAGGTAATGAACTTAAGCTGCACAGATCAACAGAGGAGATCAGCCGCCATATTTTCAAAGAAGTGGAATAATGGATAGGGCAGAGAAGCATGGGTGTGGGATTAGGCTGGCCTTTGGGCACACGTTGCACAGGGCTGGATGTGTCGTACATTTATCGGACGTAAAACGTCGTGTGTGAAGCAATTTTGAAGAACCTTTTTATATAGTTGTCATATGCGTCATTTATTTGTTTTGGATCTGCAAGAAAAGCCCGAGAATCCTTTTTGTATATGGCTATTATATGTGGCATTTATTTGTTTCGGATCTCTAAGGAAATGCAAAACCTTTTAACCTTCTATATACTAGGGATCTCCAATTAAAGACTACAAACCGAGAGCCCCACAATTAGTGGGATTGACCTGGATGGCTCCTTGGAAAGTGGATGGCTTCTTGGAAAACGCCCTACATAATTATCTCAGTAATCGACGCTCATGCCAGCAATCCGGGCCATTTTGTATCTCCTTCCTCAATCTCTCCTCCTAGAGAACAACCTGCCCAGCTCTATAAGTACAAGCTGTTGGTCACAAGCCGCGTGCGGTGAGCGCGTGACTTGAGACTTGGGCTTGGCGAGGCAGAGGCGTGGCGTGGAGATGGTCTGTTGACGGCAGCGATGCAAGCTAGGCGTAGGCGCGGGTAAGGCGGGGCAGAGTCGTGGAGATGGCCCGTCGGCGGCAGCGAGACAAGCTAGGCATAAGCGCGGCATGCAGATGGCGCACTCGCTCCGTCATCATCGACAGCCGGCGACGAGGCGAGCTCTTCCCCACAATCTGGTAGGTTATCTAACCGTGGTGCCTCTATATGTTTTCCATGTCTAAGTTCTTGGTTCTGCGAGAATCAATCCATCAATTTGTATATCCACAAGCTAGCCCTCTAAGCAGGCATCGAGAGATCACCTGCGCGTTTTCAGATGTAATTAAAAAAGGCTAGTCATCCACTACGGGCTACGGCCGTCGTGAGGAGGCATGCATGTACGTGTGTTCTATTGGGGTTCATCGCAGCTGCATGCAATCCTTGGATCACGGAATTCTTCCGGGCATTGACGCGTGATTCCGAATTCTTCCGATTTGTTTGACTCGTCATGATTTGGTTCAAGATTCGATTGCCATTTGAAACAGTCTTACGGAGTACTTTCTTTGATGTCTTAGGCTCTTAGCTGAAGGTGGGGGAGGAGTCCTAGCTAAAGGCGGTCGAGTACTCTTGCCGGAGAAAAAAGACTATTTTAAACTTTAAACTTGTAGGGGTTCGACGAGATAAACCCTAAACGTGATGATGAATGAATGATGTAATCCAAGATTTGGGCACAACACATCTTAGATTGAATTCTCTTGCAGTCACAAGGCAAGCACATGTCATTGAAGTATTTTTTAATCAAATTACTTGCAATTTTACTTATTTTATATCACTACTGCATTCAAAACAAAGTATCACTTTGATATAGCAGGCAGAGTGACCAGCGCTTATGCCCATTGAAATGTTCAACAAAAGCAGCCATGACTTCAGTGGAAATTTCACCCCTCGGTAGCCCGTAACTATGTTCTTAGATATTGCTATGCATTTGTGCTAACTATGTTTTCTGAAGCTTTTCAAATTAGTGTTTCCGAGTTTCGAAATAACAGGCTCCATTGAGAGCGCTGACATTTTCTTTGTTGAACACAGTATCAGCCTTCAATAGAGTTTCAACCATATTCTTATTTCGAATTTGGACAACATCTGGCATGCCAGTCTCCTTGGAAGAGTTCAGGCCTTCAGGGAGCCAGTCATCACTTTCAGTTAGTTGATAAAACAAGAAATCATTTGAGTTTTTTTACCAACTCTGGCAGCACAATGCAAGGGCGCATCGCCCTTTTTATCTCCTGCAGACATAATGTCTTTCATCGCGTTGATGCTAGTAGAAAACTTTGTAAATTATGTGTTGGCCTCAGCGGTGCTGCCCTTGAGAAGTCGAACTGCGGCCAACAGAGCAGGCAAAGTCGGAAGCTGTTGAACGCCATAGTCGGAAGCTGTTGCCGGCGAAGCAGACTAATCAGTGCCATTTTCTATGTCATCAGAAGCTTGCGGCACTGTGAAGGATTACTGGGTAGCAAGTGTTGAAATTCAGACACACGGGTGCATCTGTACTGCCAAGTGTGAAATAAATCTAAAAATGGGAAAAAAATCTAAAATAAATCACCTAAACTCAATAAATATAAAATCATCAGTGTATGTGTCGATGGTGGAGGTTCTATTGCAACTAGATATATTCAAATAGAAATAGTAACCAGTGTCGCCAGTATTCTTGTGGTTGTGACGTATATTACACGTTGACAATAAAATCTGTTATGGAGCGGAGAAGTTCCTTCCTTGTATCCTTGGACACTACGTGGGGCTGGTTTGGCCAACTTTTTTGGAAGGTCCGAAACTTCTCCATCTCAAGTCTGGAGATGTCATGTACTAGTCACCTATAAGGCCCCGCTTGGATGCCTAGCCAATATACACGGCTGTGTTAAATTATCGGGGTATTCAACTGGTGACCCAGCAAACCACCGGAAGGAAAAGAAAAGGGACCTTGTCAGGTCCGTGAGTGATACCGGGGGAACGGGCCGAAACCGCGTCGGAGAGGGAGAAAGTACAGCCAACCAAGCAGTAAAACTGGGCTCCGTCGGAAAATAACTGGGCTCCGAAAATGACTGCTTGGTTTGTTTGATGTCACCGATCTTTCAAATTATTTATATATCCGCCCGTAACTATGTTCTTAGATATTGCTATGCATTTGTGCTAACTATGTTTTTCTCTCGACTCCGTCTTTGTGTCAGGTAAATAGGAATTTTGGCTTTCGTTTCGTCCAATTCCGAGAATATTTCCTGTGTAACTTTTCTGAAACACAAGATCCTCCTTGCCAGGCACAACAAAACCTTCAGGCTGGTCCATGTATATCTCCTCCTCCAACTCGCCATGCAGAAAAGCAGTCTTAACATCTAGCTGCTCAAGCTCAAAATCATGCATAGCAACAATACCAAAGAAAGCACGAATAGAAGTATGCTTCACAACTGGGGAGAAAACATCAGTATAATCAACACCTGGAATCTGACTGAAACCTTTTGCTACTAACCTTGCCTTAAACCTTGGAGGCTCATTAGGAGATAAACCTTCCTTTCTTTTAAAGATCCACTTGCAGCGGACAGCCTTCTTTTGTTTAGGCAAGCGCACAACATCCCATGTGCCATTTTTCTCAAGCGATTGCATCTCTTCTTGCATCGCACCTAGCCACTTTTCCTTATCAACCGAAGCAATGGCTTCAGTGTACGTAGCTGGTTCAGCATCATGCTCCACCTGTTCAGCACAACAGAATTCCTATGGATAGAAACCAGGAGAGGAAAATAATGACTGAAGTGGCATTGCCCTAAAACTGAGACATGCAGTACATGTTGAAGAAAGCCGAAAACTATGAAAAATGGTTTTGCTGCACAATCTAGAAAACTATGGTGACAGACTGCTATGAAGAAAAAAAATTAAAAGTTACTTCTAGAAAACTCGATTTGAAAATCTAGAAAACTATGGATTCTTGATACCGCATGTTCGTTTCATATTTGCTGTAACAAGGATTGGTTCAGTTCTTATGAGTCTGTGCAGACTGGAGATTTTGTGCGTGTGGGAAATGACAACCAGTGCGACATTGTTGGCGTTGGTTCTGTTCAGATCAAGACCCATGATGGGATGACACGCACGTTGACAGGAGTGAAACATATACCCTCCATGGCGAGGAATTTGATCTCTCTTAGTACCCTAGATTGTGACGGGTACAAGTACAAAGGTGGGAACAAACGTCTGAAGGTATCATCAGGTTCTCTCATTGTTATGATTGGTGATATGAATTCTGCAAAATTATATGTCCTTAGAGGTAGCACTTTGCCTGGTATTGCTGCTGCTGTTAGTTCTGATGATTCTAGTAAGACTAACCTTTGGCATAAGCGTCTTGGACATATGAGTGAGCTTGGCATGGCAGAATTGGCGAAGAGAGAGCTAATTGATGGTTGCGACTTGAGTAAGTTTGAGTTCTGTGAGCATTGCATTTTTGGTAAGCATAAAAGAGTTAAATTCAATGCTTCCATTCATACCACCAAAGGCATTTTAGATTATGTGCATGCTGATGTTTGGGGTCCGTCCCGTAGAACTTCTAATGGTGGTGCTAATTACATGCTTACTATTATTGATGATTACTCAAGGAAAGTGTGGCCATATTTTCTGAAACATAAATCTGATGTTTTTGCTGCTTTTAAGAAGTGGAAAGTTATGGTAGAAACACAAACTGAAAGGAAGGTTAAGATACTCCGTACTGATAATGGTATGGAATTTTGTTCAAATGAATTTGATGAGTTTTGCAGCAACGATGGCATGGTAAGACATCACACCATCCCGTACACCCCTCAGCAGAATGGCGTGGCTGAACGCATGAACAGGACCATTATTTCGAGGGCTCGCTGCATGTTGTCTAATGCAAAGATGCATAGACGTTTTTGGGCTGAAGCAGCCTCCACCGCATGCTATCTCATCAACAGGTCACCTTCCATTCCACTTGATAAGAAAACTCCCATTGAGGTATGGTCTGGTTCACCAGCTGATTATTCTGAGTTGAGAGTTTTTGGTTGCACTGCTTATGCTCACGTTGATACTGGAAAGTTAGAGCCAAGGGCTGTTAAGTGTATCTTCCTTGGTTATGGTTCAGGAGTTAAGGCATATAAATTATGGAATCCTGAAACCAAGAAAGTTTTGTTGAGCAGGAATGTCATTTTTAATGAGGCGGTTATGTTTTATGATAGTCCGTCTACTGATATTTCTGATGCTATTGATTCTCCTAATGTTTTCTGATGATGAGCAACAGAGAATTGGCGTGCAGGTGGAGCACGCAAAGGAGAACGAAAATGTGGTTCCTGAAACCAATAATGATAATATTTATGTTCCACCTTCACCACCTATTGTTCAGCAGCCATCACGGTCTATTGCAGCTGGCCGTCCTAAGAGAAATATTACACCTCCTAATCGTTTAATTGAAGAGTGTGATATTGTTCATTATGCTTTGAGTTGTGCTGAACAGGTGGAGCATGATGCTGAACCAGCTACGTACACTGAAGCCATTGCTTCGGTTGATAAGGAAAAGTGGCTAGGTGCGATGCAAGAAGAGATGCAATCGCTTGAGAAAAATGGCACATGGGATGTTGTGCGCTTGCCTAAACAAAAGAAGGCTGTCCGCTGCAAGTGGATCTTTAAAAGAAAGGAAGGTTTATCTCCTAATGTAACAACCCAGAAATTGTAACCCAAGTCTTATTAAATAAAGTACCAAAAATTGGATCCAAATAAAACCTTTTCTTCATTATTGTATGCATACATGTATTCTCTTTATTTGTATTTCTATGATTTTATGTGTGTTCTTTTGCTTGAGCATTGGTTAAACAATTCTAAGTGAACCAATAGAAACAACTAAGAAAGATATTAGGAACCAAAAGAACCAAAAATAAAAATAGGTAAGAAAGAGATAAAGTTAATATGATCTAGAAACTGTTAATGACTACACCACTTTGAGCCCTTAGATTAAGAAATCTACAGCTCACCTGCAGGTTTAACCTTTTAGTTGAGCTTAACCAAGTTATGGACTAACTCAACCAACAAAGATCTACCAAAATTTCAAACCAGAACACTACTCAAACTTGAGCCAAAGTTTGAATCTGAAACAGAAACCATTTCAAATTTGAAATATAAATTTTTGCAAAACCCATTATTTCTCCAGAACAAAAATATGCCCGGGTACCTTATCCAATATGATGAGCACCCAAAGTGGCAAATTTGAAAAAATTCGAATTTTGAGTTCTTGGAAGCATTTCGTCGAACACTGGCAGCAACAAATCGAGTGAGATCCATTTCACTGGTGCAGCACTGTTCTGGCTCGGCCAAGTGCTGTAGCCATGCCCCCTGGCCGCGCCTCGATCGATTCCAGCCCCCTCTGCCCCGACCCAAGCCATGGAAGAAGGAGGAGAAGAGGAGAAAACGCCCAGGACCCCCTCCCAGGAACCCACTGTCCCGCGCGATGCCGACCAACGTGAAGGCGCCAGAGGCGACCCACAGCGCCCCGCAGCCGAGTCGACACCAGCCCAGCACCACCCCGAGGCCGCCGTGACCGGAGCGAGCTTGCAACGCCGCCAGGACCCCCGCAGCGTCGAGCTTCTGGCCGCGCTTGTCCCGGCCACCTGGGCCTATATAAACCCCCGGCGATCAAACGAAGCAACGCACCGCACTCCCCTCTACCTCCCAGACATCGCCGCTTACTCCCTCGTGCCCTAGTTCGCCGTCGCCAACCCCGCCGGCGCAGTACTGGACGAGCGGAGCGCCGCCGCGTCCGACCACTTGGAGGCCAGCTTCTGCAGGGAATCGGAGGAGGAGGAGCACCGCAGCCGATCCCGAGCGTCGCCGTCGAGTTTCGTTTCCTCTACGCCTCGCCCTCGCCGTCGAACACTCACCTCTGCGCGCAGGTGAGCCCCCGCTGTGACTGAGGAAGAAGATGATCGTGAACCGTTAGATCGAGATCGGACGATAACTTACCGATTCGGGTTTTGAATTAGGTCTGACGTCGTGGCCCCACCTGTCAGTACCGATTTTTATTTCTCCCCAGCCGCGCGAAACGGTATCGGGCCGGCCCGTTCGGGTTTGTTCTGAATTGGGCCCAGCTCATTTCGAATACGGTCCGATTCGTTTTTAATTAATTCCCGCCCTTTTCTTTTATTTCAAAACTGTTTCAAATGATATTTTCAAATTCAATTTCCTAGAGTTTTATAAGTCCAAAGTTAGCAAATAAATATTCGTTGGAAAGCTTAGAAAATACTCTATCCAATAGTACTGGTTAGATTTCAATATCAGTTAAGAATAAAAATGGATATGAATAGTGTGACCATAGCTTGTGAATTAATGAAAGATTTCTAGAAAATTATTTAAGCCATCAATAATCTTAAAAATTAAAATGTGGACTTACTAATGACCCCCATTACTGTTAGTCAACACTAATCTACCCAAACCATATTAGTGTGACCATTTAGATCCTAACCCAAACCTATTTGTTAGCATAAAATGATAGAGCCCTAATGCAAACTTAGAATTAATTGCCCTCTTTACAAATCCACTTAGTGAACCCATCCCCCTTAAACTTGTCTTAGTAACCCCAAATCACCTCCACTGCTGCACAGTGAACCACCTAGGCCACTTAGCAAAGAATCTAGTATGCACACTTGAAGAAAAACTTAGAAGAAGGACTTATCTACCAACACATAAAATGCAACATGACTCAAATTGCAACCGGAATTAAAATACAACCTAAAGAATATTGTTTGAAAGTAAGCATGAGTGCTTGGTGTGTTGTTAGCTTGGTGAAGTGATGGTGTGTTTGTGTTTACTCGTTATTAGACGCTAGTGTTGCCGAGGAGGATATTGGAGGGGATTATTATTATCCAGAAGAAGAAGAGAACCCCGGACACTTTGCCAACCAAGGCAAGCCATCTTTTGATTCATACTCCCACTACCTAGTTTTAATACTGCATTCTACTTGTTTTTAGTAAATTGCATGATTGAATTGCTAGAGTAGAATGATAGAAGTAAATTGCATGATTGAATTGCTAGAGTAGAATGATAGAAGCATATTGATGTCTTGGTTATCAAGAGCTTCAAGCTGAGTTTATCCAACCATAGTAGTAGTACTATCACTCAATGTAGTTGCTTAGTCGCTAATAAAGGTTGAGGCTATCTCGGGAGGAACCCCATTTGAAAGGTGGTGACTTGACCTTGAAACTTGAAATGGGAGATTGCTCCTACATGATGGCTTTATGAAAGAAAATAATCTGGACTAAGAACTATGAAATGTATTTCTCAAATGACAACGAGTGATGTACATGGGTGCCAACTATACCGTACAACCACGTTACCCCTATATGGGAAGGGGCTTAATCCGTAGTTTGTTGATCTTAGTATGGGAGGTCTTGCATAAAATCTTCATGGAAGGACTCCACGGGCGGATACTTCTTGACCAAGTGGATTCCACTAACCCGGTCTCCGGGATGGGCATAACTAGAGGCGCCGGAGCGGGAAGTCCGTATTCCGGGCTCTAGGGAAGGATCCTATACTAGGATGAGCAAGTGAAAGAATTTGTTTGATTATCTGAAAGCCGCATACCTTTGTGTATAGCGAACCGTGGATTTCTCCCGGCAGATGTATCGAATCTTGTGGGTAAAGTGTACCCCTCTGCAGAGGTTTTCAAACTATTCGAATAGCCGAGTCCTCGGTCATGGACGGTTGGCAAACTCTACCTGGCTTTTGTCAAGAATAAAAAGAACAAGGGTGAACTTGGTGAATGACATGAATTTGAATTGACATGACTTGACCGGGATCTTGACACATTGAAGTTCCTCTTTAGAATGAACTTAGAGAACTAAACCTCTTTTCTACAAATGAGCATTCTTGGGAAATAAAACTAGCTTTTGCAAACCAACTTAGTGCTTAGTCCACTAGACCCAACCTTGCATATCTACTTCATCTCTTCATTTATAAGATGGTTTGCGAGTGCATCCAATGTACTCACGGCTGTGTCCCTGGCTATCAACTTGGCCAGACTATGGGGAGGAATACCAGGAGGAAGGGTATGAAGAAGAGTTCCAGAACTAAGCTCGTCTCCGTGAGTCGCCAATTGCCTGTAGGGAGAAGGCATGGGCCGAAGACGGTATTTCCGCTGCTATATTGTGTTGTAATATGACTTGGTCTATATGACCATTGTATTTGAATCATCGTATTGTAATGTCTGTGGAACTGGTTACCAACTACGTTATGTATATCGCAACAATGATTCTGGGATTGCGGTGGAATACATAACGGGCACTTCGAATTTGTTATCAAATTTGAGGTCGTCACAAGTTGGTATCAGAGCCTAGGCTGACCATAGGAGACCTTAGTTAGAATGGGCGTTAAAACAAAACCTTGTTAAAAGAAAGATACAAGAACGGTTGCAAAAATTGCTTAGTCTTTCCTCTCTAGTTACAAAGTTTTATACATACTTCAGTTTTAGCTTACTTAAAATTTTGCACACTTGAGTTGATCACTAACTTGAACTAATTTAAAATTTTGTAGATGGCCCTGGTATTCACTGAGCAGTACCAGTTGGGCCAAGGTGGCAGCCTTTGTTTCGAGCGCGACCTCACCACTTTGACCTTGTTCCTGAACCGTTTGTACCCGGAGTTCAAGGGAGCCGTGCTCAATGAGCACCCGGATGGAGAGCTACGGTGGCTCATCCGAGCTAGTTGCCGTGGCAAGAAGGGGATGTTGGGTTCTCCAAGGGTCAAGTTTGAGCTTGTGGAGAACACTTGGGCCGATGGTTTGGTCCGAGCAATGCAGGAGATGCACGCCCGCTTATGCGGACTGCACGTTGAGGAGGTTCAGGGAGGACGCTTCAAGGACTTTGCTCGGCGTGATGCGGATGGGCGTCCCGCAAACATGCCCGGGCAGAATGAGCCGAGTACCTACATCGACCACATGGACTTCTTGCTGTACTCCACTCAGCAGGAGGCCGACCGTGCCCGTACTAGGGCCAACCTCGAGCACGTTGCACTGGTGGAAGCGAGAAGCACCATCAGGATTCTTGCGAAGGAACGCAAGAGCCTTCGTCGCCAGCGCGATGAGAAGGAACAGGACCTTGAGGAGTTGAAGGCCAATGTGGCGGAGTTGACTGCGTACATTGAGAGTCTTGAGGATCACCTTGGTGAGGAGGAAGGCATTGATCTCCGCAAGGAGGATAATGCCCTCATTAGTGATGAGGATGACTTCATGGAGGACCTCGACGATCCGGAGGATGGTGGTCACAATGGATTCATTGTGAGCGACGAGGAGGAAGACCCCGAGGAGCCCGCTGTTTAGGTCCGAGATCCACGTATTACCTAGCTATGAGTTCCACTTTATGATCACTTCGTGTAGGTGTGAGTTGTATTCCCCTCTCTAGTAGACGAGTCGCAATGGTTTGATGTAAACCATTTGTAATGTGTGAACTCGTATGTATGATATGTTTGATGAGTGATGAATGAAATTTGAATTTGGCCTCTAAGGCCTTAGTAAAACAAAATTGCATCATCCATGTACCTTTAAATCTTAGCAAATTAGCTTTTCCCTCTTATCTTACACACCTTATCTTCAGATGCCGCGAGCACCCCCACCCCCGAACCCGGAAATGGCCGAATTGCTAAGATTGATCATGGAAGACCGGGAAGCAGCCCGAGCTGAGCGCCAAGCCAACTTGGCCACTCTTCAGCAGTTAACCCAGATGGCAACGAACCACAACAATGGCAATGGCAATGGTGAAGGAGAAAACCATGGCAATGGAGAGCACCGATCCAAGTTAAGGAGTTTCCAGAACACCAACCCTCCTATATTCACTAAGTCTGAAGAGCCCTTAGATGCCGATGATTGGCTTCGTACTATGGAGAACAACTTGGCAGTCGCCGAAGTTGGGGAAAACGAGAAGGTCTTATACACCACCCACTATCTTGCTGGAGCGGCAAGAGCTTGGTGGGACAGCACCCGTGCCATGCAAGTCCCAGGGGATGTGATGTCGTGGGAAGAGTTCAAGAGCAAGTTTAGCAAAGCCCATGTTCCCAAGGGATTGGTAAAACGGATGAGAGATGAGTTCAGAAATCTGAAGCAAGGTTCTATGTCGGTGGTGGATTACCGTGACAAGTTCCTTACCTTGTCTAGATATGCCCCAGATGACACCAACACCACTGAGAAGAAGCAAGAAAGGTTTCTGGATGGACTTCATGATGAGATGCAATGTGTCTTGGTCAGCATTCCTTTTGCCGACCTGGAGTCATTGGTTGACTCTGCCATTCAGATGGAAGGTAAACTCAAGCAAGCTACCGAGAACCGCAAGCGCCGTATGATGTATCAAGGCAACTCGAGCAACTCGCAGAAGCCAAGGGGAAATGCACCAATGAGCTTCACCCCTAGACCAATGAGGCCGTCTGCACCTGCTCCGCGTCCCAACTATCCTAACCGCCCACCCGGCAACAACTTCAACCGTGCACCCCCAAGACCTAGTGGCAACAACTTCAACACCAATACTCCAAGGCCAAATGGCGCCCCTGTGTTACCCAAGCCTGGTGACAAGTCTGGTGTTACATGTTATGAGTGTGGACTAAAAGGGCATTACTCCAATGAGTGCCCCAAGAAGCTGAATGATGCATCCAAGACTGCTGCCCCTGCTCAGCAACAGCGTCGTGTGGGAAATGGCAAGAACTATCCACCTAGGAACCAGCCTCACTCTCGGGGCCGTCTGAATCACATGAATGTTGAAGAAGCTCAGGAAGCAACCGACGTGGTGCTTGGTATGTTCCCTGTTAACTCAGTTCTTGCAAGAGTCCTGTTTGATTCTGGAGCTTCACACTCATTTGTTACCCAATTATTCGTTGATAAAAGTGGACTTCAACCCACACCCTTGAAAGATGTCATGTCTGTGCAAATTCCCGGGTCAGTAACAAAAGCTAGTTGTACTTGCTTGGCAGTGCCCATAGAAATCCATGGGATAGCTTTCTTAGCCGATTTGATAGTGTTGGGAACCAAGGGTTTGGAAGTAGTTCTTGGTATGAATTGGATGTCTTTTCATCAAGGAGTGATAGATTGTGCCAAAAAGACCATCACCATGAAGAGTAGCAATGGAATCATAGTCAAGCATGTGTCCGTAAAACCACCCCAAACCACCAGATATCATAAGAGTATCTCAGGACCGACTTTGGAGCAAGTCCCCATCGTCTGTGAATACCCGGATGTCTTTCCCGATGAGTTACCCGGAATGCCACCGGATCGGGATATTGAGTTTATCATTGAGCTTATCCCCGGAACTGGATCAATAGCCCAACGACCCTATCGTATGAACCCAGCTGAATTAGTTGAGTTGAAGAAGCAATTGGATGACCTGTTGAGTAAAGGATTAATTCAACCAAGTTCTTCTGCTTGGAGATCACCCGTTCTGTTTGTGGATAAAGTGACGGTTCTAGCCGACTGTGCACTGATTATCGCAAGCTTAACGATGTGACCATCAAGAACAAGTATCCTCTCCCGAAGATTGAAGATCTGTTTGACCAATTGACTGGAGCACGAGTATTCTCGAAGATAGATCTTAGAACTGGATACCACCAACTGAAGATCCGTGCAACGGATATCCCCAAAACAGCCTTCACTACCCGATACGGATTGTATGAGTACACCGTAATGTCATTTGGATTGACCAATGCCCCTGCTTATTTCATGAATCTCATGAATAAGGTTTTTATGGAGTTCTTGGATAAGTTTGTTGTGGTCTTCATTGACGACATTCTTATCTACTCCAAATCCGAAGAAGAGCATGCAACCCATTTGAGATTAATTCTAGAAACCCTAAGAGAGCATCAGCTGTATGCTAAGTTCAGTAAATGTGAGTTCTGGTTGAAGGAAGTTGGATTCTTAGGCCATGTGCTGTCAGCAGGAGGAATATCGGTAGATCCCAAGAAGATCAAATCAGTCCTGGAATGGGAAGCCCCTACCACTCAAACGGAAGTTAGAGGTTTCCTCGGATTAGCAGGATATTACCGCAAGTTCGTCGAAGGATTTTCCAGTATTGCCCGTCCAATGACCCAATTGTTGAAGAAGGACAAGAAGTTTGAATGGACCCCTAAGTGTGAAGAGAGTTTTCAAGAGCTCAAGAAGCGATTGGTGACCGCCCCTGTCCTAACCATGCCCGATATCACCAAGAATTTTGATGTCTATTGCGACGCTTCCAAACTTGGACTTGGTTGCGTACTGATGCAAGAAGGAAAGGTCATAGCTTACCTCTCTAGGCAGCTTAAACCTCATGAAGAAAATTATCCAACCCATGATCTAGAGTTAGCAGCCGTGGTTCTAGCTCTGAAGACTTGGAGGCATTATTTGATGGGCAACCGTTGTGAGATCTATTCTGACCACAAGAGTTTGAAGTATATATTCACCCAGAAGGAGTTGAACATGAGGCAAAGGAGATGGATAGAGTTGATCAAGGATTATGATCTGGAAATTCACTATCACCCTGGTAAGGCCAATGTAGTGGCCGATGCGTTGAGTAGAAAGTCGTGTTCGTTGAATATGAGGATCAAGGAAGAGCAACCTATGTTGCACCAAGAGTTTGAAAGATTTGGATTGGAGCTAGTCAGTCAAGGATTCCTCGCCAACCTTGAGTTTCAACCCACCTTGATGAGCCAAATCAAAGAAGCCCAGAAGGGAAATGAGAGTATTGAAGGAATCAAGCGCAGAATTGGTTCCGGCAAGGTGCCAGGATTTGAAGAAGATGATCAAGGAGTTCTTTGGTACAAAGGCCGTATTTGTGTGCCCGCTGACTCAGAATTGAAGGAAGTAATTATGAAGGAAGCCCATGAGACACCTTACTCCATCCACCCTGGTGGAACTAAGATGTACCAAGATTTGAAGGAACAATTTTGGTGGCATGGAATGAAGCGCGAGATTGCATCGTTTATATCCAAGTGTGATATCTGTCAAAGAGTCAAGGCTGAACATCGACGTCCTGCTGGTTTGCTGCAACCTTTGCAAGTTCCGGAATGGAAGTGGGATTCTGTTGGAATGGATTTCATCACTGGATTTCCAAAGTCTAGCCGTGGAAATGACTCTATTTGGGTCATTGTGGATAGACTAACCAAAGTGGCCCACTTTATTCCTGTCAAGACCACTCATCGCTCAGATCAGCTAGCAGATCTGTATCTATCCAGAATTGTCAGTTTGCATGGAATCCCTAAAACCATAGTTTCTGATCGAGGAACCCAATTCACCTCGAGATTTTGGAAAAGCTTACATCAAGCTTTGGGAACCAAGTTAGCCTTCAGCACAGCTTACCACCCTCAGACTGATGGACAGACTGAAAGAGTAAATCAAATACTTGAAGATATGTTGAGAGCCTGTGTTCTAGCTTATGGAACGAAGTGGGAAGACTGTCTGCCTTTCGCGGAGTTTTCGTATAACAACAGTTATCAAGCCAGTTTGCAAATGGCCCCATTTGAAGCTTTGTACGGAAGAAAGTGTCGTACCCCTCTGAATTGGTCAGAAACCGGAGACAGCCAGATTTTTGGACTGGATATTCTGCAAGAAGCCGAGGAGAAAGTTCGCATGATTCGTGAATACCTCAAGGCAGCCCAATCAAGACAAAAGAGTTATGCCGACAAGAGACGTCGAGAACTGACCTTCCAGATTGGAGATTATGTTTATCTTAGAGTATCACCTCTCAAGGGAATGCAAAGATTCCAAGTAAAAGGAAAGCTTGCCCCAAGATATATTGGACCCTTCAAGATACTAGACCGCAGAGGAGAAGTGTCTTATCAGTGGAAATGCCCCCTGAATTGTCTGAAGTACACGATGTCTTTCACGTGTCGTTACTTCGGAAATGTCTTGAAATTCGGAGAAGCCCGAAGTCTTCAAGAATATGATCACGTTCTGTGGACATCAACAAGGACTTGACCTATCGTGAAATGCCGATCCGTATCCTTGAGGAAGCTTATCGACCACTCGAACCCGAAGCATCAAATTTCTGAAAGTTCAGTGGAGTAATCACACCGAAGAGGAAGCCACTTGGGAACGAGAAGATTACCTTCAGAAAGAATTTCCCAATCTTTTCAGTTCTTAATTAGTGAATCTCGGGGACGAGATTCTTTTAAGGGGGGAAGATTGTAACAACCCAGAAATTGTTAACCCAACTCTTATTAAATAAAGTCAAAAATTGGACCCAAATAAAACTTTTTCTTCAATATTGCATGCATACATGATTCTCTTT
>QXEO01001645.1:0-64125 GCA_007115705.1 Dactylis glomerata | reverse complement strand
TTGTCATTGATCATGCAAAATAAGTCTCGTAACTTTTTTTAGAGAAAACAAGTGGTTGGTAGAAGAATTGGCAAATATAATGTGTGCTTAGAGGTCACAAAAACAGAATTTTCTCCAATAATGATCTGGTTCAGTTCGGCCATGAATGTTTACTCAAGGTACTGGGTTGGGAATGCCTTGTAATCCCCACTGTTTAAAAAAGGTCTCGTTTTACTTGCTAAAAATGTAGTTTCACTTTTTTATCCAAAAATCTATAGTAATTAAATGTTAACATATCCTAGATGAAATATTTGATACATCTACCTTCTCAACAGGAATTAGAAAATTTGCCGGAAAACGCAATGCATAGTATTTGCCGTTGGCAAGCTCAAGGCAAACCAATATGGCGAATTCTGACCATCAAATTGGCCAATTTTCTTAGTGTACATTGTTGGTCACACAACAAACGTTTTTCCACGAGTTTTAATTCACATCACGGCAAACTAATATAGGCCTATGACCAGCAGTTCCGTTAACTAGGTGGGACCCACCTTGGTGGTTTGCCATGAGGTTTTCCTAGCTTACGGCAAATAAGGTAGCTTGTTTGCCAAGAGCCATTGCCAGCCCGTGGCGAAAAAGCGAAATGGGCCACACGCAATTGATTTGTTGTGAGGTTTCCTTGAACTATTTCGGTAGGTTTATTCATGATAAACCCGTTCTTTTTTTGCTATTTTGCAATTCAAACTACACTTCATCCATACGAAATACATACAAGTTCCCTTGCCCTTGACATATTGCCATTTTTCTGTAGTGCTTCTAGTATGTATTCCAGTATGGAAAAAATTTAATCATAGAAAGGAGAAATGCGACACAAACATAAATTGACTCATGGTTAGCTGGGATGATACACTTGTCAAAAAATCACCATGATATATTTGAATTACAAATAATGAATAAGCCAAAGGGTATCAACGTTATTTCTTTACCAAGGGATTATATTAATATCATGAAGATGCTAGTTACCCTAGCCTATGCATCAACAAATATTTGAGTGACATGGATAGGTCAATTCACAGACTGGTGGAGCAAATCAAGGAGCTTCTTCGGACCTTTCATGATCATGTGATCAAGCATATTAATAATTGTTGTAATGGTGTTGCACACATATTAGCAAAATGTAGCTGTGAGAGTAAGTTATGTAATGGTTGGACTGGAGTTTCTCCAGGATTGCTTGTAGAATATTTGCCACTGACTATGAAGAAATTTAATAAAGTCGTACCGATGCTTCTCATAAAAAAATTGAATGACAATAAGGATGCACATAGACACAAAGGAAAATGAAGAAAAAAAAGGCCCACCCACAGTTATCAATCACTCACAACATAAGGAGACAAGGTGGTGAGCAGATAGGAGGGTGACGCGGGCGAGCTCGGAGGTAGCGAGATCTACCCGACTCCCCTGGCTCCAGCGCCGCCGTGGTTCGGCTCCCAGCGGTTGGTAAATGTGGATCTCACTGCCCCATACCAATGCACCGCCTCCCGTCGGTGAGCCACCCGGGATTCTTCCTGCTTCCACCACGTGCGGCCAGGGATTTTGCCATGCAAAGAAGAGCGGGTGCGGACGAGACTAGGGAGTAAGATGGGGAATGATTGGAGGAGGCAGATATTTTGCTACGGTGAAATATAGGTTTTTACCAAACTATTTTTCCAGCGTGCCAGCAATTTTCTCCACCACCATATGTCACGCAGGGATGCACGCCAGATGGTCCCATATGTCATGGATGTGTACAGACAAATGGAAAGTAAACGAAAAGTTACCACATCCAATGGTGGTAAATCGGATTGGATACAAACTAGCACTGTTCACCTTATCCAACGGACGAAGGCAACGTGGCATGTGCACATGGCCTAGAAGGGCGAGTAGCCTAGCAGATTTTAGGTTTCAGAATGACACTGGGGAAGGATCATTGCCAATTGACTCTTGATCTTTAGAGATACACTACCCTACAGGTGGGCAGCGTGGGTGCCATGGAATAATGGTTGTCTCTTTCTAGCGAAGATCGCAAATTGGCTTAACAGCGTCAACAATGGTGAAGTGACAACAATGGAGGTAGTGGTGCATTCAGGGAACATTTAGAGATTATTCCAACCGTCCCGGTAGGTGAATTCAATGATGAATAGCTGAAAGAGCATGACCATAAGGCAACTTTCAGCCTTACAATTGCACTACAGCTAGAGCTAGTACACACACATCACCAACAGAAGCCAACTCAGCAATGTTGAGCAACAAGACTGGTTCTATAAAATACGGAAAGCCACAACCACGAGATGTTAGAGGTAACTATACTATACATGTATATATGAGTACATACACCGGATTATGTTTTTTTTCTTGTTAGAAATTTCTGAAATATCGACATAAACCAGAAATAACGTCACCCTCTGAGAAATAGTGATATTGGTAAAAAAAATCGGATAATTTGAATTTTACACTGCTTTGTACGGTCAAATAAATAGGCTATAATGTATATATCATATGATATTTACTGTCGTGGTGGTTCCATTCTCAAAGGAAAGGATACACACGCAGTCCCAAGTTTGAGTTCTACATGTGACTATATTTTTGCATCAATTGCTTTGTTTTTGCTGCAAAAAAATTAAGAATGTGCAAGCTATGTGTATCGAGACCTTGACCGGATCAAAGATGCTGGACGGCCATTATGCCGAGCCGAGTAATCAGTAAGTTAAAACTTTAGAATAATGTTGTTTTAGTAAAAAATTCAATTGAAATATTGCTTGAATAATGTCGAACGAAAAAACATCAATTTTTCAAGATTTTGCAGTATCTGGTTTCCCAGTGTCCACCTGTAAAAAATTGCTACCAAGAAAAAAAAGTTGCCCTAGATACATAGCAACCTATTTATCCAGTAGGACATAGCTAATTAACTGATGCAACCAACTCAGTCTACCTACCATACAATATATTGTTAATTTTTTCTGATTTTGCTGCAAAAAAACTAAGAATGTGCTAGCTCTGTGAATCGAGACCTCGACCGGATGAGATATGTAGGACGGTCATTACCGCTGGGCCGAGTAATCAGTACGTTGAAACTAGAGTAGAATGTTATTTGCTTGAGTAAGAAAATTTAATTTAAATTTTGCTTGAATAATCTCAAATGAAAAACATTGATTTTTTTAGATTTCGCGGTATCTAGTTTTCTCCGTGTCCTCCATTAAAAAAATTCTACCAAGAAAAAAACCTTGCCCGAGATACATATCAACCTATTTATGCAGTAGGACATAGGTAATTGAACTGATTCAACCCACTCAGTCCAGCTACCACACAATATATATAGTCACATGATGGGTAACTCAAAAGTAACAAACTCACATATTTTAGCAAGAGCCAAGATGAGTGGATCAGCAGGCTAGACGCTAGAGTAGTAGCATCAGGGCAAGGAACTTGGTCAGCTATTTCCATAGATGGCACCCCTAATTGTCACTGATCATTCAAAACCGGTTGACGAGGGTTAACTCGACAAATGTCCTAGATGAAGGACTTAGGATCGGGGGAATAGGGCGTCGGATGAACTCGAAGGTAAGGTTAGTCGAAATAGGTGTATATCGAAAGTAAACTTTGGGTGTTGAACCTGGCTTGCTTTCAATCTGGCCTACACCGTCCCCTCCTGGCCCCTATATATAGGTGGCCAGGTCTCGAGGATCGGGTAGGATCCGATACAGATTACAATATCGACATACGGTAAGGACTCGTATCTCGACTATCATTACAATTCGGCCTAGCTTAACGGGCCTCAGGGGTACTCAACTAACGGGCTCTATTAGCTATACCCTTGTCAGTAGCCCCTGAGATTCTACCAGAATTGCAGATTCGGGTTGAATCTCTAATATTTAAATCCTCGACTTGATTTCTTCGACTTCTTCATATCTTCAAATCTTCGACTTGGTCTTTCAACTTATTTTCATGATAATATTTCGCAAGGGGTTTTGATGAACAAGCCTGATAACTCTGACGGATCAAGAGGTCAGTTAACTGCCGGAACAGATACTTGCCACCTACTTCAAATTCAATCCCCTTGGACTTGAATTCAGGATACCGGTCAAACCCATTCTTTTGCCGCATTTAGGACTTACAAAGAATGAGTCCCAGTGGTTCTTCGGGTACCCAGTGCGTCCACCAGGTATTTCTTCGTGTCGTAGACATGGATACATACCAGCAGAGCGCATCCATGTGCGTATACCAGGCCACACAGGACGGATCCCGGGGTCTTATCTTCGTGATAAATCACGGCATTCGAGTTTCGTTGCGATAACGCAACTCGAGAATCACATGTCGCAGTCAAATTTTGACTAAAAATATTCGGGTTATACAACCATAAAAACTCGCTCCTGATGGGAGTAACAATGTTCATCACATACTCCTTCACTTTCCGTGCTCTAGTGCTTGTCAATAAACATCGTCGGGTGCGCGCTCAGCGCTCCCGATGGGAGTAGCCCCCGAGATTATAGTCGAACAAAACTTTTTTTGAGTATAGGCTCAAATATAGTGTTCTCTATCATCTTACTTTTAATCTTCGACATAGTTTAGTGATAATTTTGTCGGGTGCGCGCTCAGCGCTCCCGATGGTAGTATCCCCCGAGGCTATAGTCGAATGTTTTCAGGTATAGTCTCATGAATTAATTTTTGCATTGTAGGCGCCAATCCTGTGTCTTCTTTGATGTCGTCCTTTATTCGGAAATCGCCATATTTCAATACTCCTCGAACATATGTATCTGTCGAATTTGATCTTTCATGTTTCGTCTCCTTCGTGACGTCAGTGGCCAATTTTAACTATACGTCACTCTGAGTGAGCGCGAACCGTTTCATGGGTAGCGCGGTAATTTTGTATTTTCCTGCCCGTTAGTGGGCTGCCGCTTCCGCTCCTTTCGCCACGTCTCAGCCCACGTTCCTTCACCGAGAAGGTATATAAAGGGATAGTGGGGATTTATACTGTTTTACCAGCTCTTTCTCTCAACCGCCGCCGCCATTATCGATCTCTGCTTCCTGCTCCTCTCGTGCATAGCCCCCAGGCGCAGATTTGTAGATGCGCGTGAAGCACCTCACGGCTAAGAACACCATGGCCAAGGGGAAGACACCGACCTCCGTGACTAGCCAGGTACCCTCTGCCATCGTGCAGAAGGAGGTGGAGAAGGCCAGGACGGACGGCCTCATCTCCAGCAGAGACTCCATCAAGTTCCCTAGCACCAAACGGATCCCTCAGCCCCCGAGCGGTTATCGGGTGATGTTCCTCTCCTTCCTCTTCCACGGACTATCTCTTCCTGCCCACGAGTTTCTTCGTGGGCTTCTTTTTGTTTATGGTGTGCAGCTTCACCAGCTCACACCTAACTCCATCCTCCATATCGCTTGCTTTGTGACTCTTTGCGAGTCATTCCTGGGGATTGAGCCCCATTTTCTTCTTTGGAGATCTATCTTCCAGCTCCGCCCCAGCGTTGCTTTAGCCAGGAAACCCGAACTGGGCGGTGCTGTCGTCTCTGTGCGCCCTGAGGCGCAGTATCTGGAATTTTCCACGTCTGCGTCAGTCCAAGGTTGGAGGACAAAATGGTTTTACATCAAAGACCGTAAGGCCTCCTCCGAAGACGAATATGGCCTAGCCCCCTTTGACGCCTCCAAGGAGCTGAAGAAATTGGCATCGTGGGATTCGCCTCCCTCAGATGCTGAAATGGAGCAGATTGCTCCTCTATTGACCCGCATCCAGGCTCTGAAAGGAGGTAAAGGAGGCGCATTGTCGGGTATTCAGCTCATGGCGTTCTTTGTGCAACGTCGAGTCCAACCCCTGCAGCATTGCCTTGCCAAACTTTGGAGCTACTCTGGCTTGGAGGATCCTTCTCGCATCTCTAAAGATCTAATGGAGAAGCAAGAAGTTGACAAGCGAGTTAGGAGCCTCACCAAGCTCACCAAGGACCATGCGGTTGCTGAATTGGCTGCTAATTACTTCGACTCTGTGCACCCCCTACCCGAGGTACATACTTGTTTGCTTTGTACACTTGTGGTCGAATTCATCGGTTTCGAGCTGTGTTTATCTTTGTATCTGTTACTTTGCTGACTTGTTCGCTTGTAGGACCACCAATTCCTCATTTTGTGCCCTCCTCTTCCAGAGGAAGGGCCTCTTCCGGCTGATCTGGCCTCTTCTGTATCTAAAGCCCCCGAGGCTGAAGAAAATCAGGACAGAGATGAAGCCGAAGAATCGGAAGAGGATACCAGCTCGACAACATCGCCTCCTCCTGTGCTTTCTGAAGACACTGGTGCGGACAAAAAGAGGAAGCGTGTTGACGAGTTTACTTCTTCGAGTACCTCTCTGCAGAGAATAGCGGCTAATAAAGCCCTGTTCTAGAAGAAGATGTCGAATTCTTCGACCTCCTGGCATCGTAAGTGTTCTACGAGTTCTGCGATTGCACTGTACTCGCTCTCTTTCTTTCGGGTTGTACATAACATGTTTCCTCTTGCAGTGATGACGAAGAGCCGCAAAGGGATACTACGGCTGCTCCTTCTACTTTTTTTGAAGGGGGGCGAAAACAGTGGGAGAGAGTCCCACTGCATTTTTATTAATGATGGTGGTGTGGGTATATACAATATGTACAGGGGTGGATCCAAATGGAGTCCAAAAGATAAAAAATTAAAACACAAGCTCTAAGTAATCTCTTCTAACCAACTAAAAAACTGCTCTTTATGCCTATTCTTTATTCTAAATTTGAGCAGTCTAAGTTCCTCATGGACTGCTCCTTCTACTCAGGCTGTAATTGCTGATGAGCCTTCTGCACAAGAGACTGAGCCGGCTGTGCAGGCGCCGAGGACCACTAGGGGTTCTGTCAAGAAGATCCCTGTGACCCGAAGCACCACGCGGTCGAAAAAATCCAATGAAGCCGACATTTCTCTTGAAGCCCACGAATCCGCGGTCTCCATTGATGATGTGAGTAAATGTCCTTGACTTGCTTTCCTTGCATGAACTATGCTCTTATGCGTCCTTCCTTTGCCAGGCATTGATGAAGAAATTTGTCGCCTTGGGCACCGAGTGTACTAAGTATCTAAAGGTTGCGAAAGCTTCCGAAGGTAAATTATTTTGTCTTGGCTCTTTCTTGCCCTGTATGCTTCTCTTTGCTGTGTGTTTGACTTCTTTCCTTTCTTTGCTGGACTGCAGATGCTCTAGCATCAGCCAATACCCGCATTGCATCGGTGGAAGCCGAGCTCACTGCTTCGTGGAAAGCCTATAACGTTGCGACCGCCGCCAAAGCAAGTGCTGAGAAGTCACAGAAGTCAGCACTGGATAAGGCGAAGAAAACAGAAAAGGCTTTGGCCGATGCTAACAAAGAGCATTCCCAGCGAGAGCAAGCCGTGGCGGAGCATCTACGCACGATGTCTGCTGCTGCTGGAGGTACATACTCGCCTTGTCCTCTTCTTCGACTGATGTTGCTTTCTTGTACTTGCTAATACTTTCCTTTCCTGCTTTTTCCTTGTCCCCTTTGTTGTACAGGATTTACTGGGGTCTCTTTGTCGACTCTGCAACCGGGCGATGATCCTCTGATGACCGTGGTTAACTTACTCGAAGCAAACTGGATATCTATCCAGGAGATCTTTGAGTTGGTGAGCCGCATTCTGACGTGGATGTTCGTCGGATTGTGGCCCACGAAAAGGCAGAGGTTCCGAACAATGACTTGAAGAAACTTGCCGAAGCCTTCGATACGACTGACGACCCCATCCTCCAACTGAAGGGGCTTTCTTTGAAGCGAGGTGCTATGGGTGCTATCACACTTTCTTATGCACATGGTGCAGACTTTGACTGGGAGAAGGTTAGCTCTCCTCATGGCCGCACCCGCTCAGAGTTAAAGGCTTTCTTCGAGAAGGAAAAGAAGTTTGTGCCCACCCTCGTATCGATTATTTCTCCTTCGGCTGCTTCCGCGACTTCTACGGCGCCAACTCCCTTGACTTCAGCGACGGAAGAGCCCGCACCTCCTTCAACTACTGGCAATGCTTTTGCCATGCCTTCCTCCGCCACGGAGCAAAATGCTGAGGTGGCGTAGATTCAGCCTCTTATTGTAATTTCTAATTTCTGCTTTTGGTGTAAAACCTTTAGTCGTGTGCAACCCGAGTACTTTAGTCAGAGGGTTTGCACCTATGTAAATATGCTTCTTTTCTATTATATCGTGTTGGCTTCTGAAATGCTTCTCCTTTCTTTTCTTTTGGCTTCTAGTCTATGCGTATTGATGATCCTCCAAGTCGCGACCATGCTCCCTCTGGTGTTTCTGACTCTAAAGCTTCGTCTCCTCCTCGCCGCTGTTGTCAATGCGCTGAATACTCTTCAAGGATTTCGGATCTTGAGAATCGCTTGACTTTAGCCAAACGCCAAGCGCAGATGACTATAGATAAAGCTAGCAAAGCTTGTGGTTTGATGAAGCAGATATCTGTTCTCGACGATAAGGTATCCAGTCTGATGGCGAAAATTGTGCATCATGAGGAATGCGACTCTTTTCTCATCGGCATTATCGAGTCTGCCTGCGAGATGTTGCGATGTAAGATTCCTTGTGACTTCTCTTTTTTCTCCTTTTTTTACTGCTGCTTTGTAATATCCTTTGTTATCTTTAGGCACTTGTTTGGATTTTGCTGCTGAAGATCGTCGGGTTACCGAGCGAAATGCGGCTCTGGAAATGTCAGTGGGTATCGAGACTTTGTGGTCTGATCCTCGCCGTCGCCGTGCTATCGTATTGCTTCAGGACCACGCCCAGCATATCGGCGAGTCAGTTGATGGTTGCCGAAGAGCTCTCATAACTATGCATTCTGTCATGCTTCCTCGCAATCCTCTTCCTGGAAGTTTCTCACAGCTTCTCGATACTTTCAGATCCAATCGGCGTATTCATCGGTTGATAGAGATGAACTTAGTGGCAGGTGCCAATTTTGCTCTTGGGTGGATGCGTAAGTGGCACCCAAGACTTAATTATAGCTCTATGTCTCTGAGTTTGGCTCCAGGTGGAGCTAGTCTGTGAGTACATGTGGAGAGTACCTTGCAGCCTGCTCGAAGGATTATTGCTAGGCTGTTGCGAGCGGATGCCGCGTTTTTCCATGAGTGTCACTATTTAGACCCTTTAGGTGTAGATGATTCTGATAACCCGATGTTGTAATACTTGTGTGTAGAATGCGAGAGTTTCTTATTCCACGACTGTATGTCTGGAATCTGTTCTCAGAGCATTTTTGTGCGTTTGCCGCATATTTCTTTTGAGAGACTTCGTAAACTTGAATATGGGGAACGTTTTTTCTTTATTATACTTGTAATGTAAGATACATGGGGTGACCCAAGAGATCCGGCCTATGACCTGTGTTCTGGATCTAGAGGGCATTGCCCTGGGATGACTCGTGGCTTTTATAGCCTTATTCTTCTACTCTACTTTGCTGTTCTTTATGCCGTCGTGGCCTTCTCTTCTTCTTCTGTAACTTTGTCTTCTCATGATGCTTCTACTCGTGGTTTCTTCATCTCTGGCTCTGTAGCGCGCCCTTCTGGTAGCTTGACGCCTTCCATAGTCGTGATTTTCACCTTCTCTACATAGTTGGCTATCATGCCAAAGTTTTGCGCCATCTTGTGGAACTCTTTGTCGCATAGGTCTGAAACCTCGAAGCTTCCCTTCACTGTGATTATTCCCTTTGGTCCTGGCATCTTGAGTACTAGATACGTATAGTGAGGTACTGCCATGAATCGTGAAAACGCGGGTCGCCCGTGGATCGCATGATACTGAGATGGCCAGTCCATTACTTCGAAGTCTAGCTTTTCTCTTCTGTAATTTTGTCGGTTGCCAAAGCAAACGTTGAGTGCTATCCGACCTAGTGGATAATTGGCACTTCCTGGTACTATCCCATGAAAGGAACAGTCTGTTGGCTTCAGGAACTCTAGTGATATATGCATTGCTCTGAGCGTTTTCGCATATATCAAATTGATTCCACTTCCCGCGTCCATGAATATTCTGTCGACATCATACGCGCCGATTTGAGCTTTGAGTACCAAGGGCGCGTTTCCCGGCCAAGGTACTATTATAGGGTGATCTTCTCTGTTGAACTCGATTGGTTGTTCTAACCAGTGTAGATATTCTGTTGTAGCTGGAGGTGAAGTAACTTCTAGATTGACTTATCGGGTAATGCTTTTTTCTTCTTTGTTCGACTTGGGCACGGGTTGTATCATTGATGTGATGTGCCCCTTAGATGGAATGTACCCTCCGTCATAATCGTGTCCCTGGTTTGGTTGGTCTTGTCCTTGAGGGGCTCCATTGTTCCCTTGTTGATTTGTGGGAGGCTTGTTGCTTCCTTCGTATCCTTGTCGCTTTGCTTCGGTTTGCTTACTTAATGCTGCCTCTTGTAGCTTCAAAAATGTTGTGCAATCTTTCATTGCATGCCTGGATACTCACTTTCCATCGACGAATGCTGAGTGTATATGACAAGGTCCATTTAGCATGTCTTCTGGCGACGGGTTATACTCTCTGGATTCTCTTGTGGGAAACTGTTTATAGTCCTCTTTTCCATAGCTTCTATATAACGGTGATCCCAACAAACCAAACATGTAGAATTACAGATGTTGTTCAGTCCGGTGTATCATATGTATTCAGTCCGGTGTATCATATGTATTCAGTCCGGTGTATCATATGTATTGGACGCACCGTTTTCAGCTTGACACATTTACATTTTCTTGTTTCAGTCCTGCACATAAATGGCCTAGTTGGACAACTACCATTTATCTTATAAGCCAGAAGTATTGCATATAGTGCTTATTAATCAAGTAAAAGAGCACACAAATACAATAATTATGTTAATAGGGTGGCACACAATTAAATTGGGAATCTACACAGTGACCATCAAAATTTCGTGCCTCCAGAGTGGAGAGCTCACTAACTTCCAACTACAGAAACAAACCTTAACAATGCAAAGCGGTTCAGCACAAACACACAATGCTATCAGACCCCGGGGTTTACTCCTGTATTTTCAGGACCAGTGGATCCTGCTTCGCAACAGTCATTCGCCTCATCACTGCCTTCATCGTCGCCACTTGTTCAGGTATTTCCTTTTGCCCTCGTAGTCGTAGGACATGTTCAAGCCACAGTCCGACTGCAAGGCGCTGTGCTCTAACACCGCATCAGATTCCTCATGTAACTTAAATATTAATAAAGCTACTATAAAAATTGGAAACATTATGGCAATGGCAGCGCAAGATAATTAATGTAGTAAGAATGAATTTCATTTGTGCAATATAGCGCAGACAGAGACAAACACATACACACTACTATAAATAGGGAAAACTCTAGTATCTAGTGCTTCTATGAAACAATAAGGATCGATTATTTGTTCTTCAACAAAATAATACAAATAGGTACAGTGGTATATTTTTCAACAGATTGGTACGAAATTTGTTTACATTATAACTTATCAAAATCCAACTATTTTTGTTAGACTAAATAATGTGAAGCCTAAGATTGTAGAAAGTGAAAAAACATATGAGGCTGCGTATGACTAACTAATTTTTTTTAATCTACAAACGAACAATATGAGAACACCCTCTATATTTTCCATCATCTCACAACAAAACCAGAGAAACCAGAAAGTAAATGTCGAAGAAATATGTCATTTCATTGTTGCCGACTGCACAGCCTATAGCTGCACATGCCCCAAAACCACTAACACTAAGAAACATTGTAACCCTAGGAATTCCATAGCTCCAAGATTTTTGTACACTTCGAACTAAATGAGTGAATCACTGAATGGAAGTCTTTATAGGCGAAGGGGCATCGTCAGGGGTGGCCCGAGGCGCCCTCACACATAGGGGGCGCGGCCAGGGGCTGGGCCGCGCCGCCCTGGTGTGTGAGGCCCTCGTGGGCTGATACGTCCATTTTGCATCACTATTTTGTATCATAATTTACTGTTATTCATTGATATATTTCATATTTAGAGTTGATACTTATGTTATTTCCTTTGTTTTCACATGTTTGATGATCTTTGGAGGAGTTGCTGCCGGAGTCAGGATTCTACTGGAAAAAGGACCATCAAGGGACCATATTTTTAAGATCAGGAAAATTCCAGAAAAATACCAGGAAATTATATTTTCCTAGAAGACTCAGGAAGCCAAAAGGAGGAGTCGAGAGGAGCCAGGAGGGGCCCACACGCTAGGGTGGCGCGGCCTGACCCCTGGCCGCGCCAGCCCTGTGTGAGGCTGCCCTGGCCCATTTCTGGTCTCGCCCCTCCGCATACTTCATCGTCCCCGAAAACCTAAGTCAGGGGGAGGCTCAGAGTTAGACACCACCGCCTCTGCGGCGCAGAAAACACCAGAGAGAGAAAAGCTCTCCGGCAGGCAGAAATCTGCCGGGGAAATTCCTTCCCGGAGAGGGGAGATCGTCACCATCGTCATCACCATCGCACTGGACTTCATCGGGATCATCATCATCATCATCTCCATCACCAGCACCTTCATCTTCACCATCACCACGCCATTGATCACTCTAAGATTTACATATATATCTGAACCTTGCAACCATAAAACTTGTCTGTTTTACCTCGTTTCTACCAGTGTTGTACCAACATTTTACATCATTTGATCCTTTATCACAGATTAGTGCGCCAAGGCACTTAAATCTACAAGTCAGAGTAATTCAAACCAAAGACCAAGCCACCAGGAATGGAGGAGTACATCTTGAGGAGCAAGAAAGAAGCCATCGGCAGAAACAGGCTGCTACGGCACAAGAAGACAAGATAATCGGCAAAAGCAAAAAAGCCGATGCCGCCACCAACTTCCCACTACTCCTCTACGCCGCAACAAGAAGGCCACAAAAAGCCTTTAAAAGGAGAGGTCTAGGTTCACTCCCACAATAATCCATCTCTCACCTCGCATCCACATCCACTCCATCCATCCACATCCACTCCATCCATCCACCACTCCACCAAAACCTTCCTCCTCCATAGTCCAACACACCGAAAACCTCCACCTTTCCACCCACTTTTCCCTCTTCTCCTCTGCTGCAACAAGATCAGATCAACGGCGAAAGCAAGAACACCATGAACACCACCAAGAACTCCACCATGAACTCCAAGAACTCCCTCAGGAACTCCAAGAACGTCAAGATGGACAAGGCTCGAAGGATCTGAAGGCCAAGCTCTTCCTCACCCCTCTTCATCCTCTGCCACGACAGCAACATCTCTGCCTTCTTCTACTTTCTCTGCCACGGCAAGCCTTCGGTGACCAACAACAACCTCTCTCCTCTCCCCCATGCTCTGTGATGATTTGTGTTGATCTAGCACTGTAAAACAGTTTGAACCTTGTCCTGGATCTTTGCTATGGTTTGAGTGACACACTCCATTGTAAACTCCAAGATTACTGTGATTTCTGTGTTGCATCTGCTTGATCTGTTAGGTGCAAGACTAGCCTCTGCATCTAGTCCCAAAAATGCATCCCTGCCTCACTTGCTCGTTTGTCCTTTGTTTCCTTGCCTGACAAACAAGAAACATTGGATTTGTTATGTTAAAACTTCCCTGCCTCACTTGCTCGTTTGTCCTTTGTTTCCTTGCCTGACAAACAAGAAGCATTGGATTTGTTATGTTAAAAACTTCCAACCTAAAACCTCCTGTTACTTTTCTGTTTACAACACCAAAAACCCCACTTTTCTGCTTAGCTTCTGGAAATTAGGAAATAGTCTCATTTGTGTTGATCCCTGTGGAGACGACTAGAAAAACCCCCCTATAATCTCAGCTAGATCAAAATTGGCGCCGTTGCCGGGGATCAACTTTTGATTGTTTCCTTAGATTACAGTAGACTAAGCTGTGTAAATACTTGTTCCAATTTGCAATCTTTGATTGTCTATTTTAATGACTTGTCTGTGATCAAGCTTAGAACTTTTATTAGGGATTTAGTTCACTAACCCTTGATCAAGTTCTTGTCTGTGATTGTGTGTAGAACAATGATTTCATCTAATCTCCGTGGGAATTCAGTTGATGCAGTCCTCTGAAGATTCTCCACTAGCCCCATTTGACCCTGAACCAGAGAGGACTTTGTTTGCAAGAAAGAGAGCAGCTTCTGAAGTTTCTGCTGAAGATTTGGAAACCTCTGCCTCAGATTTGGAATCGTCATCCTCAGATTTCAGCATGGGTGATAAGAAGTTGAGAGATTTGTGGATTCCCAAGGATCAGATTAACAATGCAGATGTGATTATGCCTGCAATACAAGCAAACAACTGGGAAATCAAGCCAGCTCTGATCAATATGGTGCAACATAATCCCTTCAAAGGTTCTGCTTTGGAGAGCCCCCATGAGCATATCAGAAACTTTCTGGAGTACTGCAACACTTTGAAGCACAATGGTGTTCCTCCTGAAGCCATCAGGATGCAATTGTTTCCCTTCTCACTGTCTGGACTTGCAAAAGTTTGGTTCCACTCTCTTCCTATTCACTGCAGAGACACATGGGAACATGTTCTTCAAGCCTTCTTTGAGAGATATTTCCCTCCAACCAAAGCAGCCGAGTGCAGAGACAAGATAACAAGATTTGTGCAATATGAAGGAGAAAGCCTGTATGATACTTGGCAGAGATACCAAGGTCTCATCAGGATGTGTCCCAACCATGGTCAGGAGCAATGGCTCATCTTGCAAACCTTCTACAAGGGTTTGACAGAGCAAACCAGATCATTTGTTGATTCAGCTGCTGGAGGTGGAATCATGAACAAGACCCTTGATGAAGCTACTGAGTTGATTGAAAGCATGGCATCACACAACTTCTCCTGGACAAATGAAAGAGCTGTCCACCCCAACAATCAGCTGCAGATTCAGTCAAGTGGCCAGAATGCTTTGGAAGCTAAGTTGGAGAGTTTAACAACTCAGCTTGCCCAGCTCATGACAAAAAGAAACAGCCAAGCTTTGGTTCCTGTCAACCAAGTTACTTCTGCCTGTGCAATTTGTGGAAAAGAAGGCCATTCCCTCATGGAATGTACCTTGTCTGCACCTCCTGAAGCCATGATATCAGAGGTGAACTATGCCCAGAATCAAGGGCCATATTCCCAAAGTTACAACCCCTCTTGGAGAAACCACCCCAACCTTTCTTACAAGAGCAATAATCAGCAAAGTTACCCAGCATCAGGGCAGCAGCACTATGCCCAAGCATCCCAGCAGAGTTACCATCAGCCTGGACAACAAAATTTCAGACCCCAAGGTCAAGTGCAACACCCACAACAACAACACCACCCAGTACATCGGCAAACTACTTCATCCAGCAGTAGCAGCCAATCTGAGCTTGGAGAAATGATGAAGCTACAGAAGGAAATGTTCAGTGGAATGCAAGAAACTATGAAAATGCAATCTGAACTTTTCTACAAGACTATGCAGCAACTCACTGCTAGAATCCAGACCAACAACATTGGAAAACAAGCTGAAGGAAAACTGCCAGCCCAAGCAGAGGAAAACCCAAAACAGTGTGGTGCCCTTTCCACTACTGAAGTTATTGATGCAGTCACCACTAGGAGTGGGGCGAACACTGAACCCTTACTCAAAACCCCACCAAATGTCACTTATGTTGCTCCACAGAGAAGACCCACCGTGCAGCAGCAAACACCTCCAGAAATTATTCTGCCAAGGCAGGAAAAATCAACAGGACAGCCTGCCCAGACAGAAAACCCTGCCAAGGCACAGATCTCTGCCACAGAACCAACAGAGAAGCCTTTGTTGATGAAAGTGCCATTTCCAGAGAGATTGGACAAGACCAAGGAGGAGAAGAAATACTCTAAATTCCTTGAGACCATGAAAGAAGTGCAAATCACCATCCCCATCTTGGATGCAGTGTTGCACATTCCCCTATATGCAAAGTTTTTCAAAGATCTGATCACAAGGAAGAGGAGTTTGGACAGCCCTGAGTTAGTAGCTTTGACAGAAGATTGCAGTGCTGTGATCTTGAACCACATGCCCAAGAAGCTACAAGACCCTGGAAGTTTCAGCATTCCCTGTGTAGTGGGAAGAAAAACCTTCACAGCCCTTTGTGACTTAGGTTCCTCTGTGAGTGTGTTACCCTCTGCTGCAAGCCAGATTCAGCAGCTGGGAACGTTAAAGCCTACCCCAATGACACTTCAACTTGCTGATAGAACCTTGAGAAAACCAGTAGGAGTCCTTGAAGATGTGCCAGTCCAAGTTGGCAACTTTGCATATCCTGTGGACTTTGTTGTGCTAGAGATGGAAGACAATGCTGAATCAATGATTCTAGGCAGGCCATTCTTGGCAACTGCTGGTGCCATCATTGATGTCAAAGGTGGAACCCTCAAATTACAATTTGGATCAGAGCAAGCTGAATTCAGCATGAAACATGCCACTCATTTACCCAATGTTCCTGAACATTGCCATTCCATTGATGTTATTGAAAGAAGTGTGCTAGAAACTTTGCCAGAACCTGAGCAAGAAGAGCCTGAAGCTCAAGTCTTTGTTACTGCTGAAACCACCAATGTACAGCAGCTCTGTGAAGTGAAAATTTGTGAAATTGAACCTGTGTCAAGTGCAAGAGAACCAGCTCATCTAGCTCACCATTCTGTTGTGGAGCTCAAAGAATTGCCTTCCCATCTAAAATACTCATTCTTGGAGAAGGAAAAGTTACACCCTGTGATTATTAGTTCTGCCCTTTCAAGTGAGCAAGAAGAAAGTCTTCTGTCTATTCTGAAGCTGTACAAGAATGTCATTGGATATTCCATTGATGACATCATTGGCATTAGTGAGAAAGTGTGTTCTCACAGGATCCACTTAGAAGAAGGCAGCAAGCCAACAAGAGAAGGACAGAGGAGACTAAACCCTGCTATGCAAGATGTAGTAAAGAAGGAAGTTCTGAAATTGTTAAAGGCTGGAATGATATACCCCATCTCTGACAGTGAGTGGGTGAGTCCTATCCACATTGTGCCCAAGAAAGGTGGCTACACTGTTGTTGAAAATGAAGAAGGAAGGCTCATGACCACAAGACCTGTTACAGGATGGAGGATGGTGAATGACTTCAGAAAATTGAACAAAGCTACAAGAAAAGATCACTTCCCTCTGCCATTCATGGACCAGATGCTAGAGAGACTTGCTGGCCAGAAGTACTACTGCTACCTTGATGGTTACTCTGGATTTCTGCAGATTCCAATCCACCCTTCTGACCAAGACAAGACCACATTCACCTGCCCATATGGAACATTTGCTTACAAAAGGCTACCATTTGGCCTTTGCAATGCTCCAGGCACCTTCCAGAGATGCATGATGTCCATATTTTCTGATTACATTGAGAAGATTATGGAAGTTTTCATGGATGATTTCACTGTGTATGGAAAAGACTTCGAAGCCTGCTTGAAGAACCTCACCTTAGTCCTTCACAGATGCTCTGAGCAAAACTTGATTCTGAACTGGGAAAAATGTCACTTCCTTGTCTCTGAAGGCATTGTGTTGGGCCACCTTGTGTCTGCTAGAGGAATTGAGGTGGACAAGGCAAAGGTAGATGTGATTGCCAAGCTACCCCCTCCTGAAAATGTGAAAGGAATTCAAAGCTTCCTGATGCTGGCTTCTACAGGAGGTTTATCAAGAACTTCTCCTATCTTGCCAAGCCACTCACCAATCTCTTGAATCATGAAGTGAAGTTTGTGTTTGATGACACTTGTTTGCAAGCATTCAACCAACTGAAAGATGCTCTCATCACAGCCCCTGTTGTTCAACCTCCTGACTGGACACTGCCATTTGAACTTATGTGTGATGCAAGTGACTTTGCTGTTGGAGCAGTCCTTGGCCAGAGGAAAGACAAAGCTGTACATGTTATACATTATGCAAGCAAGACTTTGGATGATGCTCAGATCAATTACACCACCACAGAGAAGGAGCTGCTTGCTGTTGTGTTCTCATTTGATAAGTTTAGACCATACCTGGTTGGACACAAGTGCATTGTCTACACAGACCATGCAGCAATTAGATATTTAGTGAGCAAAAAGGATGCTAAACCAAGGCTCATCAGATGGATCCTTCTGCTCCAAGAGTTTGACATAGAAATTAGAGACAAGAAAGGGTCAGAGAACTCAGTTGCTGATCACTTGTCCAGAATCAACATTGATGAAAACAGAGAGATTCAAGACTTGATGCCAGGAGAACAGCTCATGGCAGTCAGTGCCACCTCACCTTGGTATGCTGACTTTGTGAACTTCCTAGCTTGTAATATTGTGCCAGCAGATCTCTCATACCAGCAAAAGAAAAAATTCCTCCATGATGTCAAGAGTTACTATTGGGATGAACCTTTTCTGTACAAACATTGTGCTGATGGCATTGTGAGAAGGTGTGTTCCCTCTGACGAAAAAAGTGATGTGATGTTCCAATGCCATTCAGGATTGTATGGAGGACATGCTGGAGTGTCCAAGACTCAAGCCAAGATTTTGCAAGCTGGTTTCTTTTGGCCAAGTATGTTCAGAGATGTTCATGAGTACATAATGAAGTGTGACCCTTGTCAAAGAGCAGGAAAGATGTCAAAGAGAAATGAAATGCCCCAAACAGGAATCTTGGAAGTGGAATTGTTTGATGTTTGGGGAGTTGATTTTGTTGGACCCTTGCCATCCTCTCAAGGCTACAAGCATATTTTAGTTGCTGTTGACTATGTGTCGAAATGGGTTGAAGCCATTCCCACTGTTAATGCTGATGCCAAGGCAGTTTGTAGAATGTTCAAGACTGTCATTTTCCCAAGATTTGGAGTGCCAAGAGTTGTAATCAGTGATGGTGGCGCTCACTTCAATAATGACCAGTTTGAGAAGCTTCTGACCAAGTATGGAGTGAAGAATCACAGAGTGACAACTCCTTATCATCCACAGGCCAATGGCCAAGTGGAGTTGTCAAACAGGGAAATCAAGCAAATCTTGGAGAAAGTTGTGTCCAAGACCAGAGGAGATTGGTCAATGAAATTGCCCGACACTTTGTGGGCTTACAGGACAGCATACAAGACACCCATTGGCATGTCACCTTTCAGAATTGTCTATGGCAAGGCTTGCCATCTGCCAGTCGAATTGGAGCACAGAGCGCATTGGGCAATCAGGAAGCTGAACTTGGACATTGGCAAAGCAGGAAACATGAGGAAACTGCAGTTGTGTGAGCTTGAAGAGCTCAGGAATGATTCCTATGAAAGTGCAAAGATTTACAAGGAGAAGACCAAGAAATGGCATGACTCCCACATTCTGAGAAGGGAACTCAAGGAAGGGCAGTCAGTGCTGGTGTATGATTCCAAGTTACACTTATTCTCTGGAAAGTTCAAGTCCAGATGGTTTGGCCCTTGTGTTATCAAGAAAGATCTAGGCCATGGTGCCTTTGAGGTTTATAGCTCAGCTGAGGGAACATTTAAAGTAAATGGCCAGAGGTTGAAGCTCTACAGGATTGGAGATTTGATTGAAAACCAAGTTGAAGAAGATGATGAACCAGAGGATGGCTCCAATGCATCCTCTATCCAGGCAAACCAGTGATGATGAAGCTATAGTCAAGCTAGTGACTGTAAACAAGCTCTCTTCCAGGAGGAAACCTGGTATCCCTTGTACCATATATTTCCCTTTCACCTTTTTATATTTTTTGCCTTGTATGTTTGTTTCTTTTTGTTGTTTCAGTGATAATTTGGATGAGGAGAAAGATTGCTGTTGATTGACAAGGCAGAGAAGCAGGAAAACCATCAGGTGAACACTTTCCATTTCCACACATTTGTTAAAATCTGAATTAGAATATACTATACTGTTGTTTGATCTTGTGTGAAAGTACTTTGTTAAGGAATGAATCAATTTCGCTTGCTTGGACCTGAAAATATCACTTTGCATGCTATGAAGAACTTTGCTTTGAATCTGCTTATAACTCTTGCAAATGCTTTGTTCAGAGCCTAGTTCCACTTTAGAACTTTTGTATGGCTTTACTCAAAGAACCTGTGAAACATCAGCATATTTGTTAATTGCCCTAAGAATGAAGTTCATGATCCATTTCTTAGCCCCTAACCAATTGCATCTGTTGCATTTTTTGCATTAGCAAACATGATCTCTGGATTGTGACTTGTGAAGCACTAACATACTAACATACTAACAGAAAGGAAAAAGTTTAGCATTAGCAACCATGATCTCTGGATTGTGGTGTGTGAAGCACTAACCTGATGATGCTAAGTAAAACTTGTTGTAAATATCCAAAGCACTAGCACCTATGATCCTGGGATTGTAGTGTGTGAAGCACTAACTAAGTTGACCCATCAAGCTAAGTTACTAACTGACTAACTTGTCTTTGCACTAGCCTATTATGTTCCTGGGAACTGTAATAGGTGAAGCACTAATTTTGCATTACATATTGGGCTATGTACTGGATCTTGAGTTTTCAATTTCAGAGTCAATTACTTTATACTCATGTGTCCATGTTGTTTGATCTAGACATACTCAAATTCTCTTGTGAAACTTGTTTTTGAATTGGCAATTTCAAGATTTATCTGCATTGAGTCAGCAATGTCCCTCATCATGCTCTGTTACATTTTGTTTGGTACAATGCACCATTCTTTACTTGAGGACAAGCAAAGGTTTTGGTCTGGGGGTTTTGATCACTCTAAGATTTACACATATATCTGAACCTTGCAACCATAAAACTTGTCTGTTTTACCTCGTTTCTACCAGTGTTGTACCAACATTTTACATCATTTGATCCTTTATCACAGATCAGTGCGCCAAGGCACTTAAATCTACAAGTCAGAGTAATTCAAACCAAAGACCAAGCCACCAGGAATGGAGGAGTACATCTTGAGGAGCAAGAAAGAAGCCATCGGCAGAAACAGGCTGCTACGGCACAAGAAGACAAGATAATCGGCAAAAGCAAAAAAGCCGATGCCGCCACCAACTTCCCACTACTCCTCTACGCCGCAGCAAGAAGGCCACAAAAAGCCTTTAAAAGGAGAGGTCTAGGTTCACTCCCACAATAATCCATCTCTCACCTCGCATCCACATCCACTCCATCCATCCACATCCACTCCATCCATCCACCACTCCACCAAAACCTTCCTCCTCCATAGTCCAACACACCGAAAACCTCCACCTTTCCACCCACTTTTCCCTCTTCTCCTCTGCTGCAACAAGATCAGATCAACGGCGAAAGCAAGAACACCATGAACACCACCAAGAACTCCACCATGAACTCCAAGAACTCCCTCAGGAACTCCAAGAACGTCAAGATGGACAAGGCTCGAAGGATCTGAAGGCCAAGCTCTTCCTCACCCCTCTTCATCCTCTGCCATGACAACAACATCTCTGCCTTCTTCTACTTTCTCTGCCACGGCAAGCCTTCGGTGACCAACAACAACCTCTCTCCTCTCCCCCATGCTCTGTGATGATTTGTGTTGATCTAGCACTGTAAAACAGTTTGAACCTTGTCCTGGATCTTTGCTATGGTTTAAGTGACACACTCCATTGTAAACTCCAAGATTACTGTGATTTCTGTGTTGCATCTGCTTGATCTGTTAGGTGCAAGACTAGCCTCTGCATCTAGTCCCAAAAATGCATCCCTGCCTCACTTGCTCGTTTGTCCTTTGTTTCCTTGCCTGACAAACAAGAAACATTGGATTTGTTATGTTAAAACTTCCCTGCCTCACTTGCTCGTTTGTCCTTTGTTTCCTTGCCTGACAAACAAGAAGCATTGGATTTGTTATGTTAAAAACTTCCAACCTAAAACCTCCTGTTACTTTTCTGTTTACAACACCAAAAACCCCACTTTTCTGCTTAGCTTCTGGAAATTAGGAAATAGTCTCATTTGTGTTGATCCCTGTGGAGACGACTAGAAAAACCCCCCTATAATCTCAGCTAGATCAGCCATCCCGCTGTAACATCTTGAGTTGGATCTTGTTATAGTCATAGGGGAAACTTTCCCGGTGTTGATTACTCTTGTAGTTGATGCTATTGAGTGGAACCATTGAATTAATGTTTATGTTCAGATTGTTATTTACCATTATTTCACCTCTGATCATGATCCATATGATGTCTTGTGAGTAGTTTGTTTAGTTCTTGAGGACATGGGAGAAGTCAAGATGTTAGTAGTGAATTATTGTTGAGAAATATTTAATGGTTTGATATTGTTGTGGTGCTATTTCACTAGTGGTGTCATGTGAACGTCGACTACATGATACTTCACCATTTATGGGCCTAGTGAGATGCATTGTGTATTTGGCTACCGATTGTGGGGTTGCTGGAGTGACAGAAACCTAAACCTCCGTTGGAAAACCATTGCACCAGGGAGCGTAGGATCTTAGAGTTTAAGGTTGTGGTTAGATTTATCTTAATTACTTTCTTGTATTTGCGGATGGTTGCAAGGGGTATAATCACAAGTGTGTATTTATCCTAGTAAGGGTAGTGCGCTAGCACAGGTTCACCCCCATAACACCTATCAAACCAATAAAGACTATTGACTTTATGAAGCGAAAGCTCTTGACAGAAACTCCCGTGTGTCCTCGAGAACGTTTGGTTATTATAAGTACACAACCGGCTTGTCCTTTGCTGAAGAAAGGATTGGGCCAATTGCGGCGATTGTTACTACTGTCTTTTATTTACTCACACTTTATTTACTCGTATTACCAAATACCCCTGAAAACCTGTTTGCTAGTATTTACAGTGATTCCTTGATCAAAACCGCTCATCAACACCTTCTGCTCCTCGTTGGGTTCGACACTCTTATTTATCGAAAGTACTACGATACACCCCCTATACTTGTGGGTCATCAAGACTATTTTCTGGCGCCGTTGCCAGGGAGTGTAGCGCTATTGAAGAGTGGAATTGGTAAAGGTAACCGTCGCTGTGAGTATCATTTTTATTTTGTCTTTTATTTTTATTTTATCCTGCTATGGAGAACTCTCCATTTGGTTTCCTATTTGGAAACACATCTACTACTACTGCTGCACATGTGGATGAACCACCACCACCACCGCCTGCTGAAATTGATCCTTTTAAGATACCTATGAAAATTGTTGGGCGTATTATGGATAACTGCTATTCAGGTGATGGAACTGTCCATCTGGGTGATCACTTATTATTTATACATGAATTATGCGAGTTGTTCAGATGTGCAGGTATTTCACCAAGCCAGGTCAAGAAGAAACTATTCTCATTATCATTGAAAGGCAAAGCTGAAGAGTGGTATCGACTACTCCAAGATGGTCCATCTATGGCATGGGAGGATATTGTACCTCTCTTTTATTCCAAGTTTTATCCTCCAAGTGAAATTCATAAAGATCGTAACCGGATATATAATTTTTTGCCTCATGATGGAGAGAGTATTGCCCAAGCGTGGGGGAGATTGAAGTTACTAATGCTCAAATGCCCCATTCATGAGCTCCCCAATAATATTATTATTGATAATTTTTATGCGTGGCTTACTCTTCCTGATAAGGATTATTTGGATGCTTCTTGCTTTGGATCATTTACTCATATGAAAGAAGATGCTAAGTGGAAACTTCTTGACCGTATACAAGAGAATGCTGAAGGATGGGAAAACGACAAAGGTAGGAAGTCAGGTATAAACTATGATTATGAATGCATTAAATCTTTTATGGGGACCAATGACTTTCATAGTGTTAGCGCTGCTTATGGTCTTGATTCACAAATTCTTGCTAATTGTCGTAAGGCCTTTGCCTCTTATATTGATGTTCCAAAGAAAGATTGGAACAAATATCATGCGCCTTATAAAGACTCTATTAGTAATATACCTGCTACAGCTACTGAAGTTTGTACTGTTGATAGCATTGTGCCTGAGCCTTATTTTGAGAAGACACCTTTCCCTGCTAAGGTAAAAAAGTATTCTACTTTGGTAAGTGTGTCTAATAAAAGTACTGAGAAACCTGCAGAACCTGATGAGCAAATTACTATTAAGTCTCCTATAGCTATATTGAAGGATCTTATTACTAAAGATGTAGGGGATGAATATATTCTTTTTTGTGAAGATGCTTCTAACATTCTCTCACATCCTAAAAAGCATAGGAAAACAAGTGTTCCTGTTATTTCTGTCAGGATTGGAGATCATTGCTATTATGGTTTATGTGATATTGGTGCTAGTGCAAGTGCTATTCCCTTAGAGCTTTACAAAGAAATCATGCACGAAATTGGCGCTTGTGAACTTGAAGATATTGATGTGGTTGTTCAGCTTGCTAACAGAGAGACTGTTTGGCCTCTTGGTATTGTTCGAGATGTGGAAGTTCTTTGTGGTAAGACTAAATACCCTACTGATTTTCTAGTACTTGGTAAGGAGGCTAGTAAAACTTATCCTATTATTTTTGGTAGACCGTTTTTGAACACCTGTGGCGCCGTGATAGATTGTAAGAAGGAGAATTTTTTTACTAAGTTCAATGGAGAGTCTTATGAGTTTAAATTTTCCAAGTTTGCTAAGACTTCTTATGAAAATGACACGCCTAATGAAAAATTTCGAGTTGAACAGCTTGCTTCTATTGCTCTTGCTCCTAATAATGCCTTGCAGCAATTCATGGAAGATCACGAAAGTGATGTTTTCAGTAAGGAAAGAGAAGAGATTGACGATATTCTTCTTCGTCAACCACCATTAATCAAGCATAATCTACCTGTGGAGGATCTTGGTACCACTTTGCCACCTAAGGAAGATCCTGTGTTTGAATTAAAACCTTTGCCTAATAATCTTAAATATGCTTACATAGATGATAAGAAAATATATCCTGTTATTATTAGCTCTAAACTTTCAGGAAAGGAAGAAGAAAGATTATTGGAGATATTGAGGAAACACCGAGGAGCTATGGGGTATACTCTTGATGATTTAAAAGGGATTTCTCCCACTTTATGTCAGCATGCCATTAATATGGAGAAAGATACGAAGCCAGTTGTGGAGCATCAACGCCGCCTAATTCCCAAGATGAAGGATGTGGTAAGAAATGAGGTATTAAAACTCCTTGATGCTGGTATTATTTATCCTATTGATGATAGTAGATGGGTTAGTCCTGTTCATTGTGTTCCTAAGAAAGGAGGTATGACTGTTGTGCCTAATGAGAATAACGAGCTTATTCCTCAAAGGGTAGTAGTTGGTTATAGAATGTGCATTGATTATAGGAAGGTAAACAAAGTTACTAAGAAAGATCATTACCCTTTACCGTTTATAGATCAGATGTTAGAAAGGTTGTCTAAGAAGACTCATTTTTGTTTCCTTGATGGTTATTTTGGTTTTTCTCAAATTGCTGTTAAGAAGGATGATCAAGAGAAAACCACTTTTACTTGTCCTTATGGAACTTATGCTTATAGAGTATGCCGTTTGGTTTATGCAATGCTCCTGCTACTTTTCAAAGATGCATGTCTGCTATTTTTCATGGCTTTTGTGAAGAAATGGTGGAGGTCTTCATGGACGATTTCTCCGTCTATGGAACTTCTTTTGATAATTGTTTGCACAACCTTGATAAAGTTTTGCAGAGGTGTGAAGAAACTAACCTTGTTCTTAATTGGGAGAAATGCCACTTTATGGTAAATGAAGGAATTGTCCTTGGACATAAAATTTCTGAAAGAGGTATTGAAGTTGACAGAGCGAAAGTGGAGGCAATTGAGAAAATGCCATGTCCCAGAGATGTTAAAGGTATTCGTAGTGTTCTTGGTCACGCTGGTTTCTATAGGAGGTTTATTAAAGATTTCTCTAAGATTTCAAAGCCCCTTACTAATCTTCTTCAAAAAGATGTACCATTTGTCTTTGATGATGATTGTAAGGAAGCTTTTGAAACTCTTAAGAAGGCTTTAACTACTGCTCCTATTGTTCAACCACCTGATTGGAATTTACCTTTTGAAATTATGTGTGATGCTAGTGATTTTGCTATTGGTGTTGTTCTTGGACAGCGCGTTGATAATAAGTTGAATGTTATTCATTATGCTAGTAAGACTCTTGATGCTGCTCAGAAGAATTATGCTACTACTGAGAAAGAGTTTCTTGCTGTTGTTTTTGCATGTGATAAGTTTAGATCTTACATTGTTGATTCTAAAGTTACTATTCATACTGATCACGCGGCTATTAGATATCTTATGACTAAGAAGGATGCTAAGCCTAGGCTTATTAGATGGGTGTTGCTTTTACAAGAGTTTGATTTGCATATCGTAGATAGAAAAGGTGCTGAAAATCCTGTGGCTGACAACTTGTCTAGATTGGAAAACATTTCCTTTGATCCTATTCCTGTTAACGATAGTTTTCCAAATGAACAGTTGGCTGCAATAAATGTAAATTCGCGAGACCTTCCTTGGTATGCTGACTATGCTAACTTTATTATTTCCAAGTATTTGCCTCCAACCTTTACAGCTCAGCAAAGAAGAAAATTCTTTTATGATTTAAGGCATTACTTTTGGGATGACCCACATTTATATAAGGAAGTATTTGATGGTATTATGAGAAGATGCGTGCCGGAATATGAGCAACAAGAGATCTTAAGAAAATGCCATAGCAGCGCCTATGGAGGGCATCATGCTAGAGATAGAACCGCGCAGAAGGTTCTACAATCAGGTTTTTATTGGCCAACCCTCTTTAAAGATGCCAGAAGGTATGTTTTATCTTGTGATGAATGTCAAAGAGTTGGTAATATTTCTAGACGCAATGAAATGCCTATGAGTTACACTCTTGTTATTGAACCGTTTGATTGTTGGGGATTTGACTTTATGGGTCCTTTTCCTCCTTCAAAAGGCTATACCCATATACTTGTTGCTATAGATTATGTTACTAAATGGGTAGAAGCTATACCTACAAAGAGTGCCGATGGTGAGACCTCGTTAAAAATGCTTAAGGATGTTATTTTTCCTAGGTTTGGTGTGCCTAGATATCTTATGACTGATGGAGGTTCTAATTTTATTCACGGTGGTTTTAGAAAAACTCTTGCTAAATACGATGTTAATCATAGAATTGCTTCTGCTTATCATCCCCAAACTAGTGGGCAGGTAGAGCTTTCAAATAGGGAGATCAAGTCTATCTTGCAGAAGACTGTCAATATATCTATGAAAAACTGGGCTAGTAAGTTAAACGATGCTTTATGGGCTTATAGAACTGCTTATAAGAACCCCATGGGTATGTCTCCTTATAAGATGGTTTACGGAAAAGCGTGTCACTTGCCCTTAGAATTAGAACACAAAGCTTTTTGGGAAGTGAGAGAGCTTAATAGAGATTTTAAACTAGCTGGTAAGAAAAGGTTATTAGATTTGAGTTCTCTAGATGAGTGGAGAAACGAAGCGTATGAGAATGCCAGGCTTTTTAAAGAGAAAGTCAAGCAATGGCATGATAAGAGAATTCTTAAGAGAGAGTTTCATGTTGGTGAGAAAGTTCTTTTGTATAGGTCTCATCTCAGATTTTTTGCAGGAAAATTACTCTCTAAATGGGAAGGACCATATGTTATTGTGGAAGTGTACCGCTCAGGTGCTATTAAGATCGCTTCATTGAAAGATGACTCTACACAAGTGGTGAATGGGCAAAGACTCAAACATTATATTTCTGGAGATTCTTATAATGAAGATGTTGATGTTATTGAAACAATTTCTCCAGAAGAATTCATCCAAGACAAATTGCAGGGACCTGCAGAATTCGTTTTCGAATAGGTAACAGTTCTAGTCAGAGAAGTTTCGCGAAAAGCTCTTCCTTTAATATTTTTGCTATTTTTACTAAATATTAAAAATCACGAGACGAAAACGGGCAGGAAAAAGAGTCTGTGTGCCTCTCACACACAGGTGGCGCGGGCCCACCCCTGGCCGTGCCACCTAGGTGTGAGAACACCCCGGAACTCGTTTCCGTCCCGGTTTCCTCCTGTGATTTCGTTTTGATGTATAATTTTCGCCTATTTAACCACCCGGAGTCCCCGAGGACTGTATATCATTTTCTCGTCGTGTTTTGTTTTGAGCTGTTTCTGTCAGGGATTGCTCTCGGCTTGGGAGTTACAATGTCTTCGTCCGGTCCAACTGAGGAGAACCCTCTTGCGGATTCCATCAATCCGTACATGAGGGAGCTGAGGATGCATCTGAAGGAGTTCTCACTCAAGGATGGGGAGTTGCAGATTAAAGATGTTCAAGGACCCAAGGGAGAAGGGAGTCTCGAAGCGAGGATGGAAGCACTGGAACAAGAAGTTTTCAAATACAGGAAGATGGCAGAACGCGAGGTGGACATTATCTATAGGATTAATCAAGAGCTTGTTGCCAAGTACAAGAAGGAGACTACAGAGCTCTGGAAGGATGTCCTCTCACTCCAGGAGACGACTAGCCAATTACAAGCACAACTCTACGACGTGCAGAACCAAAATTGTGAGTATGAAGCTAGATTTCAACAAATGAGTGGTGCTGCAAGTTTCAGGATTTTGGAGACCAAGACATCCTTCCTTGATGGAGGACCTCTACCTTGGAAGTATGACAACGAAGATTATCCACCACCTCCGCCAAAGGAGTAATTCGTCATCGGTATAGGCATCCCTTTGGCTTGTTTCAAGCTTGGGGGAGTGCTGCGGTATCACATCATTACCTTTTGCTCATTTACTTTTCAAGTAGAGTCATATCATGAATAGAGAAGTTATCTTATAGAATAGTTTGCAGTTTGGAAGTATCCTCCTTAGTTGGTTATCTATGTATCCCTTGGTGTGAGTTGCGGTATTAAAATATTAATGAGAAGTTTTATCGTTTACTTTCCACGCACTTTATGTTAGTCTGCAATCTCTCTTGTATGACTAGTCTTGTTGATTGGTATTGGTATCACTTTGGGAGCATGAGTAAATTTAGTTGGTTTTGGCAAACCTAGCTTGGTCAGTAGCAACTTTACCTTGAGGTTTGAGTAGAAAAGAATAAAGAAGTGCTTGTAGTTACATCACTTCAGTTTTCCTTATGTTTGGCTTATAAGCATTGTTATTCCTGAAGTCAAAATAATTGTACCTTCAATGGAGTTTGCATGATTGTTCTTATTATATGTATGTTTGTTTGTTACATGCAACTCTTATGCTTGCTACCCAGCCTTGCTAGCCAAAAACCTGTACTAAGAGGAAATACTTCTCGTGCATCCAATTCCCTAAAGCAAAGTCACTTCCAAAGAGTCCACTATAAATTCCTATGCATGGTATTTCAAGCCATTCCAAGTAAATTTTCATGTGCTACCTTTCAAAAAACCTTCAAACACTTCTCATTTTGTGCCATTGTTTTTAGCTCATGAGGACGTAGTGGATGGGTTTGTTATCTTCCATACTAAATTGAGTACCCCTCGACTAGGCAGCTTCATCTGCTCGTCATTAATTTTGCAAGGGAGCTGGTCAGACCATTATAATCTCAAAAAGAAAAGAAAAGAAAAGCTTGTTCATCGTTCTTTGACCAAGAACTAAGGTTTGCCATTGCCAATTATAGTTTACCTTGTGCATCTTTACATGTGATTCCCTTTTACTCATTGCAAGTCTATATCTTATAAAGGGAAGTTGCTGTCTATTATAATTTGTGCCTTGGTGAATGTGATGCTTCTTGTCCATATTTTGATTATCGACACTTCACTCCATAAACCTGTGGTCATGTTTACCGAGTTTAGTTTTCGCTTGGGGACAAGCGAGGTCTAAGCTTGGGGGGGTTGATACGTCCATTTTGCATCACTATTTTGTATCATAATTTACTGTTATTCATTGATATATTTCATATTTAGAGTTGATACTTATGTTATTTCCTTTGTTTTCACATGTTTGATGATCTTTGGAGGAGTTGCTGCCGGAGTCAGGATTCTGCTGGAAAAATGACCATCAAGGGACCATATTTTGAAGATCAGGAAAATTTCAGAAAAATACCAGGAAATTATATTTTCCCAGAAGACTCAGGAAGCCAGAAGGAGGAGTCAAGAGGAGCCAGGAGGGGCCCACACGCTAGGGTGGCGCGGCCTGACCCCTGGCCGCGCCAGCCCTGTGTGAGGCCGCCCTGACCCACTTCTGGTCTCGCCCCTCCGCGTACTTCATCGTCCCCAAAAACCTAAGTCAGGGGGAGGCTCAGAGTTAGACACCGCCGCCTCTGCGGGGCGGAAAACACCAGAGAGAGAAAAGCTCACCGGCAGGCAGAAATCTGCCGGGGAAATTCCTTCCCGAAGAGGGGAGATCATCGCCATCGCACCGGACTTCATCGGGATCATCATCATCATCTCCATCACCAGCACCTTCATCTTCACCATCACCACGCCATCCCGCTGTAACATCTTGAGTTGGATCTTGTTATATTCATAGGGGAAACTTTCCCGGTGTTGATTACTCTTGTAGTTGATGCTATTGAGCGGAACCATTGAATTAAGGTTTATGTTCAGATTGTTATTTACCATTATTTCACCTCTGATCATGATCCATATGATGTCTTGTGAGTAGTTCGTTTAGTTCTTGAGGACATGGGAGAAGTCAAGATGTTAGTAGTGAATTATTGTTGAGAAATATTTAATGGTTTGATATTGTTGTGGTGCTATTTCACTAGTGGTGTCATGTGAATGTCGACTACATGATACTTCACCATTTATGGGCCTAGTGAGATGCATTGTGTATTTGGCTACCGATTGTGGGGTTGCTGGAGTGACAGAAACCTAAACCTCCGTTGGAAAACCATTGCACTAGGGAGCATAGGATCTTAGAGTTTAAGGCTGTGGTTAGATTTATCTTAATTACTTTCTTGTATTAGCGGATGCTTGCAAGGGGTATAATCACAAGTGTGTATTTATCCTAGTAAGGGTAGTGCGCTAGCACAGGTTCACCCCCATAACACCTATCAAACCAATAAAGACTATTGGCTTTATGAAGCGAAAGCTCTTGACAGAAACTCCCGTGTGTCCTCGAGAATGTTTGGTTATTATAAGTACACAACCGGCTTGTCCTTTGCTGAAGAAAGGATTGGGCCACTTGCTGCGATTGTTACTACTGTCTTTTATTTACTCGCACTTTATTTACTCGTATTACCAAATACCCCTGAAAACCTGTTTGCTAGTATTTACAGTGATTCCTTGATCAAAACCGCTCATCAACACCTTCTGCTCCTCGTTGGGTTCGACACTATTATTTATCGAAAGTACTACGATACAGCCCCTATACTTGTGGGTCATCATGGCCCCCCTCCAACTCCTCTTCGGATCTCTGGAAGCTTCCGGGAAAAATAAGACTTTAGGAACTTGTTTCGTCCAATTCCGAGAATATTTCCTGTGTATCACTTCTGAAACACAAAAACAGCAGAAAATAGGGAACTGGCACAGTGGCAACTTGTTAATAGGTTAGTTCCGGAAAATGCATAAAAGTGCCACGAAGTGTAACAAAACAGTAGGCAAATGGTATAAAAACAAGCATGGAGCATCAAACATTATAGATACGTTGGAGACGTATCAAGCATCCCCAAGCTTAACTTCTGCTCGTCCTCGAGTAGGTAAGTGATAACAAAAGAATAATTTTTGAGGTGACATGCTCCTACACAATCTTGATCATAAATGTAAGCATTTGTGAGCTGGGATCATAAGAACTTAAAACATGGGCATGAAAGATATAATCTTGACAATAAGAACTTAGCAACCATGTTATAACATGCAAATGAACACAAACAAAAGATCATGAAAATGAAACAATGAAAGTCAAACGTGTGTTCAAATCATAAAGAAAACATACAAATGGTTTTCAGCTTGTCCTTCATGGAGAGCAAAACATAAATGCATAGGACACCTTCAAGTTTAAGAGGGCGACTAGATACAAATAATTTGAGAACAAGTGAAACCAACAATATGAATCAATCAATGAAAACTTTGGGACAATGCATATTATACTAAGAATGACAACTATGCTCTCTTAATGGTGCATAAAGATAGAAGGTGGTGACTCAACATAAAAGTAGAAGAAAGGCCTTTCGCGGAGGGAAGCAGTGATTGCAAGTTTTATAGACCTTCAAAAAGTATGTTACTTATTGGCTTTGAGCTCTCATTGCCCCCATCATAAGCATCTTGAATGGTTAAAGTTAATGAGAGAACAATTATGATGCATATGCTTGACAAGTCATAAGTCGAAAACCTTGTGCCCCGTGAATACGAGTACCCAAACCTCATGCGACTTTACTTAGAGTCCCAAGCAAGGCTCTTGTCATTGTAAGTATATATGTATCATCGAAAACCACCAACGGGGTACCTCCGTGCCCGATGACATGGAACAATCCCACATCAAAATGATAGGACAAGTAGACAATGAACACCTCGACATCTCTTTTATTTGCCATTTGTTTAGCTTTTTATTTTGAGATGCGTCATCGAATGTCCACCATGGGTATGCTGCAAATTTCCACCATGAATTATGCATGGCTTAGATTGGCAGCCCAGGCGTTTCCCTAACACATATACAAACTCCATGATCCCCACAAGATTCTCAATTCATTACACACCGCGGGCATCCATAAACAAAAGATCACGATATCAACTCAAATAAGAAGTGCAATGTTGAAAGCTTGCCCCATGACAGCATGGTTGGGCTAGAATCTAACTTACAACTTGCAAGCATAACAACTCAACATAAAAGACCACAATGTCAAATTTTTAAGAACAAGGAAAAAGTAAAGTGTGCCTTCCGGTTCGTGAGAGCTTTACTGACCAATTTTCGCATAACACTGGTAAGAGTTTAATTTGAAGAGAAGATAAAAGCAAGTCAAATTTACTTGGAATAGCAAATTGCTAATAGGTATGTATGGTGGACACTTTGGAAAACTTTGGTTTTTAGGAGTTGGATGCACGAGTAGATCTCATACTCAGTACAAGGCGAGGGCTGATGTCTACGCACGCGTCTGTTCTTGTAGACAGTGTTGGGCCTCCAAGTGCAGAGGTTTGTAGAGCAGCAGCAAGTTTCCCTTAAGTGGATCACCCAAGGTTTATCGAACTCAGGGAGGAAGAGGTCAAAGCTATCCCTCTCAAACAACCCTGCAATTACGATACAGAAAGTCTCTTGTGTCCCCAACACACCCAATACACTTGTCAGATGTATAGGTGCACTAGTTCGGCGAAGAGATAGTGAAATACAAGTGGTATGGATGATTATAAGTAGTAACTGTGATATGAAATAAGTATCGCTGCGAGCAAACATGTAAAAAACTAGGAAGTAAACGGTGTGCAATGCTTGGAAACAAGGCCTAGGGATCATACTTTCACTAGTGGACACACTCCCAACAAATATAACATGATTGAACAAATAAATAACTTCTCTTCACTATGGTACTCTGAATTACTCTCCTATTGAATAACACTAATCATTGCGTAGGGCTACGAAGCACTCTTCAAAGTTCATCAAGTACTTGACAAACACCACTCATAGAGATATCCAAATCAAATCACAACTCAAGATAGATATTATTGCAACATAGACCAAGTACTAACATGGTGCACACACTGTCAACATTACACCATGAAAGGAGGAATAGATCACTTCAATACTATCATAGTGATAATTATTATCATAATCCATAAAAGATCACAATCGTAGCCTAGGCCAAGTACCACCATGATGCACACACTGTCACCGTTACACCATGGCAGGAGGAATAGATTACTTTAATAACATCACTAGAGTACACATAATATCTGAATAATAACATCTACTTGTTCAACATGATACAAAGCTCACGATCACATAAATATCACATCATGGGAGAGAGAGGTGAACCACATAGCTACCGGTAGAGCCCTCAGCCCCGGGGATGAACTACTCCCTCCTCATCATAGGAGACAGCAAGGTTGATGGGGAAAGCGGTGAGGTTGATGGAGACGGCGGAGACGGAGATGGACACCGATGGAGATGGCTCCGAGGGCACTTCCCTGTCCCGGCAGGGTGCCGGAACAGAGACTTCTGTCCCCTGAAATTTGGCTTCGACGGTGGCGGCGCTGCGGAACTGTTCTGGGAAAAATGCCGACTCTTCTAGGGTTTTCTGTCCCGAGGCTTCTTATAGGCGAAGGAGCGTCGTCAGGGGGCAGCCAGGGGCTCCTCACACCAGGGTGGCGCGGCTAGGGCCTGGGCCGCGCCACCTATGTGTGAGGGCGGCCTCTGGCCCCCCTCTGGCTCTCTTTCGGTCTTCGGGAAGCTTCCGGGAAAAATAAGACTTCTGGAACTTGTTTCATCCAATTCCGAGAATATTTCTTGTGTAGCTTTTCTGAAACACAAAAATAGCAGAAAACAGGGAACTAGCACTGTGGCGACTTGTTAATAGGTTAGTTCCAAAAAATGCATAAAAGTGCCACGAAGTGTAACCAAACATCGGGTAAATGGTGTAAAAACAAGCATGGAGCATCAAAAATTATAGATATGTTGGAGACGTATCAACATCCCCAAGCTTAACTCCTGTTCGTCCTCGAGTAGGTAAGTGATAACAAAAGAAATAATTTTTGAGGTGACATGCACCTACACAATCTTGATCATATATGTAAGCATTGTGAGCTGGGATCATAAGAACTTAAAACATGGGCATGAAAGATATAATCTTTGACAATAAAAACTTAGCAACCATGTTATAACATGAAAATGAACACAAACAAAAGATCATGAAAATGAAATAATGAAAGTCAAACGTGTGTTCAAATCATAAGGAAAAACATACAAATGGTTTTCAGCTTGTCCTTCATGGAGAGCAAAACATAAATGCATAGGACACCTTCAAGTTTAAGAGGGCGACTAGATACAAATAATTTGAGAACAAGTGAAACCAACAATATGAATCAATCAATGATAAACTTTGGGACAATGCACATTATACTTAGAATGACAACTATGCTCTCTTAGATGGTGCATAAAGATAGAAGGTGGTGACTCAACATAAAAGTAAAAGGAAAGGCCCTTCGCAGAGGGAAGCAATGATTAAACATGTGCTAGAGCTTTTCATTTGTAAAACAGAGATATAAAAATTGGTTTTGAGAGGTGGTTGCTTTTGTCAACGACTGGCAATGGGGTTCTTACTATCTTCCATACAAAAATGAAGCAAGTTTTTGAGAGAGAGATTAGCACTTTTGTGCTCTTTTATAAAGCTTGGCACTCCTCCCCACCTTTTTTTTCCTTTCTCAAACCATGGCTAACCGATTCCATCGGGTGCCCACCAACATTCACATACCATGGAGGAGTGCCTTTTTTCTTTCTTTTTTTCTCTTTTTTTTTCTTTTTGGAATAAGACAATATGGAAGATTGCAAATCCGACCACTACGTCCCCATGAGCTGAAAATAGTGTCACAAAATGAGAAGTATTTTGAAGGTTTTTTGAAAGGTAGCACATGAAAATTTACTTGGAATGGCTTGCAAATACCATGCATAGGAATTTATAGTGGACACAATGGCAAACTTGGTTTTTGGGAGTTGGATGCATGAGTAGAGCTCATACTCAGTACAAGGCAAGGGCTAGCAAAAGACTGGGAGCGACCAACTAAGAGAGCAATAACGGCCCTAATCATGCAAAGCGACAAAGCAACATTAAAAGGAGCATAAGATGGCATCAAAAGTCAAAAACAAAATGATCATAGAGACTATTGGCGACTTTGTATGAGTCTAACATGTGTGAGCATGCGCCAAGTCAACCCAAATAAAGCATCGAGGAGAAAACCAAAATAATGCTTCCAAACGATAAAAACAACACATGATTTTTTCAAAGGCTCATTAAGCAATCTCAGTTATTTGAGACAAATCATGCTACAGCAAAACCACTAAGCATGCTATCAAAAAGACATCAAGCACGACATGCAAAAGCCTAGGCCGCAGTCTACACAAGCTCCTTCTTGTACCACTTTTTTGCATGAAACTTTTTCTCTTTTCCAACACCATTCAAAATTTTATAAACACCTCTTTTGATGAAAACCAATAAAGATCAGAGGCAAAAATACACCTTGATGTAAAGATATAACAAGATCTGAACAAAAATCAAGGCGAAAAATGCAAGCTAAACGCAGTAGCAGAAAAAGAGAACACTCGTTGAAACGATAAGAGTGAAAACGGAGTGTTCTTGGCAAATGAAAAGCGAGTTCATCTCCTCCAAAAGAAACATGATGTGATCTAACCATTTATTGCAGCAAACAAAACAAAAGAAAACTAAAAACAAAAACAACTGACGCTCCAAGAAAAACACATAGTGCATGAAGCAATAAAAATATAGTGTCTTGAAAGGTGACCTGATTTTTGCCGATGAAGAAGGGGGTGCCTCGGGGGCATCCCCAAGCTTTGACGCTTGTACTTCTTGGATATTTCTTGGGGTGATGCATGGACATATCCAAGCTTGAGCTTTTGTCCATTCTTCAACTCATCTCATCATTCTCCAATCCCTACACTTGAAAACTTCCTTCATACAAAACTAAACACAATTCTATTAGCAACATTAGTGTAAGCATATCATTGAATCAACCCTTTTTGCTTCAGGTTTCAACCTAATACTACCACATATTAAGCATATACTACTGTAGCAACTTCCCCAAAAGTTCCGTGATCAAACGAACTCAAAAGAAAGTGATAAAGCGGCAAACACAAATATTGGCAGAAATCTATCAAAACAGAACAGCTGATAAAGGTCGAATTTTTAAGGGGTTTTCTGTTGCTCAAATCAAAAAGTGTTAAACTAACGAAAGTTTGGATATAACCTGGGGCATATTCACACGAAATAGCAGGTCCAAAAGATATACAGAGAATTTATACGAATTTTTACGGTGCAGCACCGAAAACAGTTTCAGGACAGCAACATCCCCAAATCTTATCTCGCTCAAATTAGAGGCTTCTCTTGGCACAACATTGAAATAAAAAGGATAAGGAGCGGTTATTACAGTAATAATAACTTCCAAGACTCAAATAAAAGAAAAAGTACTGAAAATAAAATAATGGGTTATCTCCCAAAAGTGCTTTTCTTTAACGTCTTTGAGCTAGGCGCAGTAATTTGCAAAGATGTTCATGTGGGCGCCATATAAGAGCTTGAGGCAATAGAGAGCATCAAAAAGCAAGTATAGAACACATTTAAATCTAAACCACTTCCTATGAAAAATAGTCTTGTAAAGAGACAAGTCATAAAAGCGCAAAGCAAAAAGCATAGGAAGGCAAAACAAGTACAACTTCAAGAATTGCAACATAAAGAGGGGAAACTCAATATTGTTGAGATCCATCAAACCATGTTTCCCTCTCTCATAATAACTTTCAGTAGCATCATGAATAGAACTAACAATATAACTATCACATAAAGCATCCTTATCATGAGCCACATGCATAAAAGAATTAATACTCACCACAGGAACAATAGTAGTAGGAGCAGATTCAACAGAATAATTATTCTCATCACCATAATCATCATAAATAGGAGGCATATTGTAATCATAACTAATTTTATCCTCAATAGTAGGTGAACTGAAAATATTATACTCATCATCATAGCCATCATAAACTAGAGGTTTAGTATCATCACAAGCTAAAGAATAGCTATTTCGCAAAGCATATTCTTCAAACATATCATCATAAGAAGGAACATCACATATGGGAGATAAAATATTATCAGAACAAACTTTCTCCACTAAAGCTGGGGAACTAAAAATATCATGCTTAACAAAACCAGCTTCCCCAAGTTTAGACTTTTCTATAGCATTAGTAATAACAGTGTTCGAAACATTCATACGAACAACACTATTAGCATGCAAATTAAGCTCCAAAGGTTTTTCAATTTTCTCTTCAAACACTTCATATCTAAACTCAGGAAAAAGACTAAAGAACTCTTTATTTTCCATGAAGCCTAACTAGTGAAAATAAAAACAAGAAACAAAAAGATGTAATTGCAGAATCTAAAGGAAATAACTCCGAGCACTCACTAGCAACTAAAAGACTTAGTAGCCAAAGGATGTGAGTACCTTTTACCTTACCTCCCCGGCAATGGCGCCAGAAAAGAGCTTGATGTCTACGCACGCGTCTGTTCTTGTAGACAGTGTTGGGCCTCCAAGTGCAGAGGTTTGTAGAGCAGCAGCAAGTTTCCCTTAAGTGGATCACCCAAGGTTTATCGAACTTAGGGAGGAAGAGGTCAAAGCTATCCCTCTCAAACAACCCTGCAATTACGATACAGAAAGTCTCTTGTGTCCCCAACACACCCAATACACTTGTCAGATGTATAGGTGCACTAGTTCGGCGAAGAGATAGTGAAATACAAGCAGTAGTGATAATTATAAGTAGTAACTGTGATATAAAATAAGTATCGCTGCGAGCAAACATGTAACAAAACAGGAAGTAAACGGTGTGCAATGCTTGGAAACAAGGCCTAGGGATCATACTTTCACTAGTGGACACACTCCCAACAAATATAACATGATTGAACAAATAAATAACTTCTCTTCACTATGGTACTCTGAATTACTCTTCTATTGAACAACACTAATCATTCCGTAGGGCTACGAAGCACTTCTCAAAGTTCATCAAGTACTTGACAAACACCACTCATGGAGATATCCAAATCAAATCACAACTCAAGATAGATATTATTGCAACATAGACCAAGTACTAACACGGTGCACACACTGTCAACATTACACCATGAAAGGAGGAATAGATCACTTCAATACTATCATAGTGATAATTATTCTCATAATCCATAAAAGATCACAATCGTAGCCTAGACCAAGTACCACCATGATGCACGCACTGTCACCGTTACACCATGGCAGGAGGAATAGATTACTTTAATAACATCACTAGAGTACACATAATATCTGAATAATAACATCTACTTGGTCAACATGATATAAAGCTCACGATCACATAAAGATCACATCATGGGAGAGAGAGGTGAACCACATAGCTACCGGTAGAGCCCTCAGCCCCGGGGATGAACTACTCCCTCCTCATCATAGGAGACAGCAAGGTTGATGGAGATGGCGGTGAGGTTGATGGAGACGGCGGAGACGGCGATGGAGACCGATGGAGATGGCTCCGGGGGCACTTTCCTGTCCCGGCAGGGTGCCAAAACAGAGACTTCTGTCCCCCGAAATTTGGCTTCGACGGCGGCGGCGCTGCGGAACTGTTCTGGGAAAAACGCTGACTCTTCTAGGGTTTTCCGTCCCGAGGCTTCTTATAGGCGAAGGGGCATCGTCAGGGGGCAGCCAGGGGCTCCTCACACCAGGGTGGCGCGGCCAGGGCCTGGGCCGCGCCACCTATGTGTGAGGGTGGCCTCTGGCCCCCCTCCGGCTCTCTTTCTGTCTTCGGGAAGCTTCCGGGAAAAATAAGACTTCTAGAACTTGTTTCGTCCAATTCCGATAATATTTCCTGTGTAGCTTTTCTGAAACACAAAAACAGCAGAAAACAGGGAACTGGCACTGTGGCGACTTGTTAATAGGTTAGTTCCGAAAAATGCATAAAAGTGCCACGAAGTGTAACGAAACATCGGGTAAATGGTGTAAAAACAAGCATGGAGCATCAAAAATTATAGATACGTTGGAGATGTATCAAGGGCTAGCAAAAGACTGGGAGCGACCAACTAAGAGAGCAGTAATGGCCATAATCATGCAAAGCGACATTAAAAGAAGCATAAGAGGGCATCAAAAGTCAAAAAACTAAATGATCATAGAGGCTATTGGTGACTTTGTAAGAGTCTAACATGTGTGAGCATGCGCCAAGTCAACCCAAATAAAGCATCAAGGAGAAAACCAAAATAATGCTTCCATACAATAAAAACAACGCATGATTTTTTCAAAGGCTCATTAAGCAATCTCAGTTATTTGAGACAAGTCATGCTACAGCAAAAACCACTAAGCATACTATCAAAAAGACAACAAGCATGACATGAAAAAGCTTAAGCCGCAGTCTACACAAGCTCCTTCTTGTACCACTTTTTTGCATAAAGCTTTTTCTCTTTTCCAACACCATTTGAAATTTTTATAACCACCTCTTTTGATGAAAACCAATAAAGATCAGAGGCAAAAATGCACCTTGATGAAAAGATATGACAAGGTCTAAATGCAAATCAAGGCGAAAACGAAAACCAAAAGCAGTAGCGGAAAAAGAAGAACACTTGGTTTTTGATAAAAGTGAAAACTAGAGCGTTCTTGGCAAATGAAAAGCAAGGCAACTTCTCCAAAAGAAATTTGTTGGGGTCCAAAAATTTATTGAAGCAAACAAAACAAAACTAACTAACTAAGAAAACTAAAACAACTGACGCTCCAAGAAAAACACATAGTGCAAGAAGCAATAAAAATATAGTGTCTTAAAAGGTGACCTGATTTTTGCCGATGAAGAAGGGGTGCCTCGGGGGCATCCCCAAGCTTTGACGCTTGTACTTCTTGGATATTTCTTGGGGTGATGTATGGGCATCCCCAAACTTGAGCTTTTGTCCATTCTTCAACTCATCTCATCATTCTCCAATCCCTACACTTGAAAACTTCCTTCATACAAAACTAAACACAAATCTATTAGCAACATTAGTGTAACATGACATATAATCAACCTCTTTTTGCTTCAGGTTTCAACCCAAAACCACCACATATAAAGTGTATACTACTGTAGCAACTTCCCAAAAAGTTCCGTGATCAAAAGAACTCAAAAAGAAAGCGATAAAGTGGCAAAAACGAATAGTGGCAGAAATCTGTCAAAACAGAACAGCTGACAAAGGTCGAATTTTTGAGGGGTTTTATGTTGCTCAAATCAAAAAGTGTTCACCTAACGAAAGTTTGGATATAACCTGGGGCATATGCACAAGAAATTTCAGGTCCAAAAGATATACAGAGAATTTATATGAATTTTTACGGTGCAGCATCGAAAACAGTTTCAGGACAGCAACATCCCTAAATCTTTACCTCACTCGAATTAGAGGCTTCTCTTGGCACAACAATAAAATAAAAAGGATAAGGAGCATTCATTATAGTAGTAATGACTTCCAAGACTCAAATAAAATAAAAAGTACTAAATGAAAACATTGGGTTATCTCCCAAGAGTGCTTTTCTTTAACGCCTTTGAGCTAGGCGCAGAAAATTGCGAATCAAGTAACATCAAGAGATGAAGCATCAAGCTCATGATTTGCTCTAAGAATAGAGTCAAAAAGAAATTTCTTTCTCTTCCTAGGGAAGTGTTCCATACCTTTCTTGAGTGGAAATTGATATTTGATGGTGCCTTCCCTCATATCGAAGATGGCACCTACAGTTCGAAGAAAAGGTCTTCCCAAAATAATAGGACATGAAGCATGGCATTCAACGTCCATAACGAGAAAATCAACGGGAACAAGGTTATTGTTAACCACAATAAGAACATCATTAATCCTTCCCAAAGGTTTCTTCTTAGCAACATCAGCAATAGGAACATCATAATAATATTTTTCAAGCGGTGGTAAATCAAGCATGTCATAAATTTTTCTAGGCATGATAGAAATACTAGCACCTAGATCACATAAAGCATGGCAATCAAAACCATTAACATGCATATCAATGATGGGTTCCCAACCATCTTCTAACTTCTTAGGAACAGAGGCTTTTTGCTGCAACTTTTCATCCCTAATTTTTATGAGAGCATTGGTAATATGCTTAGTAAAAGCAATATTTATAGAACTACCATTGGGAGTCAAAGCAAGCTTTTGCAAGAACAAAATAACTTCAGATATATTGCAGCCATCAACATCAAAATCATTAAAAGAAGTAGAGCTATCATCTCCTACACTCCAAAAAAATTTAGCACTCTTTTGAGAAAAAGTTTTGGCAGTTTTAGGCTTTTTAGCACAAGGAGTGGGAGTTTTCTCTAGACCAATCAAAGTAAGAGGATTTCTAGCATTAGGAGCAACATCATCAGAGGTAATAATAGTACAAACTTTCATATTCCTAGCAATCTCATCCTCTCTTTTCTATCTAGCATGCAATTCTGCTAACAATCTAAGATTTTCATCAATTCCAACTTGAATAGCATTAGCATTAGCAAAAACATTGTTCTCTTTCACATCATTAGGCAACACTTTTAATTTCAGAAGTTCAACATCATGAGCAAGGCTATCAACTTTAGAAGCAAGAATATCAATTTTGCCTAATTTTTCCTCAACAGACTTGTTAAAAGTAGATTGTTTTACCATGAAGTCTTTGAGCATGACTTCAAGTTCAGAGGGCACGGCCCTAGTGTTGTTGTAGGAATTACCATAAGAGTTACCATAACCATTACCATTAGTAGAAGGATACGGCCTATAATTGTTACTAGCAAAATTGTTCCCATAAGCATTGTTGTTAAAATTGTTGTTTCTACTGAAGTTCATGTCAACATGCTCTTCTTGAGCAACCAAAGAGGCTAAAGGAACATTATTAGGATCAACTTGAATCCTATCATTATCAAGCATAGACATAATGGTATCAATCTTATCACTCAAGGAAGAGGTTTCCTCAACAGAATTTACCTTCTTACCTTGTGGAGCTCTCTCGGTGTGCCATTCATAATAATTTATCATCATGTTGTCAAGTAGCTTTGTTGCGGCGCCCAAGGTAAGGGACATAAAAGTGCCTCCAGCAGCTAAATCAAGTAGGTTCCTCGAAGAAAAATTCAGTCCTGCATAAAAAGTTTGAACAATCATCCAAGTAGTCAGTCCATGTGTGGGACAATTCTTTATCATAGATTTCATTCTTTCCCAAGCTTGAGTAGCATGTTCATTATCAAATTGACTAAACTTCATAATAGTGCTACGCAGAGATATAATTTTAGCAGGAGGATAATATCTACCAATAGAAGCATCCTTACACTTAGCCCATGAATCAATACTATTCTTAGTCAAAGACAGCAACCAATCTTTAGCTTTTCCTCTCAAAGAAATAGGAAACAACTTGAACTTAATAATATCACTTTATATATCCTTATATTTTTGCATCTCACATAGCTCAACAAAATTGTTGAGGTGAGCTGCAGCATCTTCAGTACTGGCACCAGAAAATTGCTCTTTCATAACAAGGTTCAATAAAGCAGGCTTAATCTCATAAAAGTTTGCAGCAGTAGCAGGTGGCGCAATAGGAGAGCAGATAAAATCACTATAGTTTGTGCTAGTAAAGTCACACAACTTGGTGTTTTTAGCAGTAGCCATTTCAGCAAAACTAAAGTAGACAGGTAAAAACAACTACCAAGGATTCTATTTTTTTTGGGTTTTTGATATAAAACGATGCAAGTAAAAATAAAGTAAAGCAAAACAATAAAACAAAGTAAAGGATGCGTGTGCGAAAAACTCCCCTTGCAGAGGTCTTCCACTTCTTCCCCGACAACGGCGCCAGAAAATTGCTTGCTAGCTGTTTTATGGTGCCAAGTTGACGGGGGAAATATAGCTGATGTAGGAGTTTCTTCTTCTTCAATTCCCCGGCAACGGCGCCAAAAAATTGCTTGATGGCTAGATGAATGACCAGCCCGTTGGGAACCCCAAGAGGAAGGTGTGAAGAATATAGCATTAAGTTTCCCTCAGTTAAGAAACCAAGGTTTAATATCGTTCAGGAGAAGAGCGGACAATACGACTAAAGGTGATGCGGACTGGCTTAGTAACACTCCAACAAGGGCGCCATTTACGACACTTGTTGACTCGTCTTCAGCCAATAGCAACGTGGAACCTGCACACTACACAACCAAATACTTTGTTCCCAACTTGCGATGAGGTTGTCAATCTCACCGGTTTGCTTGAAACAAAGGGTATGAGCGTATCGAGTGGAAAGTGATAATAGTATGCGAGTAAAGTAAATAGTGCGAGTTAAGTAAACAAGTGATAGCAATATGATGGAAATAGGACCGGGGTCCACAGTTCACTAGTGGTGTCTCTCCATAAGATAAATAACACACATGCTAGGTAAACAAATTACAGTTGAGCAATTGATAGAATAAAGATAAACGTGATATGTCAAGAAGATCACTATGCGATTTACTCTAGGCATTACAACAAAATACATAGACCGCCATCCAATTGCATCTATGACTAATAATCCACTCACGGAGATATCATCCAAACACCCCATGAGTATTAAGTTGCGAACAATGGATAATTGCATTAAGCAAAGTGTGTAATGTAAACAAAGCATATGCCCTTGAGCATATGAATGTTGTTTTCTCCCTAGTAGCAATAGCACATCTACAACCTTAAGGGTTTCTGTCACTCCCCTAGGTTAAATAGAGGCATGAACCCACTATCGAGCATAAATACCCCCTCTTAGAGTCACTAGCAACTACTCGGCCAAGATAGCTACTAACAACGGAGAGCATGCAAGATCATAAACAACATAGAGATAACATAAGATATATTTCAGTATAGCAACTCAATCATAGCACCAATATTCATCGGATCCCAACAAACCAAACATGTAGAATTACATAACGGTCATCTCAATCATGTAGGGCAGCTCATGAGATCTAAACATGAAGCACATGGTGGAGGAGACAACCATCTAGCTACTGCTATGGACCCATAGTCCAAGGTAGACTACTCACTCATCGCTCCGGAGGCAAGCATGGCGATGAAGAAGGCCTCCGGTGGTGATTCCCCTCTCCGGCAGGGTGCCGGGAAGAGCTTCTGGACCCTCCCGATCTTTGGGTCGACGGCGGCGGCGGATCGCGATGTGTTCTGGAAAATTGATCGGGTACTTAGGTTTTTTCCGTCGGGGGGTCTTTATAGGCGAAGGGGCATCGTCAGGGGTGGCCCGAGGCGCCCTCACACATAGGGGGCGCGGCTAGGGGCTGGGCCGCGCCGCCCTGGTGTGTGGGGCCCTCGTGGCCCCTCCAACTCCTCTTCGGATCTCTGGAAGCTTCCGGGAAAAATAAGACTTCAGGAACTTGTTTCGTCCAATTCCGAGAATATTTCCTATGTATCACTTCTGAAACACAAAAATTGCAGAAAACAGGGAACTGGCACTGTGGCGACTTGTTAATAGGTTAGTTCCGGAAAATGCATAAAAGTGCCATGAAGTGTAACAAAACAGTAGGCAAATAGTGTAAAAACAAGCATGGAGCATCAAAAATTATAGATACGTTGGAGACGTATCAGTCTGCAAATTTGTTTTCTACGTCCATGAGGTCCGACACTGTTTTCGGCTTGATTTTGCCTATCTCTTCGACTAGGTCTCTTCGCCTTAATCCAATTATGAACGCGTCTATTGCTCTTTCGTCTAAAACTTCAACTGCTGAGTTTTTGATAAGACTCCATCTTTGGATGTATGCCCTTAAGGTTTCGTCGCGTTGTTGCACACACGCTTTGACTTCTTCTATTGATGCCGGCCGCTTGTATGTCGACCTGAAGTTGCTTGTGAATTGCTTTGTGAGATCTTTCCAACTTCCAATGGTTTCTTTTTCTAGTTTGCTCAACCATGACCTTGCTGCGCCGGTGAGGTGTAGTTGCAAACTTTGCATTGCTGTTTCTTTGGTTCCTCCCAGTATTTGTACTGCCTGTAGATAGTTTGAGAGCCACGACTGTGGTTCCTGTGATCCATCGTACTTTTGCTAATCATGAGGTAGTTTAAACCCCTTGGGTACCGGCGTGGTGCGAACCCTTCGGGTAAAGCACGATGCTCCCATCTCCTTTTCGTCGTCTTCATAGCCATGCTTTCCATTTGGAGATCGAGATCTTTGGGTTCCTCCGTGGTGTCTTGGTGATGGTGATCGAGATCGTTGATTACTACTTCTGTGCCGAGGACTATTGTGACGGCGAGGTGACCTTGGCTTGTGTGTTTCCTTGTGGTGATATGCTGATACGTCTCAAACGTATCTATAATTTTTGAAGCTCCATGCTTGTTTTTACACCATTTGCCTTCTGTTTCGTTACACTTCGTGGCATTTTTATGCGATTTCTGGAACTAACCTATTGACAAGATGCCACAGTGCCAGTTCCCTGTTTTCTGCTGTTTTTGTGTTTTAGAAATGCTACACAGGAAATATTCTCGGAATTGAACGAAACAAGTTCCAGAAGTCTTATTTTTCCCGGAAGCTTCTAGAGAACCGAAGAGGAGGCGGAGTGGGGCCACGAGGGCCCCACACACCAGGGTGGCGCGGCCCAGCCCCTGGCCATGCCTCCTATGTGCGAGGAGCCCCTGGCAGCCCCCTGACGATGCCCCTTCGCCTATATAAAGCCTCGGGATGGAAAACCCTAGGGGAGTCAGCGAAATTTCTAGAACAGATCCGCAGCGCCGCCGACGTTGAAGCCAAATTTTGGGGGACAGAAGTCTCTGTTCTGGCACCCTGCCGGGACGGGGAAGTGCCCCCAGAGCCATCTCCATTGGTCTCCATCGCCGTCTCCACCGTCTCCATCGACCTCACCGCCATCTCCATCAACCTTGTTGTCTCCTATGATAAGGAGGGAGTAGTTCTCCCCCGGGGCTGAGGGCTCTACTGGTAGCCATGTGGTTCACCTCTCTCTCCCATAATGTGATCTTTATGTGATCGTGAGCTTTGTATCTAGTTGAATTGGTAGATGTTATTATTCAGATATTATGCTACTCCTATGCTTTATTATTATACTCTCCGGAGATACCTCGTATCATGGTGTAAAGGTGACTACTGTGTGCATCATGTGTATCTTTTTGGTTAATATCTCTATGAATTGTTGGTGTTTGTTGGAACCATCTAGTGCGTTCATGGTGATAGTGTGGGACAATCTAGTTTGGGTACATACGGACTTTGAGGAGTGCTTCGTAGCCCTACGCATGATTAGTGTATGTTTTCCATTGGAGAATTGTTTGGAGTTGCATATTGATGATAGTATCTATTTGTTCAATTATGTTATATTTGTTGGGAGTGTGTCCACTAGTGAAAGTATGATCCCTAGGCCTTGTTTCCAAGCTTTGCACATCGTTTACTTGCTATTTTGTTACTTGTTTGTCTGCTGCCATTTTTATTCCAGATTGTATTTACTACTTATAATCATCTATACCACTTGTATTTCACTATCTCTTCGCCGAACTAGTGCACCTATACATCTGACAAGTGTATTGGGTGTGTTGGGGACACAAGAGACTTTCTGTATCGTAATTGCAGGGTTGTTTGAGAGGGATAGCTTTGACCTCTTCCTCCCCGAGTTTGATAAACCTTAGGTGATCCACTTAAGGGAAACTTGCTGCTGCTCTACAAACCTCTGCACTTGGAGGCCCAACACTGCTTACAAGAACAGAAGTGTGTGTAGACATCAAGCTCTTTTCTGGCACCGTTGCCGGGGAAGAAGTGGAAGACCTCTGCAAGGGGAGTTTTTCGCACACACATCCTTTACTTTGTTTTAAGTTTTGCTTTACTTTATTTTTACTTGCATCATTTTATATCAAAAACCTAAAAAAATTAGAATCCTTGGTAGTTGCTTTTACCTGTCTACTTTTAGTTTTCCTGAAATGGCTACTCCTGAAAACACCAAGTTGTGTGACTTTACTAGCACGAACAATAGTGATTTTATCTGCACTCCTATTGCGCCACCTACTTCTGCTGCAAACTTTTATGAGATTAAGCCTGCTTTATTGAACCTTGTTATGAAAGAGCAATTTTCTGGTGCTAGTACTGAAGATGCTGCAGCTCATCTCAACAACTTTGTTGAGCTATGTGAGATGCAAAAGTATGAGAATGTTGATGGTGATATTATTAAGCTCAAGTTGTTTCCTTTTTCTTTGAGAGGAAAAGCTAAAGATTGGTTGTTGTCTTTGACTAAGAATAGTATTGATTCATGGGCTAAGTGTAAGGATGCTTTTATTGGTAGATATTATCCTCCTGCTAAAATTATAGCTTTGCGTAGCAATATTATGAAGTTTGGTCAGTTTGATAATGAACATGTTGCTCAAGCTTGGGAAAGAATGAAATCTATGATAAAGAATTGTCCCACTCATGGACTGACTACTTGGATGATTGTCCAAACTTTTTATGCAGGACTGAATTTTTCTTCGAGGAACCTACTTGATTCAGCTGCTGGAGGCACTTTTATGTCCCTTACCTTGGGCGCCGCAACAAAGCTACTTGATAACATGATGGTAAATTATTCCGAATGGCACACCGAGAGAGCTCCACAAGGTAAGAAGGTAAATTCTGTTGAGGAAACCTCTTCCTTGAGTGATAAGATTGATACCATTATGGCTATGCTTGCTAATGATAGGACTCATGTTGATCCTAATAATGTTCCTTTATCCTCTTTGGTTGCTCAAGAAGAGCATGTTGATATGAACTTCATTAGAAACAACAATTTTAACAACAATGCTTATAGGAACAATTTTGCTAGTAACAATTATAGGCCGTATCCTTCTACTAATGGTAATGGTTCACTACTAGGAAAACCCTTATCCATGGGCCCATTATCTGTGGAGCACTAAGTTTCGGTGCTCCATAGATATTATCGTACCCGTGGCGCACCGTGAAGGAGATGCGCCATGGATAAGTGGGCTCCACCGAGCACCAAGGCCTGGGGTGTCAGGCCCCCATATCCGTGGCGCATGCATTGGGGGTGCGCCATGCATAGTGTGCATAGCCGTGGCGCACCACATATACATGCACCACGAATATGTGTGGGCCCATCCTCTGGAAAAGGTGGCAGACATATCCGTGGAGCACCACTTAGAGGTGCGCCACGGGTATATATATCTGTGGAGCACCATTTTGAGGTGCGCCACGGATATGTCGTACCTACCACCATAAATTTGCCATCCCGGCCCCTACCTCCCACTCCAAGCCCCCACCGTGATGAACGTGAGGACCTATCAGGCGTATGACATCAATGGTTACACATTCTACACCGAGAAAAAGGACCATAGCAGCGAACACCAGAACTCGGCCGGGGGTCACGATGCTGTCCTACGCGGACGAGGAATCCACCGTCAATGAAAGGTTCTTCGGGAGGGTCGAGGAGATCTGGGAAATCAACTACTGTGGAGAGAAGATGCCGATGTTTTGGGTCAGATGGGCCAAGAACGTCGAAAAAGAAGGCCAGTACTTCACCATCATGGTCATACCCGAAGCCAAATCTAGCGCGAACGTCCAGGCGAAAAATGAGCCATGGGTACTGGCGAGCCAGGTTGATCAATGCTTCTTCATTACCGACCCGGTAAGGCCTAGCCGCCTTGTCGTTAGGAGGGGAAAAAGGAGCATCATCGGAATGGAGGGAGCGGCCACTGAGCAAGACTTCGACAAGTACGGTGATCCCAAGATAGAAGAGGAATTCGACAAGTACTTCGACAGGCCTAGTGATGCCGCTGGAAGAAGGAAGACCACCCTACCCGCTAAAGGATGCCCGTACACGAGAAGAAATCCCTATATTTTCGGGCTCAATTATTCAACCGCGACGAAGAAGGGCAAGAAGATCGTGACGAGTCGACGACGGTAGCTCGTTCAGAATCGACATCGGACAACATGTGTCATTTTTTGGAGGAACAATCATATAAATGATTTTTGGTTTTTTGTAACAATGATCATATATATGATATAACTGGTACTATTTAAAAATTATTATTTTTAGAATAAGCAAATATTATTTATTGCAATATAGTAATTTTAAACTTTGTAAAATATAGTTTTTGTAAAAACAAAAAAGGGTGGGAGGTCCAGGGTTCGAACCTGGCACCTCGCCCAAACAGCCAGCGCGCGAACCAGCTAGAACCACTAGGCTAGGTGGAGGTTGTTGTCTAGATGGGAGTTCGGCTCCTTTTGAAGTATACATCGACGTGCGTGGCGCACCTAGATATGGTGCGCCACGCATAACTTAACCGTAGCGCACCTCTGAAGGGTGCGTCACGCATATCTTACACTTAGGGTAAAACGTTTCGCCCCGGCCTTTTTCTCTCCCACATGCGCCTCACTCTTCGATCCCCCCGGCCGAAACCCTAGCCGCCCCTCTTCTTCTCCCCGACGACGACGACAACCGCTGCCCCTCTTCTTCCCCGACGACGACGATAGCCGCCGCCCCTCTTCTTCCCCGACGACGATGACAGCCGCCGCCCCTCTTCTTCTCCCCGGAGCCGCCGCCCCTCTTCTTCCCTGACGACGACCGGCCGCGCCCCGCTTCTTCCCCTATGACGGCCGCGCTCCTCTTCTTCCCCGCGTCCTCTCTCCTGCTCGCGGCCAGGGCCGACGGCCGTGCCCCGCTTCTTCCCCGACACCTCGGCGTCAAGCAGGAGGTACGTCCGCCCGTCCGTCGGTACAGTATGCGCGCGCATTGTGCCGTTCTTCTTCTTGCTCTGTTCTTTGTGTGATTTTGATTCGCGTTTCTCGACGGCGATGCATTTCAAACATGCTTCGAACATTTTGCTCAATGCTCCCACAGTATAACGTTTGCATTAGATATTTTGTTTGCTAAGTGAACAATTTTGAGATAAAATTAGATAATCAAATTGAAATAATTCTCTCTGAATAATTGGTGGGACTTGAGGGGAGCTAGTTAGTTGATTTTAATTTCGTCATCCACTGTGCTCATTTCAAGTGTAAGCAATATCAAATGCACTACACGCCCTGGATGTTCTGCATGAATATTTGTATTTGTTCAGTGTGTTCTATTTATGATTCCAAGTGCACATTGTATGATTATCTCTGTATGATTGGTTTTGTTTTTTTACTTCTCTGTTCCACCTGCTGATGCATATAGTAAAAGCTCTGCACTTTTTGATTTTTTGGCACATCGATCAGTTGGTCATTTCAAGTGAATATATCATCTGCAAATATTAATATTAGCATCATGTAGAGCAAGCCATTTGACCTCGGTCTCAATGCACTTGGTGTCAATGCAGAAAGCATAGCAGCCAACAAGCCCGAGAGTTTTGCAGCATTTCAATGTATTCTGCTCACTCCATACTTGTGCAATTTTATTCTAGCCAATGAAACTTGTTTATGTACTAAAATTCTAGCATTAAGAACTTGACTGCCCTATGAGTTTTGTGCTCCTATTTAGAAATTTGCTCATGATGTTCTGTCGACATGCATGTTTCTGTGAGCATGTTTTTGTGCTCCTATTTAGAAATTTGCTCCTATTTAAAACTTGACAGCATGTTTCTGTGAGCATGTTATCGACATGCTGAATCGAAGTGAATCTATGAACTTTTTACTGTGATGATGTTTACTGTGATGATGAATCTGTGAGCATGTTGTCGACAACTGTGTCTTGGAAAGGCACATTTTGTGCTTTTTTTGTGTGAATTGTTTACAGGTTTTTGAAAATGAGTGCCTATTACTCCCGAAATGTTGATTGATTTCTGTTTCGGTGAGAAATAGGCACTCCTAGGTAGCCATTTATAGGGGAGGTGCTGTCGAATTTTCGATCGATTTTTTGTTGTACTAAACATTTTTCTCCTTTTGTTTAGTGCAAACATGTCGACCGGACACGTCAACGACGGCGCTGGCCCTTCTAACCAAATGAGTGTCGAAGAACAAGCCCGGGCGGCCAACTTGCCATTTTGGATGTAATCCCAGAGGGCGGCCGCGGAGAAGGAAATAGACGTCATGGACGGAGACGGAGGTGGAGATGATCAGGGTGGAGACAAAGACTCTGAGGGTGGAGACGGAGACTCTGAGGGTGGAGAAGAAGACGGAGACTCCGATGCCACCACCAATGCTGGCGGCGAGCGCACCAATGGCGCCGAGGATGACACCACCGATGGTGGATCTGCCCCGGCTGCTAAGAAGAAGAAGGCCATCAGGAAGGATCGGAACCCGCTGACGCTTGGCACAAAACATGAGGATTTCACCGCCGTGAATGAAAACGGCGTACCCGTGGAGACTAAAGCCCTTGCCGCGGGATACGGGACGCAGATCGGTTGCATCGTGCGGGAGACCGTGACGATCAACACGAGGAACCTCCGAGATCCTGGCAATGCGCATCTTGTGCAGCTCCTACTACAGAAGCTTCACGAGCGATACGATTTCCCGGTGGAGTACAAGAACCTAAACCTCAAAGACAACAAGGTGAACCAGCAGGCCCTTACGAAGATGAGCACGGCCTTGGCTAGCTGGAGAACCCGGGTGAAGAAGCGGATTGACAAGGACGAAAGCTGGGAAGAGATCAAGAAGCATGAGCCACTTCTAGATCATGATGACTCTCTTCTTTTCAAGGAGGAGTTGGAGACCGATACCTTCAAAGCTCTGGCGGTGTTGGGGAAGAAGATGTATGAACAGAACTTAGGTCACCACCGTCTTGGGAGTGGCGGTTACAGAGGAATCCAGGAAGTGTGGGACAAGGAGGACGCCGAGCTTATTCGTCTTGGCAAGCCCAACATGTTCGATAAATTCATGGACCCACAGGTCCGGAGCTTTGTGCGGGCCCGCTACTACCTGTGCCCCAAGACAAAGGAATTCAAAACCTCAGCGAATGTTGTGCAAGAGTTTGAGAAACTTGTGGTAAGCAACTTACCGCGGATCTCAAGTCGATTTGCAATCAATAATGAACCGATGATTCTAATTGGGTTCATGAATCCTTTTGCAGGAAGCTGAAATAGCCACCGAGGCAGCTTGCTCCACCCAAGGGCAATCGGAGCCTTGGGACACTCCTTTCAACAGGGCAACGAATATTATGAAGAAGAGGCCCAAGCACAGGAAGATGACGTCCGCTGGCCGTGTTTCCGGCTTTGGGCTGACCACGAAAGTCGGCGTCCACTTCAAAGAGGAATCAAAGGCTAGAAAGGAGAGAAGAAGCAAGGTGGAGGAGGCGCAGAGGCTGGAGATTGCAGATCTCAAGGCGCAAGTGGCCGCGCTGCCGGCGCAGATGGAGGAGAAGTTCGAAGCAAGGTTGCGCCAGGTCATTCCTCCTCAACTGTGGGAGGGTCTAGCGGCGTGGAATGCCGCTGATGGAGTTGGGCCGATACCGGTGCCCAGCGTGTCTGTCGGGGGATAACCCCCGGTAGGGTCAAGAGACTAGAAAGACACAAAGTCTATGGTTGACTTATGCCGGGTTATCAAGAAAGGGCCTGGCCGGAATATAAGAGCATCGGCCAGGCCGGCATATGTGTGTATCCCGGCTAATACTTGGATATGCCGGTATAGCCGGAATACTGGTATATGTGTGCCGGCATACTTAGATATGCCGGCCTAACCATTTGGTGTGTTGTGCAGGAGCAGGGGAGGCCGGATTACCCGACCCTCGTAGGTCGTTGGTCCGGCATATATGTCCTGGGTATGGCCAACGGTCATATCCGGGATACTTAAGTCAACCAAGGTGTCACATCCCTACAATCAAGGAAGAAAACATCCAAGCATGGTAGCAGAGTAAGATGGCAGGGTGCATAGTGGAGGTTACCTACCCTCACTGTGCACAAGTACGAGCTCACCGCACAGAGGTAAGGCCACAGTTCAAGAGGTACAAGGTACATGGATATGGCGTCCCATCGAGAGCAATCAGGGGCGAAGTCAAGGGTCTCTGCCATCGTCACCAGCTCCTGTTTGGAGTGTAGCCCGTGTCTTGTGGTCTTGTATGACCGTTGTAACCCTGGCCACCACTATATAAGGTGGCATAGGGAGCCCTGGTAAAGGGTTGGTCACTCTGTGTTCCTACACTTAGCAGTTCATCTTCCTTCTCTAGCAGAGAGCTTGGAAGCACCATTGTTGTGTACTACATCGACCCAAATATACAATCAGTAGAGCAGGAGTAGGGGTGTTATCTCCTTACGAGAGCCCCGAACCTGGGTAGATCTGTGTTCCTTTCTGTCGTGCTCTTTAGCCCGTTCCCCTCTCCCGAATCCTCCAGCATCTAGTTCGGCCCCCCATTTAAGCCATCCTATGGCATATGTTGTTTCACCACGACGACAGTGTCCGGCAGCAACTCGGCGCAACACGTGTCGCCGAACATGGTGACCCCGCCCTCCTACCCATCGCCAGACCCCTTCGCGGGGCTGAGCCCGTTGGCCGCCGATAACAACAACGCACAGTCGGCGCCGGTGCCCAACACCAACACGCGGCCGTCGCCTCCACCGCAGCCCAACACCAACACGCGGCCGCCGCCTCCGCCGTAGCCCAACACCAACACGCGGCCGCCGCCCAACAACAACGTGCAGCCGCCGCCTCCACCGTAGCCCACGCAGCCTCGCGTGTCCACCTTAGCCAACCTCGATGCCCTTACCAAGGTAACTAATCGTAGGCTCGACTTCATACTCTGCCGTCTTTTTTGATGAGTACCATCTGATAATGATGCCCAACATGTTCTCCCGCAGGACACTAGTTGCACCTTGCTGCACTATGTGAACGGCGTGCTGAAGGATGTAGGCAAGGGTACCATATGCCAACCGAAGAACCCCCTGATGCACAACTTGGGATATGAAGTCCCATCGAGAGCAATCAGGGAGGAAGTCAAGGGTCTCTGCCTTCGTCAGCAAGTCCTATTTGGAGTGTAGCTCGTGTCTGCTGGTCTCATATGACCGTTGTAACCCTGGCTACCACTATATAAGGTGGCATAGGGAGCCCTAGCAAAGGGTTGGTCACTCTGTGTTCCTACACTTAGCTGTTATTCTTCCTTCTCTAGCAGAGAGCTAGGAAGCACCATTGTTGTGTACTCCATCGATCCAAATATACAACTAGTAGAGCAGGAGTAGGGGTGTTATCTCCTTACGAGAGCCCCGAACCTGGGTAGATCTGTGTTCCCTTCTGTCGTGCTTTTTAGCTCGTTCCCCTCTCCCGAATCCTCCAGCATCTAGTTCGGCCCCCATTTAAGCCATCCTATGGCATATGTTGTTTCACCACGACGACATTTGGCGCCCACCGTGGGGCAGATCGATATGCTGGGCGGAGTGTTCATTCGGACGGGGTCTGTGATAGCAGCTTCGGGAGTGCGCGTGGTCTCTGGCCTCGTCCAGAGGCTAGGCTCGCTCAGTTTCGTCAGTGACAACGCCGGTTGTCTCGGTGGCCGGCCGTTCCCCAGGGATGGCCGGATTATGTCTTTCGGTTCCCACGAGGTGTACGTGGGGACTGAGAGAATTTGCAGGAAGGAGGTGCTGGTGGCGTCGGATCCTCCGTCACATTGGCTGGCTCACGCTGGGCGTAGCGCTCGCTCAGTAGAGCCGGCTGAGGTGATGATGGCCGGCACATCCGTGCCGCCGGCGGAAGATGCCGGCAAAACAGCAGCGGCCGGAGCTTCTCCTCCGGAGCCGCCGAAGGTCAAGAGGTCGGCGCGTCCTCCGTTGGAGCGTGCGGAGAACCTGGCCGGCACTTCCGGTGTGCCGGCTAGGGGCGAGGTTCTTCTTCCCATCATCGACCGGCTTCTCGAGCCGGTGCGATCCGGCGTTGATCCGGAGCAGACAAGGGAGGTCCTGGAGGGATCTCGTCAGGCCCTCGTCGACGAGGCCCTGGCCATGAACCAGGAGCGCGAACGGTTTAACCGGCAACTCCGTGAGTATGAGGCAGCCCATGGTTTTACTCCTGTAGTAATCCGGCCTAGCCGGATAGAAGAGGTTAGAACTAGAGGCAGAAATCTTAATGCTGAGATAGGAAAAGATGCTAGAGATAAGAGTCATACCGCAACTAGTACTGTGCCTAAGGTAGTCTATAGTTCGCCAGTAAAGAACCTTAGAGCGGCGGCCGAGGTAGCTAAGGATTTATCTTGTTTATCCGGCGAAGCACTGCGTGAGCAGCAAGCCCGGCTTAACCAACTTTTGTCTGAAGCTACAAAGCAGCAAGAGGCCTTTAAGAAGGCAAACCCGGGTGCCGGGGCGTCTCAGTACATTGTGTCGGCGGGAGGTGCCAGCGCGAGGTCGAGGGGCCAAGCCTCGTCCCCGCATCCCAGCGCCCGGCGTGCCGGAAGTGTGACCTCTGGCCGCCGGGACAAGCAGATCCAGGTGTACGATCCGGCTGTCGCCGGAAAGCAGGCGATGGTGCAGAAGAATGTCGGCCAAGCTGACAAGTATGTCGGCAGCAAGAAGCCCGACCAGAGTGTGCCGGCCGGGCATGAAGCAGGCACGGCCGGTGGTGGCCGGAGTAACAGTGCAGCCCGGCGTCAGCAACAGGGCGCCGGAGGTGCAGCGCAGCAGCAGGGTGCAGCTCAGCCGAGATATCGCGAAGATGATGGGAATTCTGCCCTAGCCAGGGCGGGATATCAGCAGCAAGATCAGCCCGGTCAGCAAGCTGATCAGTGCCAGCCGGAGCAGCAGCAGCAGATGATCGCAGGCCCAATAGCATCCCGGCTTGGACCTCGGTCCTTGGAAGCCAATGATGCACGTTTCAAGCTGGACAAGATCCACCAATCAGAGTTGGTGGAGAGACAAGGAGCTCCGGGCCCTATGTGTTTCGGACCCCGGATTATGGGGGAGCCGGTGCCTTACTTCTTCCAGCTCGCGCGTGGCGCGAGGACATATAATGGTAGTACGAAGCCGGAAGATTGGTTGGAGGATTACTCCACAGCGGTGAACATCGCCGGAGGAAACCTCAGATGGGCGGTACGATATGTACCGCAGATGTTGGAAGGTCCAGCCAGGATATGGCTGAATAATTTGCCGGCCGGGAGTATCAATGGCTGGATTGATTTCGAAGAGCAGTTTGTGTCGAACTTTACCAGTACATACAAGAGGCCCAACCGTCCGCAGCAGCTGGCTAACTGCCGGCAAGGAGTGAATGAGACTGACCGTGACTATCTGACCAGGTGGTGCACGTTGCGCAATTCCTGCGAAGGAATCAATGAGCAGCAGGCCATCATGTGGTTCGCTCATGGGTGCTGGCATGGCACCATGCTGTGGCAAAAGCTTCAGAGGCAAATGCCGGCCACGCTGGCCGAAACAATCAAGATCGCTGATAGTTATGCTCTGGGAGATCCCATGCAGCCCAGTCTCGATTCACAAGGACAGGGGCAAACCCAGGGGAACACCAGCAATGCTGGGAGATCAGGGCAATATTATCGCACTGATAACCGGAACAAGAGAAGAGATGAAAGGCCGGATCACCGGTATGGGGCAGCACAAGTTGCAGCTGTGGAGGAAGAGCAAGGGGGCGCCGGCAGTAGCCAGCGTCCGAGATATGAGGACTATCAGCAGCCTCAGCAGCAGCCGCAGCAGCAAGCACAGCCAGTTCCAGAAGAAGAATGTCTGGACCAACAAGAATGCCGGCGGAGCCGCCGGCCAGAAGAAGCAGTGGCCGAAGTATACTGTGGGTCTTGCCATGGACAAGCCTTGTGTGTTCCACACATTCCAGCCGGGAAAGCCGGCAAACCATTTGACAAGGAACTGTTTGTGGCTGGACGACATATTAGCAGGTCGTGCAGGTCCCTAGGGACCGGCTAGACCCTCTGTCCCGGCAGCTCCATCGCCATTGACAGGTGCCAATACGATTGCAGTCCCACCTAGGCCGGTTAATCCCGGGAATCAGAGCAACGCCGGAAATGCCGGCGTAAATCAAGTTGACCAGAGCTATAATCCGGAATATAACGCCGGAGGCCCAGGAGTGGGCCGGAATGAGTACAAGGAGTATGATCAGAGCTATATGGTCTTTGAGACCGAGAGAACAGACAAGCAGAGCTTGTACCGGCGGAGTTTGGAGGTAAACGCCGTTATGTCGGCCGTTCCAAAATTGATGCACTGGTCTGACCAGGCTGTTGGTTGGGACAGGGCAGATCATCCCCGGATCATGCCAAATCCCGGCGGATATGCTCTGGTGATGGATCCGACATTCGTCGGGCCGGCTAATAACGTGAGATTCAGCAAGGTCCTCATTGATAATGGAAGCAGCATCAACATCATGTATCGGGATACGATGGAGAAGCTGGGAATCAAGGAAAATATGCTGGAACCGAGCAAGACCACGTTCCACGGCATTGTGCCGGGACTTTCGTGTGCGCCGATGGGCAAGATCCGGATGGATGTCATGTTTGGCAGCCGGGATAACTGCAGGGTGGAAAACCTCATGTTCGAGGTGGTTGATCTGGAGAGCCCCTACCATGCTTTGCTGGGTAGGCCAGCACTGGCAAAATTCATGGCCTCTACGCATGTGGCGTATCTGAAGATGAAGATGCCAGGACCCAAAGGAGTGATCACCATCATTGGTGATTACAAGCGTTCGATGGCATGTGCCACCGCCGGATCCAATCTGGCCGAGACTCTGATCATTGCAGAGGAGAGGAAGAGGCTCAAGCGAGCAGTGGAGATTGCTGAGACGGTCGTGGCCGGCAAATCTATGCCGGGCATGACAAATCCCGGTGGCAGCGTTTCTTTTCAAGTGAGTAAGGAAGTCAAAAAGGTGCCTCTGGATGAAGCTTTCCCAGAGCGCCATGCCCTGGTTGGGGCAAGTTTGGATCCCAAATAGGAAAGCGAGCTCATCAGCTTCCTCCGTGAGAATCGGGATATCTTTGCATGGTCTACTTTGGACCTGCAAGGTGTGCCGAGGGAGCTGGCTGAGCACGCATTGCACGTGAGACCCGATGCTAAGCCAGTGAAGCAGCCGCTCCGGCGGAATGCCGGCGATAGAAGGAAAGCCATATGGGAGGAAGTGGCCAGGCTCTTAGCCTCTGGCTTTATCAAGGAAGTACTTCATCCGGATTGGGTGTCTAATCCGGTTTTGGTGGAAAAGAAGAAAGATGAGCCCGCCATAGTGAAAGTATGGCGGATGTGTGTTGATTACACCAACTTGAATAAGGCATGTCCTAAAGATCCATTCCTGCTCCCTCGGATTGATCAAGTGATTGATTCCACAGCCGGATGTGAACTGTTATCATTTGTAGATGCCTATTCTGGTTTCCACCAGATCCCCTTGTATGAGCCAGATCAAATAAAGACATCCTTTATTACCCCGTACGGGGCTTATTGCTATCTCACTATGCCGTTCGGTTTAAGAAATGCCGGCGCAACTTACCAAAGGTGTATGCAAAAGTGTTTGCACGATCAGATAGATAAAAATGTGCAGGTATATGTCGATGATATCGTCATAAAAACCAAGGAGAGCAAGACTCTCATAGATGATCTCCGGGAAACCTTTGGGAACCTGAGGAGATTCCGGATGAAGTTGAATCCGGCTAAGTGCACCTTTGGTGTGCCGGCGGGCAAGTTGCTCGGTTTCCTTGTTTCCAGCCGGGTATTGAGGTGAATCCCGGCAAGATTCGTGCCATAGAAAGGATGAAGCCGCCGACAGATTTGAGGGAAGTACAGAAGTTCACTGGGTGCCTCGCATCCTGAGCCGCTTCATAAGCCGGCTGGGAGAGAAAGCTCTGCCGTTATATCAGTTGATGAAAAAGTCCGACACATTTGTCTAGGACAACGCAAGCAGATGCAGCTTTCAAGGAATTGAAACAGTTGTTGTCAACAGCGCCGGTATTAGCGTCTCCGATGCCCCGGGAGCCAATGTTGCTCTATATAGCGGCAACCAACCGAGTTGTCTGTGCTGTGGTGGTAGTAGAGCGAGAGGAAGGAGGCAAAACCGTGCAGCGGCCGGTATATTATCTGAGTGAAGTCCTCTCCACCTCAAAGCAAAACTACCCCCACTATCAGAAGATGACCTATGGTGTCTATATGGCGGCCAAGAAGCTCAAGCATTACTTCCAAGAGCATCCAATCCGGGTAGTGGCCGAGGCCCCTATCTCGGAAATTATAAGCAACAAAGATGCCAGCGGCCGGATAGCAAAGTGGGCAATAGAGCTTTCACCATATACACCGCAGTACGATAAGAGGGATACAATCAAGTCCCAGGTCTTGGCTGATTTCTTTATTGACTGGGCCGAGATACAGTATGAGCCACCATTGCCAGATGCAAATTATTGGAGGATGCATTTCGATGGGTCCAAGACAATCCATGGCTTGGGTGCCGGCATAGTTCTCAGTTCACCAAAGAATGACCAGCTGAGATACGTCCTGCAGATTCACTTTGCAGCATCAAATAATGTGGCGGAATATGAGGCACTTGTGCATGGCCTGAAGGTGTCTAAGGACATAGGAATTCGCCGGATTATGTGCTTCGGTGATTCTGACTTAGTGATTCAGCAGTGTTCCGGCATATGGGACGCGCATGATGCTAACATGGCATCATACCGTTTCCTAGTGCAGCAGTTAAGTGGTTACTTTGAAGGTTGTGAGTTCGGCACGTTCTCCGGGCTCAGAACGATGCAGCCGATGCATTATCCAAGCTGGGGTCTTCCCGAGATTCAATCCCGCCCGGCATTTCGCTGGAGCATCTGAGGAAGCCATCGATCAAACCCTCGCCGGAGTCATCCTCCATTTATGTCCCGCCAGGTCCAGACGAAGCAGTTCCAATGGAGATAGATGCCGGAGCCAGGACGGATAACCCGGGGACTGTTTCCTCAGTCCCGGGGACTGGGCCGGCATATGCTGTTAGTACAGTATTCCGGAGCAAAACTAAAGGCAAGGGTAAAATGTGCCAAGAGGTTGTGCCGGTATACCCGGGGACTGCTCCGGCATACCCGGGGACTGATTCTTCAGTCCCGGGGACTTCGCAGCCCATGGAGATCGATTATGTGTCGGTCGAAATGATGGAAATAGATCAGGCAGTGTTCACTGTCAGGGAAGTGCCCTCATGGGCACGTCCTATCATGAACTTCATGGTGGATGGTCAAGTGCCGGCGGATGAAACCGAGGCCCGCCGGGTTATAAGGAGATCCAAAGCGTATACCATCATCAACAAAGAAATATACAAGAGAAGTACCACCGGAGTATTGCAGAGATGTGTCGAATCTGCGGAGGGTCTGGAGATGCTCCGGGAAATTCACCAGGGGGAGTGTGGTCACCATGCTTCGTCCAGGGCATTGGTGGCAAAGGTATTCCGGCATGGCTTCTATTGGCCAACGGCACTGCAAGAGGCAGAAAACTTGGTCCGGAAATGTAATGGGTGTCAAAGATATGCCCACCAGATTCATCAGCTGGCATCTGCCCTGAAAACTATCCCAATAACCTGGCCCTTTGCTGTTTGGGGCCTGGATATGGTCGGGGCTTTTAAGCCGGCCAGAGGGAAGATGACCCATATCCTGGTCATGGTGGACAAGTTCACCAAGTGGATTGAAGTGAAGCCCATAAGCAAGTGTGATGGTCACACAGCAGTGAAATTCTTAAAGGATATAATCTTGAGATATGGTGTTCCTCATAGCATCATCACTGACAATGGGTCAAACTTTGCCCAAGGGCCATTTGCCAGATTTTGTGAGGAAGTGGGAATCCGGCTGGACGTTGCGTCGGTTGCCCACCCTTGTGCCAATGGCCAAGTAGAGAGATCGAATGGGCTAGTATTATCCGGCATAAAACCCCGGCTGATAGAGCCCCTGGAGAAAACTCCGGGATGTTGGCTAGATGAGCTGCCAGCAGTGCTGTGGAGTTTAAGAACAACTCCGAATAGATCAACAGGCTACACACCATTTTTCCTGGTGTATGGAGCAGAAGCTGTGCTTCCAACAGATGTAATACATGATGCACCAAGAATAGTGCTATATACTGAGGAAGAGGCTAAAGAAGCCAGAGAAAATGATGTTGATCTGCTAGAGGAAGCAAGGGAAATAACTCTGTCAAGAACAGCAGTGTATCAGCAGAACCTCAGACGCTATCATGCGCAGAAGGTAAATCCAAGGAGATTTCAAGAGGGAGATCTAGTACTCCGGCTAAAGCAAGGAACAGAAGGCCGGCATAAGTTAACTCCTCCATGGGAGGGGCCATTCATTGTGAGCAGAGCTCTGCACAATGATGCCTATTATCTTATAGATGCGCAGGACCCCAAGAAGAATAAGGCGGACAGGTCCGGAGAAGAAACCAAGAGGCCATGGAACATAGCTCTACTGCGCCCCTTTTACTCCTGAGCAACACAATGTATGTATTTCCATATTTTCCTTTGTATGCCGGCGTGTTGTGCCGGCACAAGACTAATGAATGAAATGCCGGCATCCCGAAGAAGCCGGGTAACTAGCTCCGAGGTATATTTGTTGTTTATTTACAGTTCTTTATTATATGCCGGCTAGCTTTATTTGAATGTTTCCTATGTCGGCCTAGTAATGTGTCGGCACCAAAGGCCACTCTTCGACTCAGCTGCTGTCCGAAACCCGGCTTCATGGCTAGCAAGAGTAGATGCCGGAGATTGTCTACACATGGAAAACGGCTAAGGAAATACAAAGCAAGCGAACCGACATTTTCGTTAAAGCTAAAGTTAAAATTTAAAGTGTCGGATGATTTGAAGTCTAAGTCTCAAAGTTAAAGTACTGTATGTTCGAGGAAGCAATCTTGAGACTCATACGTCGAAAGCCAATTGAGGTAGACAAGTAGCCAAGGTTGTGAAATTGAGGAAACAGGAAAACAACTCGGTGACTTAGCCAAAAGATGATCCGGCATTAGTAACAAGCAAACCAAGATAAAACTTGTTCAGGTAGCAAACCAAAGGAAATTAAGCGTGTATATTACATCTGCACCCGGCATACCGGGGATCTGATAAAACTTAAAGTTTTTATGCTGCAAAGTCAAGGACCAGGGGCAGAAGCAGAGGCGCCGGCTGGTGGAGCAGTGGCGGTGGAGATGTCGGCTTCAGGAGTGCCGGACCCAGCAGATGGAATGGAGCCATCACCTCCGCCCGGGGCAGATGCCTGTTCCGGGACATCAGTGTCGGCCTCTTCAGCTTCATCTTCATCCTGGCTGGAGTCGGAGCCCTCAGCAGCGGCGGATGTCCCGGCATCGTCCTTCTTCTCCGGCTCACGGATATCCCGAACGAAGGCGTCGGTGTCGGCATAGTCCACATAGCTGTGGGCCAGCTCCCGTCGGCGCCGGATGTGTTCCGGATCCGTGGTCCAGATGGATCCTTCGCGCACAGTGCGCAAAGTCTCCAAGTCAGCCTTTTCATACCAGGACAAGAAGTAGCTGAGAGCTTCGTCAGCTCCAACCCTCGCGCCGGAATCTCGCCACTCCTGAAGGCGAACCTTGGCCAGCTGCAGATCGTTGCTGAGGTCGACGGGATCAGTGGGAGTCCTTTGTCCCGGCCAGAGGGCAGAGAATGCCTCCTGGGCGCCATATAAGAGTTCTTCGGTGTAGAGCGTCATGGCGTTTTTCCGGGACTGCAGAGCCAGCAGCTGCTCCGACATGTCCCAGTTGGGCGAGTCAACCGGAACACCCCGGCTTTCTCGGTCCAACTGCAAAGCCCTCTCAACGTCTTCGACGGAAGCGGGAAACATGTCTGAGGAATAGAAACAATGTTAGCAAAAGGAGAATATGTCGGCATAGATGCTATGCCGGAGAGAATTACACCATGTCGGGAAGGATAAAGGGAAAGGATTAGAAGCTTACTGGCAAGGACGACATTCAGCTGTGCAACTGTAACCTCCCATTTGGTGGCCTGCTCCTTCAGGCTATCCAGTTCAGCGTGGGCGTCGGAGGCATCAGTCTCGGAGGTGACAAGCAGGGACTGGGTTTTCTTCAGTAGGCCCTCCCTCTGTTCCTTTTCGTCCAGAAGCTCGGTGATCCGGCCCTTCAGCTGCTCAACCTCGGCCTTGTGACCGGCATCCCGGTCGTCCAGTTGCTTGGCTACATCCACTGAGGACACACAGTCCTGGTGGCGTGCCTCTAGTGCAGCTTTCTCGTCTGAAAAGATTTGAAGTCAAAACAAGGATTTGAAGAAAGAAAACAGTGAAAAGATTAAAGGATTTGAAGTACAGAAGGATTAGTTCAAGGTTAAGAGGATCCGGCATACCAGTAAGCTCCTTCACTCTCTTGGCAAGCTCGGTGACTTGGGCTTCGGCACCAGCTGCCAAATGTCAGACAAAGATTAGGTGTCGGCATATTAAGATGTGCCGGCCAGAGGACTATTGAGAAGGGCAAGGTATGTCGGCTGAAATTACCTTTCTAGGACAGTTCCAGCTGGAGCTTGCTGTGTGCGTCGGAAAGCTTCCGATGCTCGCACACCAAGTCATGGAACATGTCGGCACGGGCGTTATTCATGCGCTGCAAAAGTATTAGGATTTGAAGGGATATGAGATAACTAAAGCATGCCAGTACAGTTGAAGATTATATGAACTATTTATGCTATAGGAGATCCGGCACAGGTGCTGCGCACCTATCCCGGCTCTCGGTGACTAGGATTTGAAGCTCGAATCGAGCTTATATCTCGGTCAAGAGGATTTGAAAAATAATTGAGATGTGAAATTGTAGAGACCCGGCACAGGTGCTGCGCACCTATCCCGGCTCTCGGTGACTAGGATTTGAAGCTCGAATCGAGCTCATATGTCGGAAAGTTAATTGCAAAAGCAGCTAAGTGCAAAGGTCTTGGAAAATCCCGGATGTCCGTATCCCGGACAGCCGACATTTTCGGGGATTGGGATATCTATATGTAAAGGACTT
>QXEO01001641.1:0-18361 GCA_007115705.1 Dactylis glomerata | reverse complement strand
TTCCACTAGTGTGGAGGCGATGTTGAGTGCTACCCAGGCTAACACTCCTGGCTTACAACCAACAGGATTTGTAGTTGTTGCCTGGGCGCTCACTTGTGGATTGCCACCAGGAATAAGAGGTTACCATGTCTTCCATGCTTAGAGTACTTCCAGTGCAGCCTTATGACAATATGGGCTCTATCTTGACTGATTAGATGTGAGGGTGCAACTTGTGTGCAAGAAGATGGCTGGTAGTTGAATTATAGGTTGGGAACGGATCTTGCCAGTTGGTTGCTCTCTCCTTCTAAAAGGTCGTCTCATTTATGTATGGGCGTAAATGAGTCTTAAGGTGAAAGTGCACAACCCCTGCAGGTGTCAAACTAATCGATTAGCCGTGTCCCCAGTTATGGATTTGAGTCTCTAGACATGGAATGTACGGAAGAATCTCATCACCATTTCTGAATGATTAAAATTTGTCTAGAACCCCTAGGTAGGGGCTAAGGACCATGCACTCCGAGGGGTGGTGGTTTCTGATGTTCCAACTTTGTTGAGTTTCGCCCAGAACTACTACCGGCCAGTATGTAATGTATAGGGTTGTCTTGACCCTTGAAAAATAAATTTGTAAGAAAGTATTGAAAAGGATTTTAGGATAAAATTGGCTTTACAAATCAGCCTATGAGATCCACCAGCCAAATCATGTAGTTAGTTCTTTCACAACACACCAAATATGTGTCATTTACCAGTACATCAATGTACTGACCCCCATTCATGGGGCTGCATATTCAAATGTGCAGGTTTTTCAGAAAAGGGATCGTTAGTAGGATCTCGAGACTACATTCCAACAAGTCTGCCTGTGGCATGAGATGAAGATGGAGGCTCATTGCCACTTTGTTTTCCGCTATGTATCTGTAATTGTGAATACTTTGTATCTGGATCCACGTTGTAATCTGATACTATGCAATGAATATTTCATTTTGTTGTGGTGCTATCAGTGATCCAGGGAATACACTTAACACAGATGTTCCACCTTAATCCAAAGGCGGGGCGTTACAGTGACCAACTAAGAGAGCATAACGGCCATAATCATGCAAAGCGACAAAGCAATTAAGAGAAGCATAAGATGGCATCAAAGTCAAAAACTAAATGATCATAAAGGCTTATGGCGACTTTATGAGTCTAACATGTGTGAGCATGCGCCAGGTCAACCCAAATAAAGCATCAAGGAGAAAAACCAAAATAATGCTTCCATATAATAAAAACAACGCATGATTTTTTCAAAGGCTCATTAAGCAATCTCAGTTATTTGAGACAAGTCATGCTACAGCAAAACCACTAAGCATACTATCAAAAACATCAAGCACGACATGCAAAAGCCTAGGCCGCAGTCTACACAAGCTCCTTTTTGTACCACTTTTTTGCATGAAACTTTTCTCTTTTCCAACACCATTCGAACCTTTTTGAAGTAACTCTTTTGATGAAAACCACATGGACCAGAGGTCAAAATACACCTTGATGCAAATATAACAAGAGATCTGAACACAAATCAAGGCGAAAAAAAAAACTAAACACAGTAGCAGAAAAAGAGAACACTCGTTGAACGATAAGAGTGAAAAACGGAGTGTTCTTGCAAATGAAAAGCAAGGCAACTGTCCAAAAGGAATTTGTTGGGTCCAACCATTATTGCAGCAAACAAAACTAACAAAACTGAAAACTAAACAACTGACGCTCCAGAAAAACACATAGTGCATGAAGCAATAAAATATAGTGTGTTTGAAAGGTGACCTGATTTTTGCCGATGAAGAAGGGGTGCCTCGGGGCATCCCCAAGCTTTGACGCTTGTACCTCTTGGATATTTCTTGGGGTGCGTGGGCATCCCCAAGCTTGAGCTTTTGTCCATTCTTCAACTCATCTCATCATTCTCCAATCCCTATGGTCGTTTCGACAAATTTTAGAATCTCAAAATTCAAAAGGGAAAATAGACTTTTTCGCACTTTTATATTTTCAAATTTATTTTTATTTTTTTTTTAGATCAAAATTTATATTGGTTTAAACTTTTGGATTAGTTATATACACACATATACACACATGCAGATATATACACCACACATATACACATATATGCACACATATACACATAGACACACATATACGCACCATACATACACATATACGCACATATACGCACACATACACAATAGACAACATATACGCACACATATACGCACACATACACACACAAATACACACATAGACACACATATATGCCACATATGCACTATACACACATATACGCACACATACACACACATATACACACATATGCACACAAATACACACATATACACTATACGCACACATACACGCACATATACGCACACATACACACCATACACACACATATACCACATATAAGCATACATACACCACATATACGCACAATACGCATATAGTGGACATACATACACATATACACACCATATACATAATACATATACACATATACACACATACATACACATATCACATATACGCACATACACACACAATACACACAAGCACACATAGGCCTTAAGAGGATTGATATGATAGTAATATCAATAAGAACTTGGGTAGGTTAGGGATAGCTCATGCAAATAGAATGGAGAAGTTAAGCGTGCTCAGCCCGGAGTAGTCTAAGGATGGGTGACCTAGCGGGACGTCAAGAAATTCGGTGTGATTTGAAAATGTTCCTCTGTGATAAAATCCTCAAAAAATTGAAATACAATAGTTTTTTCACATTTTCGATTTTTATTTTCAAAAAAAAATTTGTTTTTTTCGATTTTTAATTTTTTTTTGAAATTTTTGAATTTTCAAAGGTTACTAGTGGCGCATATAGCAATATGCGCCACGCATAGGCAAATTATGCGTGGCGCATATTGAGATGCGCCACCAATAAACTGTTATTAGTGGCGTGGCATTGGTGGCGCATCCCATATGCGCCACGCATATGCCAAAATGGTGCGCCACCTATAGGCTTTTTTCCACTAGTGTGGAGGCGATGTTGAGTGGCTACCCAGGGCTACACTCCTGGCTTACAACCCAGGATTTGTGTAGTTGTTGCCTGGGCGCTCACTTGTGGATTGCCACCCAGGAATAAAGTGTTACCATGTCTTCCATGCTTAGAGTACTTCCAGTGCAGCCTTATGACAATATGGGCTCTATCTTGACTGATTAGATGTGAGGGTGCAACTTGTGTGCAAGAAGATGGCTGGTAGTTGAATTATAGGTTGGGAACGGATCTTGCCAGTTGGTTGCTCTCTTCTAAAAGGTCTCGTCTCATTTTATGTATGGGTAAAATGAGTCTTAAGGTGAAAGTGCACAACCCCTGCAGGGTGTCAAACTAATCGATTAGCCGTGTCCCCAGTTATGGACAATTTGAGTCTCTAGACATGGAATGTACGGAAGAATCTCATCACCATTTCTGAATGATTAAAATTTGTCTAGAAACCCCTAGGTAGGGGCTAAGGACCATGCACTCCGAGGGGTGGTGGTTTCTGATGTTCCAACTTTGTTGAGTTTCGCCCAGAACTACATACCGGCCAGTATGTAATGTATAGGGGTTGTCTTGACCCTTGAAAAATAAAATTTTGTAAGAAAGTATTGAAAAGGATTTTAGGATAAAATTGGCTTTATGCAAATCAGCCTATGAGATCCACCAGCCAAATGTCATGTAGTTAGTTCTTTCACAACAGCCACCAAATATGTGTCATTTACCAGTACATCAATGTACTGACCCCCATTCATGGGGCTGCATATTCAAATGTGCAGGTTTTCAGAAAAGGATCGTTAGTAGGATCTCGAGACTACATTCCAACAAGTCTGCCTGTGGCATGAGATGAAGATGGAGGCTCATTGCCACTTTGTTTTCCGCTATGTATCTGTAAGGTTTGAATACTTTGTATCTGGATCCACGTTGTAATCTTGATACTATGCAATGAATATTTCATTTTGTTCTGTGGTGCTATCAGTGATCCAGGGAATAGCACTTAACACAGATGTTCCACCTTAATCCAAAGGCGGGGCGTTACAGTGACCAACTAAGAGAGCAATAACGGCCATAATCATGCAAAGCGACAAAGCAACATTAAGAGAAGCATAAGATGGCATCAAAAGTCAAAAACTAAATGATCATAAAGGCTTATGGCGACTTTGTATGAGTCTAACATGTGTGAGCATGCGCCAGGTCAACCCAAATAAAGCATCAAGGAGAAAACCAAAATAATGCTTCCATATAATAAAAACAACGCATGATTTTTTCAAAGGCTCATTAAGCAATCTCAGTTATTTGAGACAAGTCATGCTACAGCAAAACCACTAAGCATACTATCAAAAACATCAAGCACGACATGCAAAAGCCTAGGCCGCAGTCTACACAAGCTCCTTTTTGTACCACTTTTTTGCATGAAACTTTTTCTCTTTTCCAACACCATTCGAACCTTTTTGAAGTAACTCTTTTGATGAAAACCAACATGGACCAGAGGTCAAAATACACCTTGATGCAAATATAAACAAGATCTGAACACAAATCAAGGCGAAAAACAAAAACTAAACACAGTAGCAGAAAAAGAGAACACTCGTTGAACGATAAGAGTGAAAAACGGAGTGTTCTTGGCAAATGAAAAGCAAGGCAACTTGTCCAAAAGGAATTTGTTGGGGTCCACCATTTATTGCAGCAAACAAAACTAAACAAAACTGAAAACTAAAACAACTGACGCTCCAAGAAAAACACATAGTGCATGAAGCAATAAAAATAGTGTGTTGAAAGGTGACCTGATTTTTGCCGATGAAGAAGGGGTGCCTCGGGGGCATCCCCAAGCTTTGACGCTTGTACCTCTTGGATATTTCTTGGGTGCGTGGGCATCCCCAAGCTTGAGCTTTTGTCCATTCTTCAACTCATCTCATCATTCTCCAATCCCTATGGTCGTTTCGACAAATTTTAATCTCAAAATTCAAAAGGGAAAATAGACTTTTTCGCACTTTTATATTTTCAAATTTTTATTTTATTTTTATTTTTAGATCAAAATTTATATTGGTTTAAACTTTTGGATTAGTTATATACACACATATAGCACACATGCAGATATAACACACATATACACACATATACACATATATATGCACACATATACACACATAGACACACATATACGCACACATACATACACATATACGCACATATACGCACACATACACATACACATATAGACACACATATACGCACACATATACGCACACATACACACACAAATACACACATAGACACACATATATGCACATATACACACACATATATACGCACACATACACACACATATACACACATATATGCACACAAATACACACATATACACACATATACGCACACATACACGCACATATACGCACACATACACACACATACACACATATATACGCACATACACATATACGCATACATACACACACATATACGCACATATACGCATATATACGTGGACATACACACATATACACACACATATACATAATACATATACACATATACACACATACATACACATATACACATATACGCACATACACACACATATACACACAAGCACACATAGGCCTTAAGAGGATTGATATGATAGTAATATCAAAGAACTTGGGTAGGTTAGGGATAGCTCATGCAAATAGAATGGAGAAGTTAAGCGTGCTCAGCGGAGTAGTCTAAGGATGGGTGACCTAGCGGGAAGTCAAGAAATTCGGTGTGATTTGAAAATGTTCCTCATGTGATAAAATCCTCAAAAAATTGAAATACAATAGTTTTTTCACATTATTTCGATTTTTATGATTTTCAAAAAAAAATGGTTTTTTCGATTTTTAATTTTTTTTTGAAATTTTTGAATTTTCATATGCGCCACGCATAGGCAAATTATGCGTGGCGCATATTGAGATGCGCCACCAATAAACTGTTATTAGTGGCGTGGCATTGGTGGCGCATCCCATATGCGCCACGCATATGCCAAAATGGTGCGCCACCTATAGGCTTTTTTCCACTAGTGTGGAGGCGATGTTGAGTGGCTACCCAGGGCTACACTCCTGGCTTACAACCCAGGATTTGTGTAGTTGTTGCCTGGGCGCTCACTTGTGGATTGCCACCCAGGAATAAAGAGGTTACCATGTCTTCCATGCTTAGAGTACTTCAGTGCAGCCTTATGACAATATGGGCTCTATCTTGACTGATTAGATGTGAGGGTGCAACTTGTGTGCAAGAAGATGGCTGGTAGTTGAATTATAGGTTGGGAACGGATCTTGCCAGTTGGTTGCTCTCTCCTTCTAAAAGGTCTCGTCTCATTTTATGTATGGGCGTAAAATGAGTCTTAAGGTGAAAGTGCACAACCCCTGCAGGGTGTCAAACTAATCGATTAGCCGTGTCCCCAGTTATGGACAATTTGAGTCTCTAGACATGGAATGTACGGAAGAATCTCATCACCATTTCTGAATGATTAAAATTTGTCTAGAAACCCCTAGGTAGGGGCTAAGGACCATGCACTCCGAGGGGTGGTGGTTTCTGATGTTCCAACTTTGTTGAGTTTCGCCCAGAACTACATACCGGCCAGTATGTAATGTATAGGGGTTGTCTTGACCCTTGAAAAATAAAATTTTGTAAGAAAGTATTGAAAAGGATTTTAGGATAAAATTGGCTTTATGCAAATCAGCCTATGAGATCCACCAGCCAAATGTCATGTAGTTAGTTCTTTCACAACAGCCACCAAATATGTGTCATTTACCAGTACATCAATGTACTGACCCCCATTCATGGGGCTGCATATTCAAATGTGCAGGTTTTCAAAAAGGATCGTTAGTAGGATCTCGAGACTACATTCCAACAAGTCTGCCTGTGGCATGAGATGAAGATGGAGGCTCATTGCCACTTTGTTTTCCGCTATGTATCTGTAAGGTTTGAATACTTTGTATCTGGATCCACGTTGTAATCTTGATACTATGCAATGAATATTTCATTTTGTTTGTGGTGCTATCAGTGATCCAGGGAATAGCACTTAACACAGATGTTCCACCTTAATCCAAAGGCGGGGCGTTACAGTGACCAACTAAGAGAGCAATAACGGCCATAATCATGCAAAGCGACAAAGCAACATTAAGAGAAGCATAAGATGGCATCAAAAGTCAAAAACTAAATGATCATAAAGGCTTATGGCGACTTTGTATGAGTCTAACATGTGTGAGCATGCGCCAGGTCAACCCAAATAAAGCATCAAGGAGAAAACCAAAATAATGCTTCCATATAATAAAACAACGCATGATTTTTTCAAAGGCTCATTAAGCAATCTCAGTTATTTGAGACAAGTCATGCTACAGCAAAACCACTAAGCATACTATCAAAAAACATCAAGCACGACATGCAAAAGCCTAGGCCGCAGTCTACACAAGCTCCTTTTTGTACCACTTTTTTGCATGAAACTTTTTCTCTTTTCCAACACCATTCGAACCTTTTTGAAGTAACTCTTTTGATGAAAACCAACATGGACCAGAGGTCAAAATACACCTTGATGCAAATATATAACAAGATCTGAACACAAATCAAGGCGAAAAAAAAAACTAAACACAGTAGCAGAAAAAGAGAACACTCGTTGAACGATAAGAGTGAAAAACGGAGTGTTCTTGGCAAATGAAAAGCAAGGCAACTTGTCCAAAGGAATTTGTTGGGGTCCAACCATTTATTGCAGCAAACAAACTAAACAAAACTGAAAACTAAAACACTGACGCTCCAAGAAAAACACATAGTGCATGAAGCAATAAAAATATAGTGTGTTGGAAAGGTGACCTTGATTTTTGCCGATGAAGAAGGGGTGCTCGGGGGCATCCCCAAGCTTTGACGCTTTGTACCTTTGGATATTTCTTGGGGTGCGGTGGCATCCCCAAGCTTGAGCTTTTGTCCATTCTTCAACTCATCTCATTCTCCAATCCCTATGGTCGTTTCGACAAATTTTAGAATCTCAAAATTCCAAAGGGAAATAGACTTTTTCGCACTTTATATTTCAACTTTTTATTTTTATTTTTTTTAGATCAAAATTTATATTGGTTTAAACTTTGGATTAGTTATATACACACATATAGCACACATGCAGATATACACACAACATATACACATATAATGCACACATATACACACATAGACACACTATACGCACACATACATACACATATACGCACATATACGCACACATACACATACAGACATCATAACGCACACATATACGCACACATCCCACACACAAATACACACATAGACACACATATATGCACACATATGCACATATACACCACATATAGACGCACACATACACACACATATACACACATATAGGCATACAAATACACATATATACACATTATACGCACACATACACGCACATTACGCACACATACACACACATACACACACATATATGCCACATTACACATACATCATACACACACATATACGCACATATACGCATATATACGTGGACATACATACACTATACACACACATATACATAATACATATACACAGATACATACACATATACACATATACGCACATACACACACATATACACACAAGCACACATAGGCCTTAAGGGATTGATATGATAGTAATATCATAAGAACTTGGGTAGGTTAGGGATAGCTCATGCAAATAGAATGGAGAAGTTAAGCGTGCTCAGCCCGGAGTAGTCTAAGGATGGGGACCTAGCGGGAAGTCAAGAAATTCGGTGTGATTTGAAAATGTTCCTCATGTGTAAAATCCTCAAAAAATTGAAATACAATAGTTTTTCACATTATTTCGATTTTTTGATGTTTTCAAAAAAAAATTTGTTTTTTCGATTTTTAATTTTTTTTTGAAATTTTTGAATTTTCAAAGGTTACTAGTGGCGCATATAGCAATATGCGCCACGCATAGGCAAATTATGCGTGGCGCATTTGAGATGCGCCACCAATAAACTGTTATTAGTGGCGTGGCATTGGTGGCGCATCCCATATGCGCCACGCATATGCCAAAATGGTGCGCCACCTATAGGCTTTTTTCCACTAGTGTGAGGCGATGTTGAGTGGCTACCAGGGCTACACTCCTGGCTTACAACCCAGGATTTGTGTAGTTGTTGCCTGGGCGCTCACTTGTGGATTGCCACCCAGGAATAAAGAGGTTACCATGTCTTCCATGCTTAGAGTACTTCCAGTGCAGCCTTATGACAATATGGGCTCTATCTTGACTGATTAGATGTGAGGGTGCAACTTGTGTGCAAGAAGATGGCTGGTAGTTGAATTATAGGTTGGGAACGGATCTTGCCAGTTGGTTGCTCTCTCCTTCTAAAAGGTCTCGTCTCATTTTATGTATGGGCGTAAAATGAGTCTTAAGGTGAAAGTGCACAACCCCTGCAGGGTGTCAAACTAATCGATTAGCCGTGTCCCCAGTTATGGACAATTTGAGTCTCTAGACATGGAATGTACGGAAGAATCTCATCACCATTTCTGAATGATTAAAATTTGTCTAGAAACCCCTAGGTAGGGGCTAAGGACCATGCACTCCGAGGGGTGGTGGTTTCTGATGTTCCAACAACTTTGTTGAGTTTCGCCCAGAACTACATACCGGCCAGTATGTAATGTATAGGGGTTGTCTTGACCCTTGAAAAATAAAATTTTGTAAGAAAGTATTGAAAAGGATTTTAGGATAAAATTGGCTTTATGCAAATCAGCCTATGAGATCCACCAGCCAAATGTCATGTAGTTAGTTCTTTCACAACAGCCACCAAATATGTGTCATTTACCAGTACATCAATGTACTGACCCCCATTCATGGGGCTGCATATTCAAATGTGCAGGTTTTCAGAAAAGGATCGTTAGTAGGATCTCGAGACTACATTCCAACAAGTCTGCCTGTGGCATGAGATGAAGATGGAGGCTCATTGCCACTTTGTTTTCCGCTATGTATCTGTAAGGTTTGAATACTTTGTATCTGGATCCACGTTGTAATCTTGATACTATGCAATGAATATTTCATTTTGTTTGTGGTGCTATCAGTGATCCAGGGAATAGCACTTAACACAGATGTTCCACCTTAATCCAAGGCGGGGCGTTACAGTGACCAACTAAGAGAGCAATAACGGCCATAATCATGCAAAGCGACAAAGCAACATTAAGAGAAGCATAAGATGGCATCAAAAGTCAAAAACTAAATGATCATAAAGGCTTATGGCGACTTTGTATGAGTCTAACATGTGTGAGCATGCGCCAGGTCAACCCAAATAAAGCATCAAGGAGAAAACCAAAATAATGCTTCCATATAATAAAACAACGCATGATTTTTTCAAAGGCTCATTAAGCAATCTCAGTTATTTGAGACAAGTCATGCTACAGCAAAACCACTAAGCATACTATCAAAAAGACATCAAGCACGACATGCAAAAGCCTAGGCCGCAGTCTACACAAGCTCCTTTTTGTACCACTTTTTTGCATGAAACTTTTTCTCTTTTCCAACACCATTCGAACCTTTTTGAAGTAACTCTTTTGATGAAAACCAACATGGACCAGAGGTCAAAATACACCTTGATGCAAATATATAACAAGATCTGAACACAAATCAAGGCGAAAAAACAAAAACTAAACACAGTAGCAGAAAAAGAGAACACTCGTTGAACGATAAGAGTGAAAAACGGAGTGTTCTTGGCAAATGAAAAGCAAGGCAACTTGTCCAAAAGGAATTTGTTGGGGTCCAACCATTTATTGCAGCAAACAAACTAAACAAAACTGAAAACTAAAACAACTGACGCTCCAAGAAAAACACATAGTGCATGAAGCAATAAAAATATAGTGTGTTGAAAGGTGACCTGATTTTTGCCGATGAAGAAGGGGTGCTCGGGGGCATCCCCAAGCTTTGACGCTTGTACCTCTTGGATATTCTTGGGGTGCGTGGGCATCCCCAAGCTTGAGCTTTTGTCCATTCTTCAACTCATCTCATCATTCTCCAATCCCTATGGTCGTTTCGACAAATTTTAGATCTCAAATTCAAAAGGGAAAATAGACTTTTCGCACTTTTATATTTTCAAATTTTTATTTTTATTTATTTTTAGATCAAAATTTATATTGGTTTAAACTTTTGGATTAGTTATATACACACATATAGCACACATGCAGATATATACACACACATATACACATATATATGCACACATATACACACATAGACACACATATACGCACACATACATACACATATACGCACATATACGCACACATACACATACACATATAGACACACATATACGCACACATATACGCACACATACACACAAATACACACATAGACACATATATGCACACATATATGCACATATACACACACATATATACGCACACATACACACACATATACACACTATATGCACACAAATACACACATATACACATATACGCACACATACACGCACATATACGCACACATACACACACATACACACACATATATGCACATATACACATACATACACACACATATACGCACATATACGCATATATACGTGGACATACATACACATATACACACATATACATAATACATATACACATATACACACATACATACACATATACACATATACGCACATACACACACATATACACACAAGCACACATAGGCCTTAAGAGGATTGATATGATAGTAATATCAATAAGAACTTGGGTAGGTTAGGGATAGCTCATGCAAATAGAATGGAGAAGTTAAGCGTGCTCAGCCCGGAGTAGTCTAAGGATGGGTGACCTAGCGGGAAGTCAAGAAATTCGGTGTGATTTGAAAATGTTCCTTGTGATAAAATCCTCAAAAAATTGAAATACAATAGTTTTTTCACATTATTTCGATTTTTATGATTTTTCAAAAAAAATTTGTTTTTTCGATTTTTAATTTTTTTTTGAAATTTTTGAATTTTCAAAGGTTACTAGTGGCGCATATAGCAATATGCGCCACGCATAGGCAAATTATGCGTGGCGCATATTGAGATGCGCCACCAATAAACTGTTATTAGTGGCGTGGCATTGGTGGCGCATCCCATATGCGCCACGCATATGCCAAAATGGTGCGCCACCTATAGGCTTTTTTCCACTAGTGTGGAGGCGATGTTGAGTGGCTACCCAGGGCTACACTCCTGGCTTACAACCCAGGATTTGTGTAGTTGTTGCCTGGGCGCTCACTTGTGGATTGCCACCCAGGAATAAAGGTTACCATGTCTTCCATGCTTAGAGTACTTCCAGTGCAGCCTTATGACAATATGGGCTCTATCTTGACTGATTAGATGTGAGGGTGCAACTTGTGTGCAAGAAGATGGCTGGTAGTTGAATTATAGGTTGGGAACGGATCTTGCCAGTTGGTTGCTCTCTCCTTCTAAAAGGTCTCGTCTCATTTTATGTATGGGCGTAAAATGAGTCTTAAGGTGAAAGTGCACAACCCCTGCAGGGTGTCAAACTAATCGATTAGCCGTGTCCCCAGTTATGGACAATTTGAGTCTCTAGACATGGAATGTACGGAAGAATCTCATCACCATTTCTGAATGATTAAAATTTGTCTAGAAACCCCTAGGTAGGGGCTAAGGACCATGCACTCCGAGGGGTGGTGGTTTCTGATGTTCCAACTTTGTTGAGTTTCGCCCAGAACTACATACCGGCCAGTATGTAATGTATAGGGGTTGTCTTGACCCTTGAAAAATAAAATTTTGTAAGAAAGTATTGAAAAGGATTTTAGGATAAAATTGGCTTTATGCAAATCAGCCTATGAGATCCACCAGCCAAATGTCATGTAGTTAGTTCTTTCACAACAGCCACCAAATATGTGTCATTTACCAGTACATCAATGTACTGACCCCCATTCATGGGGCTGCATATTCAAATGTGCAGGTTTTCAGAAAAGGATCGTTAGTAGGATCTCGAGACTACATTCCAACAAGTCTGCCTGTGGCATGAGATGAAGATGGAGGCTCATTGCCACTTTGTTTTCCGCTATGTATCTGTAAGGTTTGAATACTTTGTATCTGGATCCACGTTGTAATCTTGATACTATGCTGAATATTTCATTTTGTTCTGTGGTGCTATCAGTGATCCAGGGAATAGCACTTAACACAGATGTTCCACCTTAATCCAAAGGCGGGGCGTTACAGTGACCAACTAAGAGCAATAACGGCCATAATCATGCAAAGCGACAAAGCAACATTAAGAGAAGCATAAGATGGCATCAAAAGTCAAAAACTAAATGATCATAAAGGCTTATGGCGACTTTGTATGAGTCTAACATGTGTGAGCATGCGCCAGGTCAACCCAAATAAAGCATCAAGGAGAAAACCAAAATAATGCTTCCATATAAAAACAACGCATGATTTTTTCAAAGGCTCATTAAGCAATCTCAGTTATTTGAGACAAGTCATGCTACAGCAAAACCACTAAGCATACTATCAAAAAGACATCAAGCACGACATGCAAAAGCCTAGGCCGCAGTCTACACAAGCTCCTTTTTGTACCACTTTTTTGCATGAAACTTTTTCTCTTTTCCAACACCATTCGAACCTTTTTGAAGTAACTCTTTTGATGAAAACCAACATGGACCAGAGGTCAAAATACACCTTGATGCAAATATATAACAAGATCTGAACACAAATCAAGGCGAAAAACAAAAACTAAACACAGTAGCAGAAAAAGAGAACACTCGTTGAACGATAAGAGTGAAAAACGGAGTGTTCTTGGCAAATGAAAAGCAAGGCAACTTGTCCAAAAGGAATTTGTTGGGGTCCAACCATTTATTGCAGCAAACAAAACTAAACAAAACTGAAAACTAAAACAACTGACGCTCCAAGAAAAACACATAGTGCATGAAGCAATAAAAATATAGTGTGTTGAAAGGTGACCTGATTTTTGCCGATGAAGAAGGGGTGCCTGGGGGCATCCCCAAGCTTTGACGCTTGTACCTCTTGGATATTTCTTGGGGTGCGTGGGCATCCCCAAGCTTGAGCTTTTGTCCATTCTTCAACTCATCTCATCATTCTCCAATCCCTATGGTCGTTTCGACAAATTTTAGAATCTCAAAATTCAAAAGGGAAAATAGACTTTTTCGCACTTTTATATTTTCAATTTTATTTTTATTTTTATTTTTAGATCAAAATTTATATTGGTTTAAACTTTTGGATTAGTTATATACACACATATAGCACACATGCAGATATATACACACACATATACACATATATATGCACACATACACACATAGACACACATATACGCACACATACATACACATATACGCACATATACGCACACATACACATACATATAGACACACATATACGCACACATATACGCACACATACACACACAAATACACACATAGACACATATATGCACACATATATGCACATATACACACACATATATACGCACACATACACACACATATACACACATATTGCAACAAATACACACATATATACACATATACGCACACATACACGCACACATACACACATACACACATATATGCACATATACACATACATACACACACATATACGCACATATACGCATATATGTGGACATACATACACATATACACACCATATACATAATACATATACACATATACACACATACATACACATATACACATATACGCACATACACACACATATACACACAAGCACACATAGGCCTTAAGAGGATTGATATGATAGTAATATCAATAAGAACTTGGGTAGGTTAGGGATAGCTCATGCAAATAGAATGGAGAAGTTAAGCGTGCTCAGCCCGGAGTAGTCTAAGGATGGGTGACCTAGCGGGACGTCAAGAAATTCGGTGTGATTTGAAAATGTTCCTCTTGTGATAAAATCCTCAAAAATTGAAATACAATAGTTTTTCACATTATTTCGATTTTTATGATTTTCAAAAAAAAATTGTTTTTTCGATTTTTAATTTTTTTTGAAATTTTTGAATTTTCAAAGGTTACTAGTGGCGCATATAGCAATATGCGCCACGCATAGGCAAATTATGCGTGGCGCATATTGAGATGCGCCACCAATAAACTGTTATTAGTGGCGTGGCATTGGTGGCGCATCCCATATGCGCCACGCATATGCCAAAATGGTGCGCCACCTATAGGCTTTTTTCCACTAGTGTGGAGGCGATGTTGAGTGGCTACCCAGGGCTACACTCCTGGCTTACAACCCAGGTTTGTGTAGTTGTTGCCTGGGCGCTCACTTGTGGATTGCCACCCAGGAATAAAGTGGTTACCATGTCTTCCATGCTTAGAGTACTTCCAGTGCAGCCTTATGACAATATGGGCTCTATCTTGACTGATTAGATGTGAGGGTGCAACTTGTGTGCAAGAAGATGGCTGGTAGTTGAATTATAGGTTGGGAACGGATCTTGCCAGTTGGTTGCTCTCTCCTTCTAAAAGGTCTCGTCTCATTTTATGTATGGGCGTAAAATGAGTCTTAAGGTGAAAGTGCACAACCCCTGCAGGGTGTCAAACTAATCGATTAGCCGTGTCCCCAGTTATGGACAATTTGAGTCTCTAGACATGGAATGTACGGAAGAATCTCATCACCATTTCTGAATGATTAAAATTTGTCTAGAAACCCCTAGGTAGGGGCTAAGGACCATGCACTCCGAGGGGTGGTGGTTTCTGATGTTCCAACTTTGTTGAGTTTCGCCCAGAACTACATACCGGCCAGTATGTAATGTATAGGGGTTGTCTTGACCCTTGAAAAATAAAATTTTGTAAGAAAGTATTGAAAAGGATTTTAGGATAAATTGGCTTTATGCAAATCAGCCTCTGATATATCCACCAGCCAAATGTCATGTAGTTAGTTCTTTCACAACAGCCACCAAATATGTGTCATTTACCAGTACATCAATGTACTGACCCCCATTCATGGGGCTGCATATTCAAATGTGCAGGTTTTCAAAAAGGATCGTTAGTAGGATCTCGAGACTACATTCCAACAAGTCTGCCTGTGGCATGAGATGAAGATGGAGGCTCATTGCCACTTTGTTTTCCGCTATGTATCTGTAAGGTTTGAATACTTTGTATCTGGATCCACGTTGTAATCTTGATACTATGCAATGAATATTTCATTTTGTTCTGTGGTGCTATCAGTGATCCAGGGAATAGCACTTAACACAGATGTTCCACCTTAATCCAAAGGCGGGGCGTTACAGTGACCAACTAAGAGAGCAATAACGGCCATAATCATGCAAAGCGACAAAGCAACATTAAGAGAAGCATAAGATGGCATCAAAAGTCAAAACTAAATGATCATAAAGGCTTATGGCGACTTTGTATGAGTCTAACATGTGTGAGCATGCGCCAGGTCAACCCAAATAAAGCATCAAGGAGAAAACCAAAATAATGCTTCCATATAATAAAAACAACGCATGATTTTTCAAAGGCTCATTAAGCAATCTCAGTTATTTGAGACAAGTCATGCTACAGCAACCACTAAGCTACTATCAAAAAGACATCAAGCACGACATGCAAAAGCCTAGGCCGCAGTCTACACAAGCTCCTTTTTGTACCACTTTTTTGCATGAAACTTTTTCTCTTTTCCAACACCATTCGAACCTTTTTGAAGTAACTCTTTTGATGAAAACCAACATGGACCAGAGGTCAAAATACACCTTGATGCAAATATATAACAAGATCTGAACACAAATCAAGGCGAAAAACAAAAAAACACAGTAGCAGAAAAAGAGAACACTCGTTGAACGATAAGAGTGAAAAACGGAGTGTTCTTGGCAAATGAAAAGCAAGGCAACTTGTCCAAAAGGAATTTGTTGGGGTCCAACCATTTATTGCAGCAAACAAAACTAAACAAACTGAAAACTAAAACAACTGACGCTCCAAGAAAAACACATAGTGCATGAAGCAATAAAAATATAGTGTGTTGAAAGGTGACCTGATTTTTGCCGATGAAGAAGGGTGCCTCGGGGGCATCCCCAAGCTTTGACGCTTGTACCTCTTGGATATTTCTTGGGGTGCGTGGGCATCCCAAGCTTGAGCTTTTGTCCATTCTTCAACTCTCATCTCATTCTCCAATCCCTATGGTCGTTTCGACAAATTTTAGAATCTCAAATTCAAAAGGGAAATAGACTTTTTCGCACTTTTATATTTTCAAATTTTTATTTTTATTTTTATTTTTAGATCAAAATTTATATTGGTTTAAACTTTTGGATTAGTTATATACACACATATAGCACACATGCAGATATATACACACACATCTACACATATATATGCACACATATACACACATAGACAAACATATACGCACACATACATACACATATACGCACATATACGCACACATACACATAACACATATACGCACACATATACGCACACATACACACACAAATACCACACATAGACACACATTATGCACATATACACACACATATATCACACATACACACACATATACACACATATAACACAAATACACACATATATACACATAACGCACACATACACGCACTATACGCACACATACACACACATACACACACATATACCACATATACACACAGAACACACACATATACGCACTATACGCATAGATGTGGACATACATACACATATACACACATATACATAATACATATACACATATACACACTACATACACATATACAATACGCACATACACACACATATACACACAAGCACACATAGGCCTTAAGGGATTGAATGATAGTAATATCATAAGAACTTGGGTAGGTAGGGATAGCTCATGCAAATAGAATGGAGAAGTTAAGCGTGCTCAGCCGGAGTAGTCTAAGGATGGGTGACCTAGCGGGACGTCAAGAAATTCGGTGTGATTTGAAAATGTCCTCTTGTGATAAAATCCTCAAAAAAATTGAAATACAATTTTTTTCACATTATTTCGATTTTTATGTTTTCAAAAAAAAATTTTTTTTTCGATTTTTAATTTTTTTTTTGAAATTTTTGAATTTTCAAAGGTTACTAGTGGCGATTAGCAAATGCGCCACGCATAGGCAAATTATGCGTGGCGCATATTGAGATGCGCCACCAATAAACTGTTATTAGTGGCGTGGCATTGGTGGCGCATCCCATATGCGCCACGCATATGCCAAAATGGTGCGCCACCTATAGGCTTTTTTCCACTAGTGTGGAGGCGATGTTGAGTGGCTACCCAGGGCTACACTCCTGGCTTACAACCCAGGATTGTGTAGTTGTTGCCTGGGCGCTCACTTGTGGATTGCCACCCAGGAATAAAGGGTTACCATGTCTTCCATGCTTAGAGTACTTCCAGTGCAGCCTTAT
>QXEO01001640.1:0-24644 GCA_007115705.1 Dactylis glomerata | reverse complement strand
TCTGTCACTCCCCCAGATTAAATAGAGGCATGAACCCAACTATCGAGCATAAATACCCCCTCTTGGAGTCACTAGTATCTACTTGGCCAAGATAGCTACTAACAACGGAGAGCATGCAAGATCATAAACAACATAGAGATAACATAAGATAATATTCAGCACATCAACTTAACATAACACCAATATTCATCGGATCCCAACAAACACAACATGTAGAATTACATAAAGATGATCTCGATCATGTAAGGCAGCTCACGAGATCTAAACATGAAGCCCATGGTGGAGAAGACAACCATCTAGCTACTGCTATGGGCCCATAGTCCAAGGTAGACTACTCAATCATTGCACCGGAGGCAAGCATGGCGATTAAGAAGACCTTCGGTGGTGCTTCCCCTCTCCGACAGGGTACCGGGAAGAGCTTCTGGACCCCCGATCTCGGGTCGATGACGGCGGCGGATCACGATGTGTTTCTAGAAAATTGATCGGGGTTTAGGTTTTTCCCGTCGAGGGGTCCTTATAGGCGAAGGGGCGGCGTCAGAGGTGGACCAGGATGGCCTCACCCATAGGCGGCACGGGCTAAGGGCTGGCCACGCCGCCCTATGGTGGGCCAGCCCGTAGCCCCCCTCCGTCTCCTTTTCGGACTTCTGGAAGCTTCGGTAAATATTAGGAGGTTCAGCTTTTGTTTCGTCCAATTCCGAGAATATTTCCTGTGTAAGTTTTCTGAAACACAAAAATAGTAGAAAACAGGGAACTGGCACTATGGCATCTTGTTAATAGGCTAGTTCCGGAAAATGCATAAAAACGCCACGAAGTGTAACAAAACACTAAGCCAATGATGTAAGAACAAGCATGGAGCATCAAAAATTATAGATATGTTTGAGACGTATCAAGCATCCCCAAGCTTAACTCCTGCTCGTCCTCGACTAGGTAAGTGATAACAAAGAATAATTTTTGAGGTGACATGCACCAACACAATCTTGATCATCTATGAAAGCATTGAGTGCTGGGATCAAAAGAACTTAAAACATGGGCATGAAAGACACAATCTTGATAGAAGAAACTTAGCAACCATGTTGTAACATGAAAAAGAACACAAATGAAAGATCATGAAAAATGAAACAATGAAAGTCAAACGTGTGTTCAAATCATATGGAAAAACATAGCAAATGGTTTTCAGCTTGTCCTTCATGGAATAGTAAAACATAAATGCATAGTACACCTTCAAGTTTAAGAGGGCGACTAGATACAAATAATTTAAGAACAAGTGAAACCAAAATATTGAATCAATCAATGATAAACTTTGGGACTATGCACATTAAACTCAGAATGATAACTATGCTCTCTTAGACGGTGCATAAAGGTAGAAGGTGGAGACTCAACATAAAAGTAAAAGAAAGGCCCTTCGCAGAGGGAAGCAGTGATTGCAAGTTTTATAACCTTCAAAATTATGGTACTTACTAGCTTTGAGCTCTCATTGCTCCCATCATAGGCATCTTGAATGGTTAAAGTTAATGCGAGTACAATTATGAAGCATATACTTTGACAAATCATAAGTTGAAAACCTCGTGTCCCGTGAAGTACGAATACCCAAACCTCATGCTACTCGACTTAGAGTCCCAAGCAAGCTCTTGTCATTGTAAGTATACACGTATCATCGAGAACCGCCAACAGGGTACCTCTGTGCCCGATGACATGGAACAAGCCCACATTAAAATGACAGGACAAACAGACAATGAACACCTCGGCATCTCTTTTATTTACCATTGGTATAGCTTTTTATTTTGAGATGCGTCGTTGAATGTTCACTATGGGCATGCTGTAAATTTCCACCATAAATTATGCTTGGCTTAGATTAGCGGCCCAGCCGTATCTCTAACACGTATACAAACTTCATGATCCCACAAGATTCCAAACTTATTTCACATCGCGAGTATCCATAAACAAAGATCACGATATCAACTCAAATAAGAAGTGCAATGTTGAAAGCTTACCCCATGACGGCATGGTTGGCTAATTTCCAACTTACAACTTGCAAGCATAACAACTCAACATAAGAGAGCCACAATGTCAAAATTTTAAGAACGAGAAAAGTAAAGTGTGCCATCAGGTTCGTGAGAGCTTTACTGACCAATTTTTGCATAACACCAAAAGAGTTTAACTTGAAGGATGATAAAAGCAAGTCAATGTACTTTAGAATAGCAAATTGCTAATAGGCATGTATGGTGGACACATTGGAATAACTTGGTTTTCGAGAGTTGGATGCATGAGTAGAGCTCATACTCAGTACAAAATGAGAGCTAGCAAAAGACTGGGAGTGACCAACTAAGAGAGCAATAACGGCCATAATCATGCATAGCGACAAAATATCATTAAGAGAAGCATAAGATGGCATCAAAAGTCAAAAACTAAATGATCATAAAGGCTTATGGCGACTTGTCTGAGTCAAACATGTGTAAACATGCGCCAAGTCAACCCAAATAAAGCATCAAGGAGAAAACCAAAATAATGCTTCCAAATCTATCTATTATATACTAAAAGCACAATACGGAAGTCTAAAATAGAGACACCACGTTAATCCACATCATCAGAATTATTTTAACTGTTAGATCTGTAACTTACGGCTATGATTTAACAAAAATTACATAACTTTATTATAGACACATGTCTAACACGTAAACTGGGCCCAAACATTTTTTTGTGTCCAAGCCGGATAATACTCTTACGTGTCATCAAAGGAAAAAAAGAATTTTATTATAGACAATACTCTTACGTGACAGTACTCTTACATTTGGTATAGTTTCCTTCCATATTCAATACTCTTACGTGACAATAGTTAAAATCAAAACCATTCCACATATATTGTGGACTGTTCACATCACATTACCGGCAGTACTAAAAGTGTATCGCCGCAGGACTCTGCTCTTATCCGTTAAAAAAACATACAATAATATAGCTGGTCGCAAGGCATGATATGCCATAATATACATGCAAACTATACGAACATTTTACATTCCCTTTCAATGTAGCCCTACCTAATAAGTAGGACATGAAGTGAAACTAATTCCAAAAATAGCAAGCATGGAATTAAAATATTTTCACTATACTACGAAGAATTGGAATAATTTCGTAAGATAGTATATATTCCACGCATACGTTGTAATCTAGAATTTCCAAAAATCTTGGCCGCGTAAAATTGTCTCGATAATTTCCAGAAAACTTGCCAAGTTAAAAGGTCATGATACAAAGTTAAATTGTAATGCATCGGGACCAAAATTTTAGCAATATATATATTTGGACACTAAATTGTGTGTGAACTTTGGATAAGAAATAAAAGGAAGTGACAAGTAAGTTCATATTTTTGACAACATAATTCAAGGAAATTACCCCATAGGTATCCATTGTATTGAGTCCATAATAGGTTAATTTGTGTTATATTTTTATATGGCAAAGTATTTGAATTATATGATATAAATAGATAATATATATCTTTGGATGAGGAATTCATGTGTGAGTTTGTAAATAAGAAATAAAATGGAAGTGGCGGGTAAGTTAGTATTTTTTGACCACTTACAATGGGGTGACATTCCTGCTAGGTATTGATTTTATGGAGTCCATATAGCTAATTTCGTAAGATTTTATATGAATATACTAGGAAATAAAAACCTATTAGTATGGTTGAATAGTACAAGTATTTTTTGTATATGAAATCCATAGACAATCCATAAATACCTTAGTTCAAAATAAATCTGTATACAACTTTGTATATATGAAGTCTACATTAACTACTAATAAAATTGTATACCATGTTTTCATGAACTCCACAAAGTGATATTATTATTCTGATGTCAAAATATACTACTAACACATGCACAATTTGTGCTTAAATGATATATCTTTTATCCATCAAATTAGGCATAAAATATAATAATTTCAACGAAAAAGATCAGTAATAATTGCATTGTAATCATACCTTAAAACATCACTAGTCCTTATAAATCATGACCATTCACATGTTACTTAAGAGAAAAGGTGATAAATCAACTCCTAGATTATATTCCATGAAGGAAAAAGGTGAAAGAAGTGACCCTAGCTCACTTGGTTAGATAAGTAGATGTACAACTCAGCCACCCAAATTTGACTCCCCTTTGAACCCATATTTGGGTTCTAATTATTTTGAAAATAAAATCAATGTAGGGGCTTCCCCTACCCAAAATAATTTTGGGAAATAATTCCACAAAGATGATACTTTGTCATACAAAAATTGCAAAAAAAATAAACTAGAAATAAGTACAGACAAAATTATCACAGTGGTACCTTGAGAGTGTATGCATATCTAAAGCATCATGTATTTTGCAATGAGGGGATAATGAGAGAAAAACCATTTGTATAGCATATATGCACATGATAATTGAAAAATATTCCATCTTAATTACATAATCGCTTTGTTCCTTGATATAAGGTGTATAGTTTTCTATAAAAATTTCAGAATATAAGGTGTATTCAGGGATTGTGGGATTCCTAAGCTAATTTAGGATTCAATCTGATTAGAAGAGAGAGGATTTCTGGATTTCCTAGCTTTTCTATGGTCTCACGTCGATCACCTAGCGGTATTAACATGTAAAAGCAACAAAATTTGCCTTTTAGCATGTGCGGTAATATTTATGCAAGAAAACTATACACCTTATATCAAGGAACTGAGGGAGTCTTACTTTATCTCGGAAACATAATTGTATACAGAAATGTCAAATGGATCCATGTGCAAAAATCATGTTTTTTTGCAATGAAGAAAACAAATGAGAGAAAACAAATTTATACAATAAAAATAAATTTCAACATACTAAATACTAAAGATGATTCCCTCGCATTTGCGAGGGCCACCTTGCTAGTAATAAAACAACGCATGATTTTTTCAAAGGCTCATTAAGCAATCTTAGTCATTTGAGACAAGTCATGCTACAGAAAAACCACTAAGCATACTATCAAAACGATATCAAGCACGACATGCAAAAGTCTAAGCCGCAGTCTAAACAAGCTCCTTTTTGTACCACTTTTTTGCATGAAACTTTTTCCCTTTTCCAACACCATTTGAACCTTTTTGAAACAACTCTTTTGATGAATACAACATGGACCGGAGGTCAAAATACACCTTGATGCAAAGATAAATCAAGATCTGAACAAAAATCAAGGCGAAAAACGAAAGCTAAACGCAGTTCTAGAAAAAGAGAACACCCGTTGAACGATAAGAGTGAAAAACGAGTGTTCTTGGCAAATGAAAAGCAAGTAAATCTCCTCCAAAAGAAATTTGTTGGGGTCCAACCATTTATTGCAGCAAACAAAACTAAACAAAACTGAAAATTAAAGTAAAGACGCTCCAAGAAAAATGCATAGTGCATGAAGCAATAAAAATATAGTGTGTTGAAAGGTGACCTGATTTTTGCCGATGAAGAAGGGGTGCCTCGGGGGCATCCCCAAGCTTTGACGCTTGTACCTCTTGGATATTTCTTGGGGTGCGTGCGCATCCCCAAGCTTGAGATTTTGTCCATTCCTCAACTCATCTCATCATTCTCCAATCCCTACACTTGAAAACTTCCTTCATACAAAACTCAACATAATTCTATTAGCAACATTAGTGTAAGCATAATAATGAATCAACCCTTTTTTGGTTCAGATTTCAACTCAAAACCACCACATATAAAGCATATACTACTGTAGCAACTTTCCCAAAAGTTTCGTGATCAAAAGAACTCAATCAGAAAGCGATCGAGAGGCAAACACAAATAGTGGCAGAAATCTGTCAAAACAGAACAGCTGACAAAGGTCGTTATTTTTGAGGGTTTTTTGTTGCTCCAATCAAAAAGTGTAAAACTAATGAAAGTTTGGATATAACCTTGGGCACGTGCACAAGAAATCGCAGGTCGAAAAGATATTCAGAGAATTTTCACGAATTTTTACGGTGCAGCACCAAAATCTGTTTCAGGACAGCAACATCCCCAAATCTTACCTCACTCAAATTAGAGGTTTCTCTTGGCACAACAACGAAATAAAAAGGATAAGGAGCAATTATTACATTAGTAATAACTTCCAAGACTCAAATAAAAGAAAAATAACTGAAAAGAAAACAATGGGTTATCTCCCAAGAGTGCTTTTCTTTAACGCCTTTGAGCTAGGCGCAGAAAGTGCAAATCAAGTATTTTCGAAAGAGGCATTAAGATTAATTACAGAAGTCTTTTCAATAAGACATTGTATTGCATCCATATAAATTTTTGAAGATCCCTTGTGATCACGCTTTGGTTCACTTAATTCACTAAAAATATTTTCAAGGCAGATCCAATCAAAATTATTTTCCAAAGCCTCATGCAATCCCAAGAGTTTGCTAGGTATTGGTACTTTGGTTTATTCATTGTTTGTACCAACAACCTCTACATGCGAGCCAAGCATATTAAAACGCTTAAAAACTTTCCTAGCTTCAATGGCAATATCTCTAAATTCTCTACGCAAAGTCTCCAAGATAAAATCTTTCTTTTCGGAGTCTTCAATATCATGAAGCTTAAGAAACATGTGTTGCATAAAAGGATTAAGGCTAGTAAACCTAGCTTCCAACATGTGAACTAAATAAGCAGAAGCAACTTCATAACTAGGAGCAAGCTCAGCCAAAGATTTATCCTCAACATCTTTATGCATGCTAATATGATTAAAGAACTCCTCAATGTTACTTTTCCCAATAATAGAACCACTACCTACTGAGAGGTCCTCCAAAACATACTTAGGGAACAACATAATGAACTAAGAGTAATAAAGTAGCAACTATAAAGGATACTAATTTTTCTGTATTTTTGATAAAAATATGCAAGCAAAAATAAAGTAAAGCAAAACTAAAACAAAGTAAAGGATGTGCGTGCGAAACTCCCCTTGCAGAAATCTTCTTTTTTCCTGGCAACGGCGCCAGAAAATAGCTTGATTGCGGTGCGGTGATGATGTAGATGACCGACCAGTTGGGAACCCTAAGAGAAGGTATGATGAGCACATCAGCAAGTTTTCCCTCAGTAAGAAACCGAGGTTTATCGAACCAGTAGGAAAAAGCCAAACTTCAGAAGGTGATGCCTGCTAGCTTCGCGACAGCTCCGGACAATTTATAAGGCGCCTCGTCCAGGGCTTTGCTTTGCACCAGCAGAAACGTGGAACCTGCACACAACACAACCAAGAACTTTGCTCCCAACTTACGATGAGGTTGTCAATCTCACCGGTTTGCTGTAAACAAAGGATTGAGCGTATCAAGTGGAAAACAATAGTAGTATGCGAGAAAGTAAACAGTGCGAGTAAAAGCAAACAGTAATAGCAATTTAAAGGAAATTGGACCGGGGTCCACAGTTCACTAGTGGTGTCTCTCCATAAGATAAATAACAACATGCTGGATAAACAAATTACAGTTGGGCAATTGATAGAATAAAGATAACGTACATATGTCATGAGGATCACTATGAGATTTAATCTGGGCATTACAACAAAATACATAGACCACCATCCAACTGCATCTATGACTAATAATCCACTCGCGGGGATATCATCCGAACACCCCTCGAGTATTAAGTTGCGAACAACAGATAACTGCATTAAGCACAGTGTGTAATGTAAACAAAACGAATGTCCTTGGACACAAGAATGTTGTTTTCTCCCTAGTGGCAACAACACATCTACAACCTTAGAGGTTTCTGTCACTCTGATGCGGATGGTGTTGACATATAGATCACCGACCAGTTGGGAACCCCAAGAGGAAGGTATGATGAGCACAGCAACAGTTTTCTCTCAGTAAGAAACCAAGGTTTGTCAGTCCAGTAGGAGAAAGCCAAACTTAAGAAGGTGATGTCTGCTAGCTTCGCGACAGCTCCGGACAATTTATAAGGCGCCTCGTCCAGGCTTTGCTTTGCACCAGCAGCAACGTGGAACCTGCACACAACACAACCAAATACTTTGCTCCCAACTTACGATGAGGTTGTCAATCTCACCGGTTTGCTGTAAACAAAGGTATGAGCGTATCGAGTGGAAAGTAATAGTAGTATGCGAGAAAGTAAACAGTGCGAGTAAAGTAAACAGATGATAGCAATGTAAAGGAAATTGGACCGGGGTCCACAGTTCACTAGTGGTGTCTCTCCATAAAATAAATAACAACATGCTGGGTAAACAAATTATAGTTGGGCAATTGATAGAATAAAGATAACGTGCATATGTCGTGAGGATCACTATGAGATTTACTCTGGGCATTACAACAAAATACATAGACCTCCATCCAACTGCATCTATGACTAATAATCCACCCACGGGGAATCATCCGAGGACCCCGTGAATATTAAGTTGCGAACAACAGATAACTGCATTAAGCAAAGTGTGTAATGTAAACAAAGCATATGCCCTTGGACATAAGAATGTTGTTTTCTCCTTAGTGGCAACAACACATCTACAACCTTAGAGGTTTCTGTCACTCCCCCAGATTAAATAGAGGCATGAACCCAACTATCGAGCATAAATACCCCCTCTTGGAGCCACTAGTATCTACTTGGCCAAGATAGATACTAACAACGGAGAGCATGCAAGATCATAAACAACATAGAGATAACATAAGATAATATTCAGCACATCAACTCAACATAACACCAATATTCATCGGATCCCAACAAACACAACATGTAGAATTACATAACGGTGATCTCGATCATGTAAGGCAGCTCACGAGATCTAAATATGAAGCACATGGTGGAGAAGACAACCATCTAGCTACTGCTATGGACCCATAGTCCAAGGTAATCTACTCACTCATCGCGCCGGAGGCAAGCATGGCGATGAAGAAGACCTCCGGTGGCGATTCCCCTCTCCGGCAGGGTGCCGGGAAGAGCTTATGGACCCTCCCGATCTCGGGTCGACGACGGCGGCGGATCGCGATGTGTTTCTAGAAAATTGATCGAGTACTTAGGTTTTTCCCGTCGGGGGGTCTTTATAGGCGAAGGGGCAGCGTCAGAGGTGGACCAGGGTGGTCTCACCCATAGGGGGCACGGGCCAGGGGCAGGCCGTGCCGCCCTATGGTGAGGCCAGCCTCTGGCTTGGCTCTGTCTCCTCTTTGGTCTTCTGGAAGCTTCGTTTAATATCTGGATGTTCGGCTTTTGTTTCATCCAATTCCGAGAATATTTCCTGTGTAACTTTTCTGAAACACAAAAACAACAAAAAACAGGGAACTAACACTGTGGCATCTTGTTAATAGATTAGTTCCGGAAAATGCATAAAAACGCCACGAAGTGTAACGAAACACTAAGCAAATGGTGTAAAAACAAGCATGGAGCATCAAAAATTATAGATACGTTTGAGACGTATCAACATCCCCAAGCTTAACTCCTGCTCGTCCTCGAGTAGGTAAGTGATAACAAAGAAGTAATTTTTGAGGTGACATGCACCTACACAATCTTGATTGTAAAGCATTGAGTGCTGGGATCAAAAGAACTTAAAACATGGGCATGAAAGATATAATCTTGATAGAAGAAACTTAGCAACCATGTTATAACATGAAAAAGAACACAAACGAAAGATCATGAAAATGAAACAATGAAAGTCAAACGTGTGTTCAAATCATATGGAAAAACATACAAATGGTTTTCAACTTGTCCTTCATGAGAGAGCAAAACATAAATGCATAGGACACCTTCAAGTTTAAGAGGGCGACTAGATACAAATAATTTAAGAACAAGTGAAACCAACTTCATGAATCAATCAATGAAAACTTTGGGACAATGCACATTATACTCAGAATGACAACTATGCTCTCTTAGATGGTGCATAAAGATAGAAGGTGGTGACTCAACATAAAAGTAAAAGAAAGGCCCTTCGCAGAGGGAAGCAGTGATTAAACATGTGCTAGAGCTTTTCATTTGTAAAACAGAGAGATAAAAATTGGGTTTTGAGAGGTGGTTGTCTTTGTCAACGACTGGTAATGAGGTTCTTACTATCTTCCATACAAAAATGAAGCAAGTTTTTGAGAGAGATTGGCACTTTTGTGCTCTTTTATAAAGCTTGGCACTCCTCCCCACCTTTTTTCCTTTCTCAAACCATGGCTAACCGATTCTATCGGGTGCCCACCAACATTCACATACCATGGAGGAGTGCCTTTTTTTTCCTTTTTTTTGGAATGAAACAATATGGAAGATAGCAAATCCGACTACTACGTCCCCATGAGCTGAAAACAGTGTCACAAAATGAGAAGTATTTTGAAGGTTTTTTCAAAGGTAGCACATGAAAATTTACTTGGAATGGCTTGGAAATACCATGCATAGTAATTTATAGTGGACACATTAGAACAACTTGGTTTTTAGGAGTTGGATGCACGAGTAGAGCTCATACTCAGTACAAATTGAGGGCTAGCAAAAGACTGGGAGCGACCAACTAAGTGAGCAATAACGGCCATAATCATGCAAAGCGACAAAGCAACATTAAAAGAAGCATAAGATGGCATCAAAAGTCAAAAACTAAATGATCATAGAGGCTTATGGCGACTTTGTATGAGTCAAACATGTGTAAGCATGTGCCAAGTCAACCCAAATAAAGCATCAAAGGAGAAAACCAAATTAATGTTTCCAAATAATAAAAACAACGCATGATTTTTTTCAAAGGCTCATTAAGAAATCTCAGTCATTTGAGACAAGTCATGCTACAGAAAAACCACTAGGCATACTACCAAAAAGACATCAAGCACGACATGCAAAAGCCTAGGCCGCAGTCTAAACAAGCTCCTTTTTGTACCACTTTTTTGCATATTTTTTTCTCTTTTCCAACACCATTCGAACCTTTTTGAAATAACTCTTTTGATGAATACCAACATGGACCAGAGGTCAAAATACACCTTGATGCAAAGATATAACAAGATCTGAACACAAATCAAGGCGAAAAATGAAAACTAAAAGCACTAGCAGAAAAAGAGAACACTCGTTGAACGATAAGAGTGAAAAAAAGGAGTGTTCTTGGCAAATGAAAAGCAAGGCAACTTCTCCAAAAGAAATTTGTTGGGGTCCAACCATTTATTGCAGCAAACAAAACTAAACAAAACTGAAAACTAAAAACAACTGACACTCCAAGAAAAACGCATAGTGCATGAAGCAATAAAAATATAGTGTGTTGAAAGGTGACCTGATTTTTGCCGATGAAGAAGGGGTGCCTCGGGGGCATCCCCAAGCTTTGATGCTTTTACCTCTTGGATATTTCTTGGGGTGCATGGGCATCCCCAAGCTTGAGCTTTTGTCCATTCTTCAACTCATCTCATCATTTTCTCCAATCCCTAGACTTGAAAACTTCCTTCATACAAAACTAAACACAATTCTATTAGCAACATTAGTGTAAGCATAATAATGAATAAACCCCTTTTTGCTTCAGATTTCAACTCAAAACCACCACATATAAAGCATATACTACTGTAGCAACTTCCCCAAAAGTTCTGTGATCAAAAGAACTCAAAAAGAAAGCGATAAAGAGGCAAACACAAATAGTGGCAGAAATCTGTCTAAACAGAATAGCTGACAAAGGTCAAATTTTTAGAGGGTTTTCTGTTGCTCAAATCACAAAGTGTATAACTAATGAAAGTTTGGATATAACCTGGGGCATATGCACAAGAAAGCTCAGGTCAAAAAGATATTCTGATAATTTTCACGAATTTTTACGGTGCAGCACCGAAATCTATTTTAGGACAGCAACATCCCTAAATCTTACCTCACTCAAATTAGAAGCTTCTCGTGGCACAACAACAAAATAAAAAGGATAAGGAGCGGTTATTACAGTATTAATAACTTTCAAGACTCAAATAAAAGAAAAAGAACTGAAAGTAAAATATTGGGTTATCTCCCAAGAGTGCTTTTCTTTAACGCCTTTGAGCTAGGCGCATAAAGTGCGAATCAAGTAACATGAAGTGATGAAGCATCAAGCTCATAATTTTGCTCTAAGAATATAATCAAAAGTAATTTCTTCCTTTTCCTAGGGATGTGTTCCATACCTTTCTTGAGTGGGAATTGATATTTAATAGTGCCTTCCCTCATATCAATGATGGCACCTACAGTTCGAAGAAAGGGTCTTCCCAAAATAGTAGGACATGAAGCATTGCATTCAATATCCATAACAAGAAAATCAACGGGAACAAGGTTATTGTTAACCATAATAAGAACATCATTAATCCTTCCCAAAGGTTTCTTCTTAGCAACATCGGCAATAGGAACATCATAATAAAACTTTTCAAGCGGTGGTAAATCAAGCATATCATAAATTTTTCTAGGCATGATAGAAATACTAGCACCTAGATCACATAAAGCATGGCAATCAAAACCATTAACATGCATATCAATGATGGGTTCCCAACCATCTTCTAACTTCTTGGGAATAGAAGCCTTTTGCTTTAACTTTTCATCCCTAATTTTCATGAGAGCATTGGTAATATGCTTAGTAAAATCAATATTTATAGGACTAGCATTAGGAGTCAAAGCAAGCTTTTGTAAGAATAAAATAACTTCAGATATATTGCAGCCATCAACATCAAAATCATTAAAAGAAATAGAGTTATCATCTCCTACTTTGTATAATACCACTCTATGAAGATGCAGTACTTTCCTAATCTGCAAGGCAGGCTGATTTTATCTTAATGTGTTCTAAGTGGCTTACTTAAGCAGAGATGTTGTCCTGCAGAACATCTTTTAAAAAATGCACCTATGTGATTCTGACTGTTAAATGTCGCAGTTTATGAGAGTAGGGTGCTCTTCAATAAACTCATGAAAGGCCTCGGAGTATGACGTATAAGCTCCAAACCGCGGGAAAGTCCCATGATAGCCTAGTATCGGTCAAGGCTTTGTGTGAAACTAGATTCACAGAAAACTTGCAGTTCAAGGCCTAGTCTACTGTTCAAGTAGCAGTCTAGTGTAGCATAGAGATGTAGGTGAAAGTTCAACTTAACAGTCTCCACTGCAGCACCGGTATATAAATAATGTTTTGGAACCTAAGGCAACTTTATGTGCCTCTAGGATTTGGTGGGGGATTGTTGGAATTTTGGCCTTTATGGCCCAGCCTATAAATAGAAAATCCAATAATTCCTAAATCCTAGAGGTCCATGTGGCCCATTCATGCATGACAAGGGGTGGAACAAATGTTTAGTCCCACCTTGCTAGTTTAGAAGGAGTTGGACCAACATATAAGGTGAGCTCTTCCCCTTGTGGTAAGAGTGTGCGAGAAGAAGGCCCTCTCACACGCGCTCCTCCTCCTCCTCCGCCCGCCTCGCCACGCCTCGTCACGACGCGCGCGCGCCGCGGTTTGCGGAATGTGCATCGGTGCCGAGCCTTTCTTTTTTTCACGCATGACTGGACTACGGGACTGAACGGTCATACGGAAGCTAAAACGTCTGCCTGAGTGGAAAATGAATACGAGCCTGTTCGGTTCATCTTCTGGCTATTCGTTTCACCTCCCGGCGCTGCCTGTTCGCCTCCCTCTGTGGCTATATAAGAGAGGTCGCTCCTCTCAGCGTATACACAACACAGACCATCCACTGCCTCTTCGTTCCAGAGCACTGCGCTGCCTCACAGTCTTCCACATCCCGTCCTGCGGCGTGCACCGTGAGCCGGGACAGTAGGCCTCCGGAACCCCATCTCTTGCGATCCTGTACGGGAGAGAGGCGATAAGGTCTTTGGGGAGCGCTATGCGCGACTACTGACAAGTTCTTCATCACGGACGACCATGAGGAGGACCTCTTCCCCAAACGAGGACTTCTTCCCCGACATCGACGACCTCTTCAGCGACATGTCTCTCACCGACGACAACACCAACAACGGTTCTGCATCGGCACCGGCTCCAACACCGTACGTGTTTCTCTATCATCTGCTTCAGATCATGCCCTTGTTCTTTGTGCTCTCAATCTGTCTAGACATGCTGTCGTTCAATCCAATATTGTTAGCAAATTGTCTAGACCTATTTCTTGTGTACTATCTACTGCGTATCATGATTAGTTTAATCTCTATTAAATTAGTCATGTTCTGTTTACTCCTTTTACGGATTAAATCATTTGGTAAATTGCTCAAATTTTCAACAACATCTTGAGTTTGTTTTCATGTATTTTCTTAATAGTTTATATGCACGTGTTGTATGCATGTGGGAGTGGGACACAAATCACCACCTCCGGTTGGCATCAAGCTGAAGCGCTAGCTTTGCCAGTGGCCTTCCATGCGGATATTGTGAGGTTTTGGTCATCGATCCAGTCTGCCATATTACAATCCGGGGATGATGCTCTAATCGTTGTGACAATGCTATCTGAAATGATAGTCAAATATAATAGGGATTCAAAATATCCTCACGACAATCCTGATCTTGGTGTTGCTGCCGATCTACTAGCTAGCGAGTAAACTAGTCCGGAGTCCGGACGACATGTGCATGGCATCGACACGTACGCAAACGGCCACATGATCCAAGGCCTACCTGGCTATCTTGTTGGGCAAATCTTAACACTCGAAAAGGGCAGCAGATGAGCACCGTGGACCAGCGTGCCCACACCGTATAGATCGATCGTGGCGTCACGGGCGCTTAACCTGCACAATTATATGCGTGCACAGGCGCAGCGCAAACACATGTGATGGAGGCCGCATGTGACCGTCGCTTGTCGACAAGATTTGCACGCCGTTCAATATTTGTCTCTATTAATAATATTGCTAGAGGTATCGTCCGTGGCTCGTAAGTACGTTTTTAATCCACCAAAAGTACGTCTTCGTCCAACTAAATAAAATTACCCACTACTGCCACCCATAAGTCAAAATAACGGTTTGAAAAAAATCCAGCGCGTCGCCCTCGCACCCGATCCTCGATGGCGACAAGGATTCCCTGCGCGTCTCCGCAATGGCGGCCGTCCTTGCCTCGATGAGTAGACCGCTTACAGGCGGCTGGGCGCAGACCGGTGGCGGCGGCCGGAGGCCGAGCTGGCACGCTCCTGCATCCTCCATCGCCAGAGGACATCGTCAGCAGCAGGGTAGTCGGCGTCAGCCGGAAGGGCAGCGGGCAGAACGGCCGGTGGAGCATGGCAACACGCGTCTCCGCAGTGGCGGCCATCCTCGCCCCGACGAGCAGGTCGCTTTACAGGCGGCTGGGCGCACGCCGGTGGCGGCGGCCAGAAGCCGAGCTGGCACGCTCCTACATCCTACATCGCCGGAGGACATCGTCTCGAAGCTAGGGAGCAACAGGTTAGTCGGCATCGGCTGAAAGGGCAGCGGCAGCACGGCCGGTGGAGCATAGCAGCATGCCCGCTTGCGGTCGGGGCAGAGCAGGGTACGTGTGACGCAGCACGAGAGGCGGCCGGTACGCTTACATGCGACTAGGAGCGGGCCGGTGGCGGCGGCCGGAGGCGGAGCTAGCACGCGTGGCAACGGGGTTGCGTGTGGTGAGCAAAGCTGAGCTGAGCTAGGGGTGAGGATGATGGAAGGGGATAAAGTTGGGGTCGTCGATGGTTGTACTGGGTCGGTTCTGCTAGGCCTAGCTCGTGTGGTGGGCCAAACAGGTATCGCTGCTTCTTCTTCTTTTTTCCTATTTCTTTTTTCCATTTAATTTTAGAAAAAAAGAGAAGGAGAGGGCTTGGGAGAGGTAAGACCGCCGATGGAAAGCGTGTTGCATCGTGCCTAGCAAATGATTCATTGGCCATACCGATGACTGCACGTAGGCTAGATGTAAATCATGTCTGATTTTTTTGTTCATAATAGTGTTATTGTATTCACATGTGGTTTCTTATGCAAAGTATTTGGTAAAAATATTACAATATTCCTTGCACCAAAATAAGAAATGCCACAATTAAAGAACTTTCGATCCATGCACCCCACCTCTTTTTGCCCGTGATTTTTCTAAATCTTGCAGCTGCAGTGACTCACATCTTATAACAAGAATATTTGTATTTCTCAATATGTCTTTTTATGTTATGCTAATAAATGTTGGTTGTGATTTTTCTTTGTTATGGTGTGTTTTGGATAGGAGTATATACATAACGATAAAAGATATGCAATAAAATTAAATTGGAGCAGCGCACGAGAATATTTGTTATTTTCGTAGAAGTCCGAAGTTGATGCATGGATAAGGCGAATCCTCGCAGAACGATGGCCGTCGAGGAGCAGTCTGTGATGCTGCTACTCGAGCCAACTATAAATATAAATATGTACAGTGAGTTTTGAGTAATAAAAGGCAGTGGGGGACTCCCCTGCAGTAAAATGTTTCAAAATAACTATAGATGTGAAGGAGCCATCATCGGTCTATAGTAGCGACGTTAGCTAGGAACAACAATGGCGACCATGAAGAGCCGATAGTGATAGGTAATGGCCGCGGATGGCACCTATGATTGAGAAGACCGTAGCAACGCACGGGTTGTTTGCTAGTTATTAACAACTTGTTATTAACAACAAGTCTCGCTCGCCGCGGAAAACTACAACAAGCGGAAGGGGAGTGGCAGCGCAATTGGTACACGGCGCCGTGCTCCGTCGTCCACCACGCGAGACGACAACAGTGTACGTATGAGAAGAGATTTGGTGCACATGGGCACGACTGCTCTCTCTATTTACAAAATTTTGAAAATTTAAGATCTCACATTTTTATGTCTACAAAAATTATGAGGTTAAATATATAGATAGATATATACAAGAGAAGTGTATGGAAAAAAAGTCTCATTAAAAAATACGTTGTATTTTTGGAAATATTAAAATGATAAATTTCTGAGAGAAAATAGTAGTAATAAAATAATAGTACAATAGTATATTTTTTTGTCAGAAATTTGTCTTTTTTGTATTTCCCAAAATAAAATGTATTTTTTAACGGGACTTTTTTATGTGCGTTCCTCATGTATATATCTTTCTATTTATTTAACGCCCTAATTTTTAAACACATAGAAGTGTGAGATTTTAAAATTTTCAAAAAAATGAAAGTAAAGAGATCACTGGTGCCCATGTGTCAAAGAGACTTTCCAACGTCGTATTCCTTATCCATCCATCAGTTACATCTTGTCTCCAGCCCGATACGCCCTGCCCCGTCGGTTCCCACGCAGGCATGCAACTTGCGACTACGACGGTGTAGCGAAAGGAGGTGGCGTCCGTGGGGTCTGCGACAAGCTCTTTTCTGTCGACATTTCTGGGTGGGCTTCACCAACTGGTCACAATGTAAAGAATTAGTACTCCCTCCGTCCCGATTTAAGTGATACAATCACCGTTTTGCAAAGAAGTTCTCATTCTTTTTCCCGACCAACCCCGCCATCCCTATCTTCTTCGTTCCCAAACATCCATCGCGACCAAAACCAGCGTCGCCGATTGCTCCGCCGCTCCCTCGCGCGCGCTGCGACCTCGCCGTTGACCACGCCGCGCAGATCCTCCTCCTCCCTATGTACTCCCACGCTGATGTCGCATCCACAGCTGCTAGCCCCTCCATCGGCGAACCTGAGCACTCCTTAAAGATTCATTCTTGGGGTTGACCATGGCGATGCGGTGGCAGGGAACCCTAGCTCCAAGCCCTCCTCATAGCGCTCAACAGAGGGTGGATTCTCCGACCAGGTCCTTGTATCCAGGGCAGCAAGGTCTGCTCTAGGTCCTCGTGTCCTATATTTTATCAATTGGTTTCTCAGGTGCTGGCTTTGGGTCCTGCTCATGCAAGACGCAGCTCACAGAGGACGCGGAGACGAGGACCAATACTCTAATCACCCAAATTTTCACTTGTTTCACGGAATTTTGGGAAGCAATCATGTCAGGAAATAAATCATGAAATTTTGGGAAACAATTTACGAAACCAATCTCAGAATTTTAGGACTGCTACTAATCATCTGGAGTAATTCCAGGCAGAAACTTTCTTCAGCCACGACTTAGCGGGACTCGGGAGCAGCTTGTGGCCTGGAGCTAGAGCCTTTTACTCTTTGGGAACGCACTTGATGGAGGTAGGGATGGGCTTCTGCAGCTGACAAGGGTATAGCTAATAGAGCCCGTTACTTTTCTACCCCTGAGGCCCGTTAAGCTAGGCCCAAGAATAATCATAGTCGAAGTACGAGTCCATGTCGTATACATACATTGTAATATGTATCGGATCCGACCGGTTCCTTGAGACCTGGCCACCTATATATAGGGGCCAGGAGAGGCCGGTCAGGGACAGATTGAGAGTAAGCCAAGTTGATCACCACGTTTATTCTTGATACACGCCTTGTTTGAATGATCTTTACCTTCGAGTTCATCCAACGCCCTATTCCCTCGATCCTAAGTCCTTCATCTTGGATAATTGTTGAGTTAACCCTCGTCAATTGGCGCCGACCGTGGGGACTCTGGGCGTTAGAATCATGAATTCGACGGCTTTTTCACTCTTAGCCAACAGAAGTCCAGAAGTCGACGGAAACCAGATATCCTTCGGGACCGTTGATTTTCAGCCTCATCCACCAAACTTTACTCCAATATTCGAGAGCCTGGATCAAGAGATAGACCTGACGATCGGAAGCCTAAACTTTCACGTCGGAACTTTGGGTTCGATTCGCCTTACAGATCCGGTGAAACCGGATCTGCCGGCAAGCGAAACCAAGACAATCACAATGTTCGAATCATCGGTGGGCTCTTTCAGGGATGCAAACTCACCGGTCAACTTTGCAACAACAGAAATTGCAGGAGAAAAAATCAAAGAACTCGACGAAACCATGGAGAATCTCGACCTAGGGGATCAACTCGAAGACCTCATGATCTGCTACGATGATGCTTCAGACAAATCAACAGACACATGGAAGACAGGACTAGAGCTTTATGAGGATGACAAAACTATCTTCTCAAGCTTCAACAGCAAGTTTGACAATCGGTACCAAGTATTCGCAATTGTAGGAGACAACTCAGAAGAATTTGACGACAACAACAACCTAGTACTCAACCCAGCAAACATAAACAGAGGAGCAAATCACCTAACGGAAGGCGAAACCGCAGACTCTCTGGCGAGCAGGGAAAAAGTTTGACTATCAGTCAAGGAGTGGAACATAATCAAAACAGCCGTAGAACACGGTATGCCCATACCAACAGATGCAAGCAAGAACATGCTCTTAGGGTACCATTATGCCTTAAGACAACAATCAAAGCAACTAGCAAGAGAAAGAAGCAAAATACAAAAAAGGAAAGATTCAGCCATTGCAGCAAGTGCAACTCTTCATAAAGCACGCAGCGACGCATCGTACACAAACAGCAAAAGGCACCGCAGGCACGGATCAAGAGTTGAAAACCTCGAACACTCAGAAAGGCGAAGCCTCTCCAAAAACCTCGACTTGTCCTTCCTATCGGTCGACGAACAAGGCAATATCATACCAAAGACACCAGAAGCAGCGCTTGTGGCTGCACAAATGTATCTGTACACAACACGGCCAAGTCCAGGAGACCCAAGGGAACATATGCATCGGGCAGCACTGCAAGGATTAAGAATGGTAGGCAACAAGTTGACAGCAAAATAAGAGGAGGTATATCGCAATAAAGGAACACATAAGCCTAGGTCACCACTCCGTCACAGCAGTCCTTGGCGCCAGAGTGGTAGCCGACGATCTAGATCATCATCGCCAAGACACCAGAAAAGCCCAAAGCATGGAGGAACCCGAAGGTCCAAGACTCCCACCAAGGCATATGACTACGAAGATGACGAAAAAGAGATGGGAGCGTCATGCTTTACTCATAGAGTTCAGGACAACACCAGTACCCAAGGGTTTCAAACTACCCCACGATCAGCAAAAATACGATGGATCCCAGGAGCCGCAATCATGGCTCTCAGATTACCTGCAGGCAGTCAACATATTAGGAGGAACGAAAGAGACAGCAATGCAAAGTCTGCAATTACACCTCACCGGCGCAGCCTGGTCATGGTTGAGTAAATTAGAAAGAGGAACAATCGGAAGCTGGGAGGAACTCACAAAGCAATTCACGAGTAACTTCAAGTCAACATACAAGCGGCCAGCATCGATAGAAGAAGTCAAAGCTTGCGTACAGCAACGCAATGAGACACTTAGGTCATATATTCAAAGGTGGAGCATCATCAAGAACTCCGCAGTTGAAGTTTCAGATGAGAGAGCAATTGATGCCTTCACGCTTGGGTTGCGACGAGGAGACCTAGTCGACGAAATGGGCTGAATCAAGCCAAAGATAGTATCAGATCTAATGGACATAGTAAACAGCTTTGTGGATAGAGAAGATGCATCCAATAACAAACGGACGCGATCACCAGAAGATGACATGGGAAATAGATACAGTGGCCAAAGGCGAAGATCCCGCAGCTATGACAACTATGGTTCTCACAGTCAAGTAGCCGCGGGATATAAAGATAATAACTATCAAGGAGATGACCGCAGAAACTCAGGATACCGCAGCTACGGCAGAGAAGACTTCAGCAATAGCAAAAGGTTCCAGTCAAGAGAACCTCGAGAATACAACCCGTCACCAGAAGATATGCTAAACGGACCATGCCATATACACTCCATGTTCGTTGATGGGAAAAGGGTGTCGAGACACGCAATGAAAGATTGCAAAACATTCCTAAAGCTTCAGGAGGCAGCAGTCAACAAACAAGCCGAAGCAAAGAGGCAAGGTTATGAAGAAAACACAAGCAATGGACCTACAATGATTCAACAGGAAAACAATAGAGCTTCACAAGGTCAAAACCAGCCAAGCCAAGGAAATGACAATGACAGAGGATATATCCCGTCCAAAGGGCACATCACAGCAATGATATAACCAGTCCCAAAGTCGAACAAAGAGGAAAAGAGTATAACTCGACAAGTGAACCTAGCAGTAACATCGCCTCCAGCAACCACGGAACATCTACACTGGTCCGAACAACCCATAGAATTCAGTAGAGAAGATCACCCTATAATAGTACCTCGGCCGGGAAACGCGCCTTTGGTACTCAAAGCTCAGATCGGGACATACGACATTGAAAGAGTGTTCATGGATGCAGGGAGCGAAACAAACCTGATATACGCAAAGACACTTCGAGCAATGCACATATCACTGGAATTCCTGAAGCCAACAGACTGCTCCTTCCATGGAATCGTACCAGAGAGTGCCAACTATCCATTGGGTCGAATAGCACTCAACATTTGCTTTGGTAATCACCAAAACTATGGAAAAGAAAAGCTCGACTTTGAAGTCATGGACTGGCCCTCCCAATATCACACGATCCTCGGGCGACCCGTGTTTTCACGATTCATGGCGGAACCTCACTATACGTACCTGGTATTCAAGATGCCAGGACCAAACGGGATTATCACAGTAAAGGGAATCTTCGAACTCTCAGATCTATGCGACAAAGAATTCCACAAAATGGCGCAAAACTTTGGCATGATAGCCAACTATGGAGAACCTAAGGGTAAAGCAGCAAGCACGACTACAGGTGTCACAAAACAACTAGAAAGACATCCAGCAGAGCCAGAAGCGAAAAAACTATGAGTATAGTCATCAGACCCAAAGGAAGTTGTAGTGGAAGAAGAGAATATCTCCATAACATAGACAACAAGCGTACGGAAAATGTTAGGAAAGTAGAGTAGGAAAAATAAGGCTATTAAGCCACGAGTTATCCTAGGGCAATGCCCTCTAGACCCAGAACACAGGTCACTGGCAGGGTCTCTTGGGACAACCCATGTATCTTGTATTCAGGCATAATAAAAAAAGACAAGTTCCTCCTTTTCGAGTCTACAAGTCTTTGCAAAACAAATATCAAGCTCTACACTATGGAATTGCGGCAAATGCACAAACAAATATTAACGCCTTGAGCACAAAGTTTCTGGCAAACAGCCCCAGAACATGAAAACTCTCGCGTTTCATACTAAACCGTATATACAACAATAGAACAATACAACATTGGTTGATCTGAATCATCTACCATGAGAGGGTTCAAATAATGATGCTCGCGTTAAAATCTAGCATCCTCTTAAAGCAACCTAGCTATGATTTGTCTCGCCGGCTGAAGTGTGGCATCCATATGGACCTGCAGCTTCGCGCGCCCTGGAGGCAAACTCAGAGACATGGAACTATAGTTCAGCCTTGGATGCCACTTGCGTATCCATCCAAGAGCAAAGTTAGCACCAGCTACTAAGTTTAGCTCTATCAAATGATAAATTCATTGGCTCGATCTAAAAGCGTCGAGCCGCTGCTTAAAACTTTCCGGCGGGGGATTGTGAGGAAGCATAACGGAGTACATGGTTGTCAATGATCTTTGAAAACCATCGACCGCTTCCCCAATATGTTGAGCGCGATCATGCAGAAGAACAATGGCGCTGCGATGCCATGGATCAACCCACAAAGTATCAGTATCCCTCGACGCCCTTTCTAGATCCACAATTCGCTCGGAAACCCGATGATCCTCATCAGTGGGATGCAAGCAAGTACCTGGAAGACGCAAACTCATCAGAGTATGAAGTCAAGAAAATCAGCAAACTCAAAAGGGTCTCAAGAAAACTCACATTTAAGCTACTCGCACGCTGACTCGATAATCTCAACAAGATAAGAATCACATTCCTTGAGGTGCATAACCTGGGCCACCAAACCAGACACTTTATCTTCAAGCGCAGACACCTGCCTCATCAAGCTATAAGATTTTCTAGCCTGGTCCAAGGCAGACTTTGCTTGACGCTTCAGCAACGACAAGCGACCTTCCAGGTCTGAAATCCTCGACAATTGCTCAGCACATCGACAAGGGGAACGAAGAGGAGATGGAACACCAGAGTTGGACACACTGGCGGGTGGCGAGTAGCGATCACGGTTCGGCGATCCACCGACATACACAGGCTGGAAGGCAAGAGAATAAAAGAAAAACAACTCAAAAACACATCAAATGATGAAGCGTCACACTTCATAAAGCAAAAACATTTACAGGAAGTACAGAAGTCCCCGATAGCATATCGGCAAAAGATGGAAAGGTCTACTACAGCAACTTGAAAATAAATTTCCAAAGAATCCAGTGGGGATCAATTCCCAGGAAGGACTCACAGAGGGTGATGAAACAGGCAATGTGTAAAATGGAGTTCGGCGTGAGCTGGTGAAGCTGCACGCCATAAACAAAGAGGAGTCCACGAAGAAATTCGTGGGCAGGAAGAGAAAGACCACGGAGAAGGAAAGCAAGAAACATTACCCGATAACCGCTTGGGGTCTTGGGGATGCGTTCGGTGCTGGGGAAGACGATCTGCTCCCCTCCGACGAGGAACCCCTCCCTCTGAGCCTTGGTCAGATCGGATTCTTCAAATTCAGAGGGAACCCAGCTGGTCGTCGTGTTCCCACTCTTCTTCTTTGTCATCTTTTCTTTGTGTGCAACCTTCTTTGTGGGCATTCGGAGGAGCTACGCTCGGGAGCTAAAACTCAAGAGTGCAGGGAAGATGAAGCAATGGCGGCGGCGGAGAGGCAGAGAGCTGGTAAATAGTAAAAACATAAGTCTCCCCTTATAAAGCTTCCTAAGAAAGGAACATGGGCTGAGATGTGGCGCGCAAAGAGGAAGCGGTAAGCCCACTAACGGGCAAAAAATGCAAAATTACTGGGCTGCCCACGTGCAACGGTCAGCGTCCAGTCAAATCACATAGAGAGTGACTCTCTCAATGACGTCACAAGCATTAAGTCGCCGAAAAATAAGAAATCAGGATACGATTCTAAATCATGGCTCCCCACAAGAAATTCAGTAATAGCTTCGGGTGCTACTCTAATCATCGGTGCTGATCAAAGTACCCGACGAATATTCCACAAGTAATACAAGGCAGCAGTGAAGGAACACTTATCTTTGAGTCTATACCCGAAAATACTTTCGACCATAGCCTCGGGGGCTACTACCATCGGGAGCGCTAGGCGCGCACCCGATGATATTATTACGCACAACAAGCAGCTACGCGAAGGATGTGATTGCGGTGCGGTGATGATGTAGATGACCGACCAGTTGGGAACCCCAAGGGAAGGTATGATGAGCACAGCAGCAAGTTTTCCCTCAGCAAGAAACCGAGGTTTATCGAACCAGTAGGAAAAAGCCAAACTTCAGAAGGTGATGCCTGCTAGCTTCGCGATAGCTCCAGACAATTTATAAGGCGCCTCGTCCAGGGCTTTGCTTTGCACCAGCAGCAACGTGGAACCTGCACACAACACAACCAAGAACTTTTCTCCCAACTTACGATGAGGTTGTCAATCTCACCGGTTTGCTGTAAACAAAGGATTGAGCGTATCGAGTGGAAAACAATAGTAGTATGCAAGAAAGTAAACAGTGCGAGTAAAAGTAAACAGTAATAGCAATGTAAAGGAAATTGGACCGGGGACCACAGTTCACTAGTGGTGTCTCTCCATAAGATAAATAACAACATGCTGGGTAAACAAATTACAGTTGGGCAATTGATAGAATAAAGATAACGTGCATATGTCACGAGGATCACTATGGGATTTACTCTGGGCATTACAACAAAATACATAGACCGCCATCCAACTGCATCTATGACTAATAATCCACATGCGGGGATATCGTCCGAACACCCCTCGAGTATTAAGTTGCGAACAACAGATAACTGCATTAAGCAAAGTATATAATGTAAACAAAACGAATGTCCTTGGACACAAGAATGTTGTTTTCTCCCTAGTGGCAACAACACATCTACAACCTTAGCGGTT
>QXEO01001639.1:0-10185 GCA_007115705.1 Dactylis glomerata | reverse complement strand
ATCTGTCAGAGATGGGTGAGCTCATGATGAAATGTGTTACCACGGTAAGATATCAAATTAAAGTGAATGGGAATTTTACTGAGCAGTTCACACCATCCCGTGGTTGCGGCAAGGAGATCCTTTGTCCCCTTATTTGTTTGTGATCTGTGCGGAAGGCTTGTCTGTTATTGCAAGAAGCGGAGGCCAATTGAAAGATCACGGGAATTCAAATTTGTCCTGCGGCACCACCGTGACACATCTATTTTTCGCAGACGACTCGGTTATCTTGATTAAGGCTAATGGGCGGGGCGAGAGCTCTGCGTGACATTTTGGATCTGTATGAGAATTGTTCTGGGCAGTGTGAAAGCACATTTGTCCCTTTCTACTTTTTTGATTTACAATGGCATGACTATTTTTGTGTGAACTATATTTGAAATATATGCATACAGGTTAAGTTCACAGGTGAAGGGGTTTCATGCATAAAAGAAGATGGTGGAATCGCCTGCCAAAAGTGGCCCAAGTTGGTCTGGCCGGTCCCTGGCCGGACCATCCGGCGGCTGACCGGACCAGCCCGGCGGGTCACGGATTGCTATACTGATGGCTTTTCGGCGGGGCGCCGGATCTCCCGGCGGGCCGCCGGACACCCGGCGAGAAATCCGGTCCCGCGGACTTACCGCCGGGGCGTCCGGCCCAGAGGCCGCCGCCGGACTTATCGCCGGATTGCTGCTGGGTGCTGCTCCAACGGCCAGATTCTCACCCACCTATAAATACCCCTTCTCTCAGCTGGGGTAGTTAGAACTTCACCAACCATTGTTCATTTGAAGCTCTCACCTACCCCATTGCAAAAAACACCAAATTCCATAGATCTCCCCTTCTAGCCAACCAAAGCTCTTGATCTTTGGAGGATTGAAGGAGGAGGCACCGATCTACATCTTCACCGAAGGAATTTCATTTCCCCTCCATTTGCTTGGAGGATTTGCACCTGGGGATCTTGTGACCCTAGGTGTTGTAATTGGTTGATTGACTCATCTTTGTGGTGATTCTTGCCTCCGTGGCTTTCTTGGGAGCCTCCAATTGAGTTGTGGAGTTGTGCCCCAAGCTCCGTGTAAGGGATTCGTGGTTCCCCCAATACCACCGCTTAGTGGAAACGAGCTAGCCTCCGTGGCTTGCTCACCGGAGAACAAGGTGAGCCTTTGTGGCGTTGGTCGACTCCGTGTCACCACACCTCTCCAACGTAGACGTACTTCCCCTCAAAAGGAAGGAACTACGGGAATACATCCTTGTGTCTCCGGTCTCCACTCTTCGGTTATTTCTTTCCCTTACTTGTATCTTGCTAGTTACTTGTTTACTTGCATGCTTGCCACTATAGGAAATTCACCTAGTTGCACATCTAGTGAATTTACTTTGTGTCAAGCCTTAAATTTGAAAAAGATTAAAAATTGACTTAGCGCCTATTCACCCCCCTCTAGTCGCCCGTACCGATCCTTTCAATTGGTATCAGAGCCTAGTGCTCTTTGATTGGGCTTAACCGCCTAAGAGGTTATGGGCGAAGAGGCCCGCCACTAAGGGGGATCTTAATATATAATGGCACGTATGGATGCTATGATGGCAGCCATGGAAAGCCAAAAATCTCAACTTGATGCTCTAGTGGAACGTCTAGTACCACTCCACCAACCCCGGTTGACCTCGGGTAAGCCGCTTAAACGAGGATGATCCGGAAAGGAAGGGGATGAGAACCCCCCAAGATGACCCACCCAACAAAGATGACACCTCTCGGGGGCATAGTCCGGGAATTCCACATCCCACGAGCTATGTCTCCGGAAGACCTTCAAATGCCACACCTTGCTTCTTGCGGCCCACCGCCACCACTTGATGCTTCTAGCTTTGCCAATTGGCAAGATAACATGCGCTCTCACATAAACTTTGTGTCTATTGAGCTTTGGAGGATCATTGAGCAGGGTTTCCATCCAACTTCCAAGGATTTGACCAACTTGCTACCTTGGGAGCAAATCGACAAGCAACTCAATGCCTCCGCCTTGCATCTCATTCACATGTCTCTTACCGAGAAGGACAAGGCGTTCGTCCGCAACATCACCTCCGCCAAAGAAGCTTGGGATATTCTCACCAACCTCTTCATTGGGAATGAGAGCATTCAAGAATCCAAGTTTGATGAAGCCTCCAATGAAGCGGACAACTTTGCCATGCTTGATGGTGAAACTCCCGAAGAACTCCATAGGCGTCTCTCGTCACTCCAAGTGAAGCTAACGGATCTTGGCTCCACCCAATGTGATTGGAGATGGATGAAGAGGAAGTTCATTCAAGCTCTCTTGCCCTTCCATAGGGACCGTGAACTCCATCAAGGGAAATGCAAATTTCCGGACGATGTCCGCTCATGACATTTTGCAAGAGATGATGGCAAGGAAGATCTCCGAGAAGAATGCGGATGATGCTCTTGCTCGTGCACGTGGTGTGCGTGCTCCCAACCTTGCTTTGAAGGCCAAAGTCACCTATCATGAAGAAGAAAGCTTGTTGGAAGAGGAAGAAGTATTGGGTGGAAGCCCCGAGGACATGAAGTATGCTCATGCCGAGCATATGGCTCTTGCTCAAAGGGCATTCATGAAGAAGTGGAAGTCATCTAGCCCCTCCAAGCCCAAGGCTACAAGTAGAGTGAGGACTTGCTACAATTGTGGTAACACTAACCACTTTATTGCGGAGTGTCCTTATGAAAGAGTTGAAGATCACAATGGAAGGCTTGTCCGCAAGGAAATGAAGTCCAAGTCTTACCCTAGAAACTCCGACAAGAAGAGAGTCCTCCCAACTCACGCTTTGATAACTCAAGAAGAGTACCTCTCCGAGGATGATGCAAGTGATAAGGAGGAAATAGGAAGGGCCGCCATCGCCATTGCCCATCCTACCCCCTCATCATCCCTATTCGCTTCCGCAAATGAATCAAAGCGCTCCAACCACAATGCGACTTGTCTCATGGCTCACGCTACAAAGGTATCACCGCCTCTCACACCCATCATACCTAAAAGCTTATCTTTGATGGATTGTGTTGAACGAGTTGGTGAAAATGATGATCTAAATGAAATGGACATTTCATGTCAACCTTGCATGGGGAGACCAAAGCTCGCTTTGAGATTCTCCTAGATCAACTTAATGAAGCCATCCAAGTAAATGATAAAAATGATGAACGCATTTTTGAACTTGAGGGGCATGCTCGTGACTATGCCGATGAAATTGCTTCTCTTACTCAATCTCTTGAGGAAGAGCAAGACCTAAGGGTGTCACTTGAGACATCCATGTTGGGTCTTGAAGAATCTCACAATTTGGATATTGCCAAACTTAAAAGTGATCGTGATATTGCTCAATCCGTTGCTAATGAACTTAGGTTGCAAAATGAGAAACTAAATCTTATAATTGCTAATGAAGCAACCAAGTCTCTTTCTAGCACATTTGTTGCAAGTTCATGCTCAACTAACCCCCCTTGTGAGAAAGCCCCCCTAAAGGGAAATGAGATGCTTGATGAGCTTTTGAATGCTCAAAAGCAACATGGTGACAAGACGGGACTTGGATTTACATCCAAGTCCAAGAAGAACAAGAACAAGAAGAACAAGAGAAGAAGAAGAAGAAGAGAGTGTCCCCGCGCCTCCTCCCTCATTAAAGAAGCATGTTCCTAGTGAAATATGCTATGATGAGAATGGTAATGTATTTGAGGAGGAGGTGAGGGAAGTTATTGGGAATGGCAAAAAGGCTATGCCCAACCATAATAACTTTGCGGGAAAATATAATCCTTCCTATGTTCTTTGCCGTGCACAAGATGGACATGTTTATGCTAAATTTGTTGGTTCATCAAATGAATATGTTGCATGGTCTATTTGGGTTCCAAAGACCCTTGTCACTAACAAGAAAGGACCCATTGAGAAATGGGGACCTAAAGTCAAGACTTGATCTCTTGTAGGGCTTTGCTTCCGGTGGTGGTCAATGGATAATTGATAGTGGTGCTACCAATCATATGACCGGGAGCAAAGAAATGGTGAAGGAGCTTCGCACCGGTTCATCCCATGCGGGCTACGTCACCTATGGGGATTCTTCAAGGTCAAAGGTATTGGGTCTCGGCAAGGTTGTTGTCTCTCACAATGTTACCGTGGAAGATGTCATGCTTGTTGAGTCCCTTTCATATAATCTTCTTTCCGTTGCTCAACTTGCTAATATGGGCTTTGCAACCTTCTTTGATGTTGGGATTGTAGTTCTTTTGTGGAGCAAGTCTCTTAATGTAGCTCATGTAGGGCATGTCGAAAATGGCTTATATGTGATCGACTTCTCGAAGGAGGTCACTAAAGCCGCGACATGCCTCATGGCTAAAGTTGATGTGGGATGGCTTTGGCATCGCCGGCTAGGCCACGTCAATATGAGAACTTTGCAAAGTCTCCACAAAGGCAACCACATCCTAGGACTAACCGATCTAACCTTTTCAAAAGATCGTGTGTGTAGAGCTTGCATTGAAGGAAAGATGCATGAACTTCCTCATCCTAGCAAGACCATCATTTCATCTAAGAGGGTCCTAGAGCTCCTTCACATGGATCTCTTCGGCCCTCCCTCTTATGAAAGTCTTGGAGGAAAGAAGTATTGCTTGGTGATTGTCGATGACTATTCAAGATACACTTGGGTCTTTTTCTTGTCTCACAAGAGTGAGACTCAACAAACCGTCAAAGACTTCACCAATGAAGTGCAACGCCAATATGGTCAAGACATATTGATGATCCGAAGTGACAATGGCACCGAGTTCAAGAACTACACCTTGAATGATTTTCTCAGTGATGAGGGGATTCGCCATCAATACTCATCTCCCTACACTCCCCAACAAAATGGTGTAGCCGAGCGGAAGAACCGGACTCTCATTGATATGGCTAGGACCATGTTAGCGGAATTCAAGTCTCCGTATAACTTTTGGGCCGAAGCCATTAATACCGCATGTCATGCGTCAAACCGGTTATATCTCCGCAAGGGCTTGAACAAGACTCCTTATGAGATCCTCATTGGAAAGAAGCCTAACATCAAGTACTTTCGGGTATTCGGTTGTAAGTGCTACTATCTTAAGAAAGGTGTCCATTTGTCCAAATTTGATTCAAAAGCTCTTGAGGGTACCTTTGTTGGCTATGCCGCCGAATCTCACGCCTTTAGAATCTTTGACAAACTCTCCGCTCGAGTTGTTGAAGTTTCTAACGTGAGATTCGACGAGAATGACGGCTCCCGTGTGGAGCAACGTGGTGTTTTTGATGTAGGTGACGAAATACCTCCTCTTGCCATAAGAAGAATGGGTGTGGGACATCTCATACCCGTTGAGGGACACCTTTTGGCGGAAGGAGAAGGACTATGCTCTACTCAAGTGGAGCCTTCACCCTCTCAAACACAACAAGCTCCTCAAGGTCCCTTTGATGCTAGCCAAAGACAAGCTCAAGCCCCTCAACCATGTGAGCATGATCAAGATCAAGACCATGAGCATGATGGTGATTTTCACCAAGTGGTGATCAAGATCAAGTTCAAGACATTGAGCAAGCTCAAGTGATGAGCATGCTCGGTTTGAAGGTCAAGGCGAGGACCAAAACCGTGGTGATGACCAAGTGGCCTCTCAAGAATCTCTTGAAGAAGCTCAAGCTCGCCGTGCCATGAAGATAGCAACAACTCTCCAAAGAGGTAGCCACACCTTGGAGAATGTGATTGGAAGTGTAAGGAAAGGGGTGTCCACAAGGAGGCAATTGGCAAACTTTAGTAACCACCATGCCTATATCTCTTGTGTGGAACCTCAAAAGGTGTTTGAAGCGCTTGAAGACCCGGATTGGGTAGAAGCCATGCATGAAGAACTCAATAACTTCGAGCGCAACAAAGTTTGGTCATTAGTAGAGAAGCCCAAGGATTGCCGCAATGTCATTGGAACCAAGTGGATCTTCAAGAACAAGCAAGATGCAAATGGAATTGTTGTGAGGAACAAGGCTCGTTTGGTTGCTCAAGGATTCTCAAATTGAAGGCATCGACTATGGAGAGACTTTTGCACCCGTGGCTCGCCTTGAGTCCATCCGTATCCTTCTTGCTTATGCATCACATCATAATTTTAAGTTGCAACAAATGGATGTGAAGAGTGCTTTCTTAAATGGTCCTTTGCATGAGTTAGTGTTGTAAAGCAACCCCCGGGTTTTGAGGATCCTAACTTTCCGAACCATGTCTACAAGCTCGATAAGGCACTCTATGGCCTTAAACAAGCCCCACGTGCGTGGTACGAGCATCTTAGAGAGCTTCTTGTAGACCGTGGGTTTGAGATAGGCCTCATTGATCCCACTCTTTTTACTAAGAAAGTAAACGGGGAGCTTTTCATATGCCAACTTTATGTAGATGATATCATTTTTGGTTCTTCTAACAAATCTTTCAATGATGAATTTGCAAGACTAATGACAGATAAATTTGAGATGTCTATGATGGGGGAGTTGAAATTCTTTCTTGGCTTTGAGATAAAGCAATTGAAGGGTGGCACCTTCATCAATCAAGCCAAGTACACCCAAGACATGCTCAAGAAGTTCAAGATGGACACCGGAGTGAAGGGAGCCAAGACTCCCATGCCTACAAAGGTTACTCTTGATCTCGATCCTAATGGTAAAGAAGTGGATCAAAAACTTTATCGCTCTATGATTGGGTCTTTGCTCTATCTTTGTGCATCTAGACCGGATATCATGCTTAGTGTGGGAATGTGTGCACGATATCAAGCCGCCCCTAAGGAAAGCCATCTAATGGCGGTCAAAAGAGTCTTCCGATATTTGATTGATACCCCAACTTTTGGCCTTTGGTACCCGAAGGGAGCAAGCTTTGAGCTTGTAGGGTACTCGGACTCGGATTGGGCGGGAGACAAAGTGGATAGGAAGTCAACTTCCGGGGCTTGCCAATTTCTTGGTAGGTCTTTGGTTAGTTGGTCTTCCAAGAAGCAAAATTGTGTGTCTCTCTCCACCGCCGAAGCCGAGTATGTGGCGGCCGCGAGTTGTTGTGCTCAACTCTTTGGATGAGGCAAACCATGGAGGATTATGGTATTCACTTCGACAAGGTGCCACTCTTATGTGACAATGAGAGTGCCATCAAGATCGCTCATAATCCGGTTCAACACAACAAGACCAAGCACATCGAGATCCGCCACCACTTCATCCGTGACCATGTCAACCGAGGTGAGATTAACCTATCTTATGTAGGTACACAAGACCAACTCGCCGACATTTTCACGAAGCCTCTTGATGAAGCAAGATTCCGAGAGTTGAGGCATGAATTGAATATCCTAGACTCTTGCAATGTGGCTTGATCGTGTGCACTCATTCCCATATTATAGTGTGTTTCTAGTCTAGATGCGCATAGTTGAGGATAGTCATCGTGTCAACTAATGGCACGATGCATACTCAAGTGTGCGACATCATAAGATCACTAATGTCATTTGAGCCCAAGCATGTCTCTTCGCGGTGTCACGACATTGGTGATCACACATAGGGGGAGAAATCCCCCACCATTGCATGTCTTCAAATCTCGTGTTTTGTTGTTGCTCTTCTTTGGAAGGCATGCAATCTTAAGTTGATTTTCTTGCAAACAAGTTTGATGGCTGTTGATTTTTCCGCACACCATGTTTTCTTGTTGATACATGTCACATATCGACTTGATGTTTCAAAATTTCTAGTCCTTCAAGTGTCGGCGGCCTGCCCGGCGAAACCGGACCTGGCGCCGGACTGCCCGGCGGCCCACCGGACCGTTTCGGCGGACCCGCCGAACTGGCATTCAATACCAGTTCGGCGAGCTCGCCGGAATGGCCCGGCGGCCCGCCGGACCGCCGGCGTAGGCCCGGTCCCGCCGGACTTACCGCCGGACTGGCGGCCTATATAAATTCGTGGGGAGGGTTTCCTCAGTTTTCCCCACTTCCCTCCTCCCCACGCCCGCCCCCAACTCCAGCCGCCGCCTCCTCAAGCTTCTCCTCCCCCTAGCCTCTCCACCCAACCAATCCCTTCCAAATTTAGATCGGGTGTAGATCGGGTTGTTTTGAAGCTTTCCGAAGATCTTCGCGTTTCGTCAACCGCATTGGGAGATCGGGATTTTTCCCCATCTTCTTGTGCACCATGTCTTCGGGTAACTCCCTCGTTTCTCTTCTTCCTCTAGCCCTTGCCTCACACTCGTTTGTTCATGCTCTTGTATGAGTAGATCTAGGTGTATCTAGGGTTAGATTCATTTGTCTAGGGATAGATCCTTTAGGGTTTCGTTCTTGTTGGGCTAGTTTTGTTCCTTGGCATCCATGTATCCTTAAAGTTGTAGGACAAGTTATTGAGTCAAGATTGCGGGTAGTGACAGTGAGTTTCGGCGAAGATGCCGGCGGCCGCCGGACCTGGCGCCGGACCGCCCGGCGGACCACCGGACCGTTTCGGCGGACCCGCCGAACTGGTTCTGTATACCAGTTCGGCGCTCGCCGGAATGGCCCGGCGGCCCGCCGGACGTCCGGCCCACTGTCCGGTCCCGCCGGACCTGGCGCCGAACCTCACTGCCATACACCTCTCCATCGTGCACTTGTTCCTACCCGACTTTGAGTTCCTTTTCCGTGACATGTATCTTTATCTGGTGTTGCTTTGTTTTGCTTGCTTTTTCAGACTCGTTTTCGACTGAGGACAGTGACTACCGGATTGACAATGAAGAAGATGCTCGAGCCTTTGAGTCAAGAAGAGGAAGCTAGATGAGGTTGAGGGACGCCCTCCGCGTCGTACTCGTCAGTCAGGAAGACCCCAGCTGAAGGTGGCAGCTCTGCAGCTGCAGGGCAGCGGTGAAGTCCAAGCTTGTATACACTCGTGGCCTCATCCCCGGAAGGGAAGGGGGCTTGGCCCGGTGGATGTGGAGAAGGAGCAGGAGATGAAGGGAACTTGGGTTCAGCCATATCAACACTTGGCGTAAACTTCGCCTTGCGAACCCGTACCGCTTTCATGAGAGGCAGTACACTGGCAGTGACAAGAAGTTCTGGACTGATTCTCAGCGTGCTATGTGGGATGATTACTATGATGCATCTGAGCACATGAAGAGTGGATTCTATGTGGTGCCTAAATCCCTCAATGTCGAGCACTTTCAGCAGTATGTCTCCAGGGACTTTCGCTACATCAATGAGGCTCTTCTCAAGATGGATTTTGGACCTTGTCACCCTCTCGAGCCTATTCAGCCTATGGTGGTCCGTCAGTTCTTGCACTGTTTCTTCCATAATGACCCTGCGGAGTCCTTCTCTTGGATGACTGGCCAGGATGTTTCACTGCCACGTTTGCTGATTTCTGTGATGCTTTGGGCTATGGTGGTGGTAGGGCTGGAGGTTTCAAGATTCACTCGGAGCCCTTTCCGTGGAGAAGATCTCTCGCATTTGCTATCCATGAGCCATCTCCTGCTCCTGCCATTTCAGGGATGTACTACTACTACTACAACGCTCTTGCCAAGCTCTTCCGTCAGAATCTGGTGAGTAAGGCTGGAGATGATGCTAGTGTCAGGGGCTATCACAGGAACTTGCTGTACTATTGCCAGCCCGACAAGCTTCGGAAGATAGATGGTTGTGACTTCATTTTTCAGGAGATGAAGAGAGCTACTCTCAAGCGCATGACTCCCAACTACTGTCAGTATGTGCAGCGTTTGATCAACAGGCAGCCCCGGCTCAGACTGCTCAGGTGCGTGGACAGATTCTGGAGATGGAGACATTCTCAGTGGGTTTCCAGGGTGGTTTTGAAGAGGCTCCCGGCTTGCCGTGCCAGGGCTAGAGGTCGCACCATGGATGCTCCTGATCCTCACCATGCCTCTGGCTCTGGAGCTAGTCACCGTCGTCATCATCGCCATCATAGGTCCTCTCGCAAGAAAGGTGTTGCTGCTTTCTTCAAGAATTTGTGGGATATGTGTCGCAGCACTTATGATGTGGCTCATAGGAGCATGGAGATGAGTCAGGAGACTCGGAGGAGGCAGAATGAGTTCTTGGCAGCTAGAGGCAGTGCAGTTCCTCCTGTTGGAACGAGTTGGATCCGGTCCGTATGTCAACTATGTCATGCCGCCTCTTGATGATGCCATGTTTGCTGGTGTGAAGACTTTGGAGACTTTGAGCCACCCTCTGAGCCAGAAGATGCTGATGAAGAGAAGGTGCTCATGGAGAAGATGATCCGAGGGTTCTCCTGTCCC
>QXEO01001636.1:0-30555 GCA_007115705.1 Dactylis glomerata | reverse complement strand
AAAATATTGATATAAGGTGTAGAATAAATCCATCTGAAGAGCATACTTGGCATACTACACATAGCCAGCTGAATATAATTGTTGATTCATATATAACTGTTTCATATCTTGGGGAAAAGAGAAGATATATTAGATCAAGAAGTTGAAAGTTTATTGAAAGAATACAATAAGCTTGCAGAAAAATATTCAGGTTTGAATAATAAAATTGATATAGCCTTGCATAAGCTAGAAGAAGCAAAGGCAAGACAGAATACAGTTTGCAGAAATAACGATTACATTAAAGAAGAGTGCAATCCATTGGAAAAAATATAGAGCATAGTTTAATTAAGAATAAAGACTTGTTGTCAGGTTCCACAACAAGGCAAGATCATATTCTTGAAATTAAAGAGTTGGTGCAAGAGGTAAAAACTCTGATCCTCTCATAATTTGCATGTCCGAATATAACAAAGCATTAAGCGAAGTAGCCAAATATTTAACGCCTCCTATTGGTTCTCCGATTACGATTCACCAAAAGAAGACTCTAAAATTTTAATAAAGCAAAATAATACAATCATCCAGTTATTAAGCCAAGTCTTAGAAACATTAAATAGAGAACAAGGTAACAAAGAAATTGTGTTAGCATCATCTGGTGTAGTAATATCATCAAAGAATATAACTCAGAAAAATGGACATATCTAAAAGCCTCAATAGAAGAGACAAAGGTCTCCAAGTAGTAAGGCAAGATCGAGACCCTTAACAATGATGAATAGAATTTCATGCAGCAGAAATGATGATATTGATAGTTTAGAAGAAGTTATAGACTAGATAGAGATCTAGAAAGATATCAAAAAGATACATTAAGGAAAATAAGACCACAACAAGTTTATCATATGGGCATGTTTGAAAGTAGAAGCGGTCTATATAGAATTTCTAGAGAAATTGAGTTAAGTGTGTTAACTCATCCTGTAGACCTAAGGATTGTGAGTAAGAATATTGAAAATGAACTTAAATATAGTGGTTATAAATACATTCATCAAGGTATGTATATCATAGGAGTTAAAGGCATGACAAGAAAGAAATTAGGAGCGAAGGTTCTAATAACATTACTAGATAAAAGATGGGGATCAATAGATAAAGCTTCATTAGGCTTTATGGAAGGTGATATGAATGAAAATAGGCTAATAACCTACATAGCCCCAGACCTAATGATGCCAGTAAAAAGAATTTATAGATAAAATGAGTTTTGGATTCCAGACTAAGGATATGAAGATTTTAGAGGAACAAATTTGTTAGTAAGCATATAATTTATAGGAAGGCTCACTAACAAAAGCAGCTCTAGATATAGAGTAAATGTAAATGACGTAATTGAAAGTATGCAGTCAAAAGGTATAAAGTTTATGAGTCCTCTTAAAATTAGTTCTGAAGAAAGAGCAGGAGAAGAGTGGAATATTGGAGAATTAATAGAAAAGAAAGAACTAAAACTACCTGAAAACTACATTAGCTATCAAAATTGTGAAGGAAGTAGTAGCATTAGGTTCACAAATTATAAAGCCGCATCCTTAGATGACACAGAATCTTTAATGCCAGAATCTGAATTTAGTGATAATAGGTGCAAAGGTGCGACTGAGTGCATGGAAAAGGCAAATCTAGACAATGAAATAACTCATTGGGAAGGAAAATTAAAACATATAGAATGGGAATATAATAATTCTATGATAAAAGATTGGCCTAAGATCGAGAAAAAGAATTATTTTTCATTAGAGAAATTTCAAGACTTAAAAAATTAAGAAGTGACAAAATAATACCGTTAGCAGTTCAGTTATGGTAAAAAATATGGTTGAGCCAAAGACAAAGATAAAAATGTCAATATCAACCAAAGTCATAAGGATAAAGTTATAGATGAAGATGAGCAATGGGACATAAACAATAAATTGCTATTAGAAAGTTATGAAGAAGAAGAAAAATAGTAAACGAAATACTAGAAGAAGAAATAGAGTACGATGAGTCTGAAGAATATGATGATTTTATAAATTCCCTAGATGAGGTAGGGTTACATAATTTAGAAAATGCAATGGAAGCCATGGAAGTTGAAATAGTAAGAGAAAAAGATCTGCATATGGTGATAGTTCAGTAAAACAAGAAGGAGAAAGAGAGAGAGCAACCAGACCAGCCGGAAGATGGCCTCCAGAAAAGAAGATTTTCAACCAACATACATCCCAGGACAATACAGGCATATGGGTTCTAAAAGAAGAGATTTTGAAAGGCCAGTGCAATTTCAAAATTTTAGGAATGATGGTGCTATACTAAACTTAGCAGCCATGATCCTGCAGATTGGCCAAATATAATTAGCATATGGAAAAACCTAATAGTTCAAAATATATACAAAACCAACATAATATAGGAAATAAGGTAGAAGATATGCTAACATATCTTGAAACATTTTTAGGAGAATCCGTAAAAGTTTTATGGGAACAATGGGTAGAGACATATCCAAATAATTATGAAGAATTAAAAAGGGCTGGAAGTAACCCAAATAATTTTGCTAACATTATATCAAATATGATCATAGCAGAAGACCCAGAATTAGGAAATACAGCATTACAAAATGAAAGATTGAGAGAAATAGAAAAATTAACTTTAACTAGTTGGAAAGGAATAAAAGAATTCTCTCAGCATTATTTATATAATGCTACCACTGCTAAACAAGGCTACAACAAAGGTGTTGTTGAAAGATATTTTAATAAATTACCTGACCCATTAGGATCCATAATATTTGAAGAATATAAGAAAGAAACAGAAGGTTTCATCATGAATATATCCCAAGCCATAACCTTTGTTTTTAAACATTTAAGAAAAGTTTGCACAAGTATACAAGCACAACGATCTATGAAGAGATCTGATTATAATTTCTGCAATAATATTGTCAAAATTCCATTAACATATGGAGAAGATAGGCATAGGAATAAAAAATATTACAAACCTCAAAGGAGAGATAATAGAAATTTTAGGACAAAAAGAAGATATTTCTTAAGAAGGTCAGATAATAGAGCCCCTTTCTTACATAAGAGAAATGTAAGAAGATATAATCCCAGAAAAACATATGATAGTACGTGCAGGTGTTTTATATGCAACTCACCTGATCATCTAAGTAGAACTTGTCCCAATAAAGATCAGAAAAGATATTCTAGTAAATTAGAAGAGCAAGAAAGAGTGCTAATCATAGATAGTGTCAATGAAAATATATTAGTATGTGATGATGAAATAAAAGATGATGAGTCAATATATTCAATCATAGAAACAGATGAAGTAGAAAATGAGATAAGAGAAGAAGAATCAAGTGAAGATGAGATAGACTTAATAGAAGAACTAGCAGGTTTAAAAATTGAAATGGTGAATCAAGTAGATTGTGAGCATGATTGGATTAGAGGTAAAGGAGACTATTATATAAAATGTGCTTTTTGCATATACTACCCAAGCCAAGAAAATAGGTCAACTTGTAGTTTATGTTTAAGACAAGCATGTTTTTCTTGTTTGAAAGCTAAGAATCAAAGTTGGAGACAAGAAATAGAATATGAACCAGAAGATCGAGTACTATCAAGTAGAGTTAGAAATCTAGAAAATAGGATAAATAAACTAGAAGCAGAATTAGAAGAAATAAATTATAAGTTACAAAATAATAATAATGGTGTTAAATGTCAAGAAGATAATACAACCAAAAATACTGAATTAAAAGATCAAATGGTAACTGTAAGAGAAAGTAAAGGAGATAGGCATATACAATTAAAAGATGTTATAACAAGCTTTGGGAATAAATATATAGTACGCCTACCATTCAAGGAAGTACTAGGAATACGGGTTCCAGTTAAAATAATTTTGAAGCCAAACATTTCTTACAAAATATTAGCATTATTAGATACAGGTTGCACTAAGAACATAATTCATGACAAGTATTTTGCAAGATGCCCTGAAATAGTTAAAACAATAGATGATAATAAAGCCGAAGTATCCACAGACATGTCAGGAATAAAGAAAGTACATAATCAACTAGCGTATAACATCGAATCATACATAAATGGCACCAAATACATAATAGATGAAATTACAATCAGAGATTTATCTGTAATAAGTGATGATATGATATTAGGATTAAGGTTTTTACAACAATCCTTGCAAACCACTATTATACATGAAGAAGGAGTTACATTCATCCCACACCAAGATAATGTTCCATACATATCTGAGGTACGAAAACAAAGAAAATCCTTGCAAAATGTAGAAATATCTAAGCTGGAAGATGAGGGTAGCACTAGTATAGACCCTCTTGAAATCTGCAATGAAGAAGAGCTTAGTGATAGTATAGTAGAATATCATATAGAAAATACATGCATTGAGTGCATAGGGTTACAATCTTTCTCACCTAATTGGTATAGAGATATAAAATCAAAAAATGATATAGACAAGATTGTGCGAAGGCTAGAAGATATACAAATCATTGGAGAAATACCAATGAAACATTGGGATAAGAATGCTATAGTATGCAAAATAAATATTATAAACCCTGATTACATAATTAAGTCAGGACCTATAGAAGCTACTCCCAAAGATATAGAAGAATTCAAAATGCATATTGAAGAATTACTGAAATTAAGGGCAATAAGAGAAAGTAGAAGCCCTCATAGATCCGCAGCTTTTATAGTTAGAAATCATGCTGAAGAAGTTAGAGGCAAGTCTAGAATGGTTATTAATTACAAAAGACTTAATGATAATACCATAGATGATGCATATAATATACCAAATAAGCAAGAATGGATTAACAGAATACAAGGAAGCAAATATTTCTCAAAGTTTGATTTAAAGGCCGGTTTTTGGCAAGTAAAAATGGCCGAAGAATCTATTTCGTGGACAGCATTTACATGTCCTCAAGGTCATTATGAATGGCTAGTTATGCCTTTAGGATTAAAGAATGCGCCTGCATTATTTCAAAGAAAAATGCAAAATATATTCAATGAGAATCAAGCATTCATATTAGTCTATGTAGATGACTTGTTAGTCTTCTCAAAGACTTATAAAGAGCATATTGCACACCTTGAAGTTTTCTTTAGAAAGGTAGAACAAAATGGGTTAATATTATCTAAAAAGAAAATGGAAATTTGCAAAGAGAAAATTAATTTCCTTGGCCATGAAATAGGAGAAGGAAAAATATATTTGCAAGAGCATATAGCTAAGAAAATATTACAATTTCCTGATGCCATGAATGATAAAAAGGTTTTACAACAATTTTTAGGAATTGTAAACTACGCAAGAAACTATATAGATAACTTAGCAAAGATTGCTGGACCATTATATGCTAAATTAAGAAAGAATGGTCAGAAATATTTTAATTCTGAAGACATAAAATTAGTTCAGGCTATTAAAGAAAAGGTTAAAAACTTGAAACCCTTAGAATTACCATTAGAAGATAATTATTTCATAATTGAAACTGATGCATCTAAGGTAGGATGGGGTGCTATATTAAAGCAAAAGCCTAATAAATATTCTCCAAAGGCAGAAGAAAAAATATGTAGATATGCCTCAGGGAGTTATAAGTTAAAAACTGTGAATAATATTGATAGAGAAATTCTTACAGTTGTCCATGCCATTAACGCATTTAGATTATATTTAGGATTTAAAGAATTTACAGTACGAACAGATTGTGAAGCAATATGTAGGTATTACAATCAAATCAATAGTAAGAAAAGTTCTACTAGAAGATGGGTTTTATTTGAAGATATCATAACTGGGAATGGTTATAAAGTAATTTTTGAGCATATTAAAGGAAAGGACAATAGCTTACCTGATATATTCTCTCGTGCATCAATTTTGCAGAAATGAAGAGAGGAATACTCCCTAACGGGACAGAAGTATTCACATTTGGAATTGATAATACATTGAGAATATTCCCTCCAAATACATTCAAATTCAAGGCAAAGGGACATATCGCCCTAGATGAAATTCAAGAATGCATATTGGACAATTTCTGGTTTCAATATAATAATAAAAGAGAAGAGAAGGGATATTTATTATCCATTCTGAATAGCCTTGCAGAATATTTTAATATGATGAATAAAAATATACCGAAGTCAGCAAGAATTCAAACGCAGGAAATAATATCAGTATATGTCCTATTTGATGGAAGTAAACCAGGAATATATACAAGATTTGAGGAATTAGCAAAACAAAAATCTATAGCAAGAATGAAGGGAGAAGATTTAACATGGAAAAAATATATAGATATCAATGAAGCATTAAAATATGCAAAAGATATCATTGGGGAAGACTTCTATATAGACCCTAAAGTGAAGGAATATATTGAGAAGGTTAAAGGGAAAAACAAGAATACTCCCCCTCCACCGAATACAACTCATACAAAGGGAGAATCATCAAAGAAGGCAAAAGAAGAAGAAGAGTCCCCCCAGACTCTGACATATAAGGCGTGCCTTTTAAAAGGCGTGGATCCTCTGGATTCAGAGCATATAGACCTGAAGGTAGATCAAAAATTTGAAGAAATTGCAAAAACATGGAAAGTAGAATTAAAAGCAGAAATTTTAAAAGAATTACAAGCTGAATTTAATGAAAAATTTGAAGAATTAATAAGAGAATATGATTCTAAATATGATATGAATTTTCTAGACGATGACCACATGGACATCGCTGGACATGGTCAGCTCCAAGAATAAATATAGAAGCATGCAAATATTGTTGAATATGAATTGATATTGCTATCAATTATTCGGGCGCGGAGGACCCAAATATTAGAATAAACTTGAATTGATATTACTATCAATTATTCGGGCGTGGAGGACCTATACCCGAACAATTGAAAAATTTCAATATAAAAAAAAGTTAATTAAGAATTTCGAAATATTTAATGAATAAAGAAAAATAAATATTCCTATTATGAAGATCTCCATCATCAACAAGCATGCAAGCAGCCAAAGAATTGAAGCTGTCAAAAGTTCTTCACATGCATGCAAGAAGAAGGAATTCAAGCCAAAGTAAAGAAGCAGACTCCAAGACACCATCATGTGAAGCGAGAAGATTTTTCCAAGATGAAGATAAGGAAGAAGTCACCTCCATGTCACCTCCATAGCCAGCCAAGGCAATTTGGTGGCTGTACAAATAGTCCCTCCAACATGCTCTAAAATGGCTAAGGCCTAGAAAGCCTAAAAAAGTCCTACAAAATAGGTGTATGATGAGCAAGAGGAGACAAGAACCAATAATGGTGAAAGAAGGCTGTAGAATGCAGCAATAATAGAGAAGCAAGGCTGCAGAAATGGTGCTCTCTCGTGCCTATAAAAGGAGAAGAGCGCAGCGAAGGAACACACGGAGACAGAGAGCACACAGAGCAAGCAAACACCAGCAGAAGAAACACCAGCCAGCAGCGAGCTCCTGCAAGAACTCCCTACTTAGTAGTAGTAGTAGTAGTACCACCACCACTTGTAATAAGCCTGCATAGTGAAGGCAATCGTGTTGTACCGAAGGAGCTAAGGTAATCCCTCCTTCTCGTGTAAACCCTTCGGGGCTTCCCGAAAGGGAAAACCATATGTAAGCTGTATTGTGGAAATGAAGTAGTTTCGTGTTTCCCTTAATCTTTTCAGCATGTTTATATGGGATGGGTTCTTATGCTAGGGATCCTATAGGAGAAACCTCTGCATGTAGTTCTCTGTTAAGCCTTGTGTATGGCGTCAGAACGAGAACCTTAGTTGTAGAGAAGTGTTCCCTTTGGGTGGAACTGCCTGGGAAGACGATAAGAAAATAACCCATATAAATTTGACTAAAGAAATTTTGGGAAATAAACTTAGCTACTCCTGAAGCAATATGGTGAAAAATATGGTGAGTACCGAGTAGGACAATACAACTCTGCGCACACCCCGCTCGAATTGTTGGCCTCGACAGCCATAAAGATCCTGTAGAATATATAAAAAATAATATTATAATCTGAATATTAAATTTACGTATTCATAAACGTTAATATAAAAGAATTTATTATCACGCATAGTTCATATATAGCCCGCATATTAATATTACTGTTTTATTTATATAGTGTATTGTGTATTAATATATGTGTGTGTGTGTGTGTATGTGTGTATGTGTGTGTATGTGTATGCGTATGTATGCGTATGTGTGTATATATGTGCATATGTGTGCATATGTGCGTATGTGTGTGTAAATGTATGTCTATGTGTACCTATATGTGTGTATATAACAAATCTAAAAGTTTAATCCAATATAAATAAAAAATGAAAATATAAAAGTGAGAAAAAAGTTTATTTTCCCTTTTGAATTTTAGATTTCTAAAAATTGTCAAAACGACCATAGGTCGTTGAAATCGTGTGTAACTTTTTGTGTAGATACTTTTTTATATTAAAAACTTTTTTATTCGACTTCGTATGCAAAAGTTATGGCTGTTTTCCCTACGCTCACAGAGATCGTCTTCTGCTGCCTTGGTGTGGCTAGTCCTTGGTGTTGGCAGAGGCAGCGCGACCGGATGCAATTCATTGACCGTGTAGTTGGACTCGACCGTGTCTTTGCGATTGTCTGTAAACTGCTTGCTCTAAAATTTAAGGACCTAGTTGTATTTTTTATTTCTTATGGTCCTTTATGTACAGTGCACTTCAATCAATCATGAATCTAGGTCCTTGTGGGCCTTTCCCGGTTCAAAAAAAAAGTTCCAAATCGTCACTGCTATGTATCGTCGGTCCTCAAGCTCAGTGAGCTTGAATTGCGAACAAATCAGATGGTCGATCAATCGACCATGGTTTTCTAAAATCTTCGGTAGCTAGAGCGTTAGAAGACATTAGCAACTCTGCCAGAAAAATCCACACTACAGAAAAATGTTGGGACTGAAATATGGAGCCATGCTGAGCGTCCCCTACGGGATAAAATCCAGCGATCCCCCGGGTCGCCAGCCGTATGATTCGGGCAATCAGAACCGTGCAACTTTGGGTCAACGTCCCCACACGGAAAAAAAAAACCAAAAGCACACCTACGAGAGCTCTGACAGCCGTGTCCCCCTGAGACTCCCGTTGCACATGCCAGCACAACCGTCTATAGTTGTCGTCGGAGAACCCACAGTAGTGTCGCCGGAGAACAACGTCGCGTCGTCGCCGGAGCAGCATCTCTCCTCATGTTGTGCATGTGTCTTCACCGCTCTGCCACCCCCATCAGGTGGCATCTTTGCTCTGTTGACCATGGTTGTCGGCGTCACCAATGTAACAGTAGCTTGCAGTAATGCTGGCAGGGCCACTGGTAGCAACGCCGCCGACGTCGAATGTAGCAGGGCCGATGTGCCCTGGTAGCAACCCCGGCGGCCGCTGGTAGCAACGCCGCCGTGCCATGGAAGCACGCTGGTGGCCGCTGGCAGCAACACCGACGGGCCATGGAAGCAACACCGCAGGGCCATGGAAGGAACGCCGCGGCCGTTGGCAGCAACGCCGCCGTGCCATGGCTGCAAGGCCGGCGGTCGCTGGCAACAACGCCTCCGTGCCATGGCTGCAAGGCCGGCGGTCGCTGACAGCAACGCCGTCAACTCCATGTAGCAAGGGCCGGCGCCCCCTTATAGCATCGCCGATCGCGCCTTGTAGAAAGGCCGGCCGCCACTGGCAGCGACCCCGTACGACGTTGGCAGCAAGGCCTACCCCTGCACCAGTGAAGGGCTCAAAGCACGGGCCGGAGCAGGGCCGACGGTTTGGAGAGGGATGGAGCACCGCCGTATCAAGGTGAGGGGAGATAGAGGGAGACAAAAAGAGAGAAAAGGGAGGGAGAAGAAAGATTTGGGGGCAGGAGTGCTGGGACGGCGGCGGCGTGCCTGCGCGGACAAACGAGGGCGGCGTGCTGGTGAGCACAAACGGCGGCGACGGGCATACTCCGGAGGCGGCAGCGGGGATACTCCAGAGTAGTTGTGTTGTGTGGTTGGGGAATGAGTGGAGGGGGTGGGATTGAGGGCACGTACAATGGGGTGATGTCAGCCTTCCCTTAGAGGCGCCATGTAGGATTTTTGCTTAGTTAGAGGAGAGAGAAATAAGAAAGAGAAGGTTGCCTTCCCTTAGCTAAGGGATGATCCCTTACAAAATAAGAGAAGACTATTTTTTGCATTGTACCATCTGTCTTCTCTTAGCCAATTAATTTATTACTAAAAATAGCTATTTCTCATTAATTACAAGGGACGACAATAAGAGATGATACATTGTACAAATTATCTCTTGTGCTTTCTCTAGATGACGTGGACGGCTAAGAGAAGGCGCGCCTTCTCTACCATTGTACATGCCCTGAGAATGAGTGGATCAGGAAGGAGATGGGCGTCGGTGGTGTACTGGTGTCTGTGGGCCTAGGGACGCGTGGCACGCAATCGCTGCGATCCCCTGGGGGAAATCAAGTGTTTCCCCCAAAATATATAGGCAAAATGTAAATTCCCATTGAGGATAAAATATGGAACACTTTGTTTGGGAATATTTTCACCTTTACCAAATGGAAAGACCGGATTTACACCACAGGTGGACGCATCACAGATCCGGAAATCAATTATCTCTCTCTACTAATAGTATTACTACAGGTATGATGGCGGGCGCAAATACACTTTTAATCCACATAAAGTCCGCTTTCGTGCATGATACGCGTCCCTCCGCTGGCTCTATCTTCGCGCCGTGCCTCAAATCCGTCTTAGGCACGAAATAGAATATGCATCGGTCTATTGTAGGTATGCGTGGTATAATTGGTAGGCATCTTCGCACGACAGCGTATTCAGCATGGACTTCGGTCATAGCACGCCACCATGAGACATCAACATGGACTCATTTGCTCTTTTGGCAAACTGAAGGCAATAAATAGTTCTTGAGACACTCGACGAAAAATCCAGATCGATTACAAATTCTGCTTCTCGATATTGTCGCCCACTAAATGTCTCCCGTTTCGTTCGCGATTGACTTGCCGCCGACTTCGCCGGAGTTTCTGCTGTTTGATATTGTCTCTGAGCTACCCGAGCAAAATGATAGCCTCAGCTACCAGCGGCTGGCGAACCTGCCGAAGGCCCTCAGCGTCCACGTGGACGCTAGCTGCCACTGCCAAGGCGACGCGCCCGCCTTCTTCGCCCGCATGGCCAACAAGCGCGTGTGCGCTAGCCTTGCTCTGGCAGATGGGTCTGAGGCCCGAGGCCACCTAACTGCCGGGACCCATCGGCACCGGCATGAACGCTAGCGCCACGCTCAGATGCAGGAATTTTTGACAGAAGAGACCACATGCACCAATGAAATGTCAAAAGAGACCACCTCTGAAAATATTTGCCAAAAAAGACCCCCTACGAGTGGCGGCACCCCTGGCCAGGCGACACGTGGCACGTGCCGCCTGGGCCAGTGCCCGCAGGGGGGTGCCGCCGTTCGAATTTCCGGCACGTCTGGCTCCCTGCGTCGCCATTCGGCCGGTGGGCCCTGCCGCCTTCCCCGGTGGCGGCAGGATGACCTGGCACACCTGCCGCCAATGCCAGCGCCGGCAGCCAGCGATCCTCTGCCGACAGCCGACCGGCCCAAGTTCCGATGCAAAAGGAAAAGAGCGGGAGATTCGTTTGCTGCTCACTGCTGCTGATTGCATCTTTTGTCAATTAAAACGCTGTTGCAGACCACCGAAAGGAGTACTCTTTTAGCTCTTTATAAGCGCAAGAGCTGTGTGCGAGAGAGCTGTGCGCTGCAGTTCACTCCCTCACTCTCTACCTCACTCCACTTCTAAAGTTTAGCTGTGTAGCGATCATCGATCGGAAGTATCAGCTGTTGAGCAGATGTTGATGTAGTGGACGAAGGAATCATCACAAGGTAATGTTTGTAGCTAGAAGTATGTAAATTAGTTGTGTCATCAGTACAAAATTAGCGAGCAGAGAAAAGTAATATTATATAGTATAGTTAATCTCATAAGACAACAAGAATTAGCCATCATTGTATGTATGAATAGAAAATTTTAGTTAGTTTATCATCATATGCAGATGGCAGCCATTATTACATATTATTCGTAAAATTGCAGAATAGATTAGTGTATCATCATATGCAGATATTCTAACTAGATTTTTTCAATGTAGAATTAGGAAGGATTTAAGTACACACATGAAGGTAACATATGCCAAATGATTACTTATATTATTGCATGGGAGTTATAGATTTAGGGATGTATCATATTATTTGCATGGAGAGTGATAATTATGATATTATAGTTGCATGTTTTCCTACTTGGTAATGAAGCATGGATTATTTGTACATGCATTCTAACGAAACCAATGATTTTATGTGGTAGGTGGATTGTAGTATAAATACGATGTCGCTGTTAGTGCATGCAAATTGTGTGCCGCCTAATTCCAAGTGGAGCAATAGTCATTGAAGAAAAGGTATAAACCTCGTGTCATATTTTTTTTTGTTCCTGTAGTAGTAGAAGTGTGATTTGTGAATAATTTGGTTGCATATATATTTCAGGTGAAATTTGCTACGAACGTGAGTTAATTAGTGGTTATTGGAAATATTCGGTCGCATAAAAAGTTGGGGACCGAATAATTAATTATTGGTTATTGGAAATATTCGGTCGCGTTCTTGAAGTTGAGTTATACAATTTATCTCTTAAAAAGTGTTAAGTATTTATTTTGTTGTAGTGTATCCCATGTAGTTAAGTTGGTAGAACGGAAATGTGAAGTAATTTTATTCTGTTATTGATTGGATGCATGAAAGAATAATTAATTGTATGCAAAATTTTCAGTTGCATACTTGAAGTTTAGGTAGGTCTAAAATTAATCTCTTAAGAAGTGTGAAGTATTTATTTTGTTGTAGTATATCACATATAGTTATGTTGGTAGAACAGTACAGTGAAATAAGTTTATTCCGCTAGTGATTGCATGCATGAAAGAATAATAAATTATATGCGAAATATAAATTACGTCAGCTCATTTAGTAGAATATTTATATTTATACATAAATATGAAATTTAGCTTCCGTGTTACTAATGTCCATTATAAATTTGTGGGGTAGGTACGATGGAAAATTTATTAGTGTTTTATGGGGATGTGGTTCGCGACGGAATTTCTGGGCTAGATGTGTCTCAGTGCGATGGTATACAAATGCTTTTTATGACACATACCTTCAGGCTTACGGACTTCTTCCATACTCGAGGTTAACAGATGTTGAGGCTCAATTCATGTTAGACTCGTCTCTGCAATCAGCACTAGTAGATCGCTGGAGACCTGAGACACACACTTTTCACTTACGTTGTGGGGAGCTTACGCCCACACTTAAGGATATGTCACTCATCACAGGTCTACCAATCTGCGGTAAGCCTTTGGTCCCTCCTGCATATTCTAGTGATTGGCCTGACGATCTTCGAGTGCGTCTAGACACGGAAGTAACTAATTCAGGTGCTCGGGGTGGTAGAAGACCAAGGGGTGTCCCAATGAGTTGGTTAACACAACTTTATTATAAAATACCAGATGATGCAACAGAGGAGACGTTGAGGAGGCATCTGTTCGCGTATTTGCTGTTTCTTTTTGGTATGATGTTCCCGTCGACGCACGGGGATGTATGTCTCCCTAGTCTAATTAAGATTGCCGATGAGATAGTAGATGCTCCATTACCTACAAGCCCCCCATACAGCTTTGGTTCTGCTTTGCTAGCTTATACTTATAGGGGTTTATGTGATGCAACCAGGAAGAAAGGTGCTGGTGGTCATACACTTGTTGTTCCCTATGAGTTTTTGCAGCTATGGTCATGGGAGTACATACCTGTTGGTCGTCCAGTTATGAAGAATAAAATCCACCCTTATAATAGTGCCACACAATATAAATATGGGCCTCTTACTATGGCTAGCCGGTGGGTCCATGTCCACAAATCATGGGCCACAAATATTGTATGCGGATGCTACCCTGAATATCACAACCAGTTTGAGCATCTGGAGTGGTACAATGTCATATGGGATCCATGGACGCGTAACAATTTTGAGTCCATCTGGGGTGATCAGCAGCCAACAATTGACTGTGTCAGAGACCATGCGTACTGGATGACTCGCTGCAACCTACTATTTATTTGGATGGTTGAGCCATATAACCTCGAGCGTGTAATGCGCCAATTTGATCTCCATCAGGATGTGCCCCCACCAGTACCCAGACAGCTCGAACATGCCATATATAAGTAAGATTTCCACTCAATTGTATCGTATACTTAATATTATGTGAACTCTATTTAATTCCATTTTTCGTCATGTAGGCAAGACAATAAAGGAAAGAATTGTTATGACTGGCAGACACATAATAGGCGTTGGATTAAAACGTGGAATGAGAACGCGTTGATTGATTGTGTACAGGATGAAAGGTAATATGTTTTTGTATATTTTATTTGACAGTCTAAATATTACCCTTTTACTATGTCTAATATATTTCTCAATTTTTAGACCATACAATATAAATACAGCTGCGATATACAATCAGTGGTACATCCGTAATACACGTACCTTGTTGTCGGGTCCTTCGCCTATAGAGCTTACACAGGATGAGCAAGTGCGTGGACCAGAAATCTTATCATCAGCGTACCATCGTGACAGCACGGTACTGATTATGTTCTAATTAATCATGTCCTAACTAATCATGTCCTAATTAATCATGTCCTAATTGTGATACATGCAGCTAGAAGATTTACGGCAAATCGCTTTTGATGCGCAAAGAGCTATGCAATAGCAGAACTTAAATACACAGGAAGGAAAGAACATATTCAGACGTATTTTCGCTACTGCCGCAAGCGGACTTCGGCGTTTAGGCTGCACCCGTCTTGATGATATTATGACGCATCATCGCGAAATGCCTGAAGCGCCTTCGTCTAGACCGAGTCTTGCGCGACCCAGTGAGCCGCGACTGAGTACCACACCAATGACACATCCCCGACAAGACTCATCACTACTACAACGTTCACATTCACGCCTAGGATCTCAAAGACGTGTTGCTAGACAGGTACTATGGAACAACGTCTTTTTTCACATTTCCCATCCCCGATAAGACTCTTGTCTACAAAAACACTAAATTCCATAGACAGTAACAATTTCTTTTTTCAATGATTTTGCTAGGAGGAGCCAATTACTATGCCAACTGTTACCCCATCTGGACGAATGGACTCGTACACATGCGACGTGGGAGCACGGCGTGTGCACGAAAATATTGGGACTGCATGGGATTCAGTGGATTCTGATGTTGGCCAAAATATGCCGCAAGCACATGCGACGTGGGATCAAGGCGAGAGTTCACAACGGTTCAATACCACACAAGTATGTGCATATATCTTAACTAATTACACCTTCTCAACCTCATTAACGTGATATGGGTTCTAATAATGTCTATAACCCTTAGGAAACTATTCATCCGACGTGGGACGACATGGGAGCTGGTATTGGATACACCATGGCTTCACCACAGGGATTTCAGCATATGCTGCGACAGGATAACACCAACTTTTTTCCATCTATCCCAGACTTCTTTTCGTACGATCCAGCTAGCACATCTGGGAGCTTAATCCCTCCACCCTCAGGATCTCAGCACGTGTTTCATACTCCTCCGCCACCACCTGACACACAACCAGAAGAGGACGAGCGGCAGTACGGCCGAGGCCACCGTGAACCTCATCCCCCCCGTGAACGTCTATCGCCTTCAGGACGTCGGCACAGGCAGCCCAGACCTCGCCGACAAGGCTAACACAATTTGTGTACGCCTATATATATCTATGTTACTATTTCCAGCTATGTAATAGACATATTTCTATGTTCGTTTGTATGGGACAAATAAATTTGCTTTCAATCACTTATTGCGATAATAAGGCCTGCCATTTATTTGCTTGCAACACAAATACAACATAAACTACAAGTAAGATACATATGTCACGAGGCTTCAAATTAAGATACATTACAATGTTTCACTAATCGAATCAACGCTTGCCGGATGATGATGCTGCGTTAGATTTGGCCTTCGATGATGCAACACTCTTACCCTTAGATTTCACAGGCGCAGGCATGAAGTCATCGTCATTATACTCATCATATGCTGCCTCTGCTAGAGCATTGCCATATGTATTCGGGCGGTATAACCCACCCCGCACTGGACCAAATATCTTATTCAGCCAGGCAAAGTGCTTGATTCTTCTATTGACAAACTCTGCGTCATCAGGATAGTACTGCATATGACAAATAGAAAACCAGATAATGTCTGTAGTACTACAAATAAATCTTAAGGAATATAAAGTGCGCAAAATTATAAATATTACCTGCATGTGCAATGCGTATGTTTTTGGCAGCATCGTGATTTCAGTTGAATCAGTATTGATCCAACGTTGAAAACCAAGACCAGCCTCAATATTTTTGAGCTCAACCACTCTATTCCACCTTGCTTGCTGCCTTAATAGTTCTTGGCGTACCTCTTCTATGCTCCTCTGTAGGAGCTGCATCCTCGGTAACCATATACCTATCTTAGCTTCGTGGCTATCTTCAATGATTACCTCCTGGAAAGACATACCTCTAATCTCACAAAATGTTCCGGTACGACACAGGATACAATGGGTCATCTCTGGGTGGAAATCACGGTTAGCGGGATCAAAGAAAGGAAGAACATCCGACATGGTTGGAGGCTATACTGATGCAACAAACCTATGGGTGAGATGAATGAATGACGAATACCTTGCTTATATAGCCTGCGATTAGTGCCGTCGGTGGTCTAGTTACTGCTACGACACAGTGAACGGTGGTCTTTTTTTGTATCAAACAGTATTCTAAAGCATCGATTTTATCAGCGCATGCGAGACATTAGCTCAACATATCGAATCTTACACAGTTTACATAAAAATCAGTGCAAGGGCGGGAGATGCTGTCGGGCAACCTGGCTGGCTGCCAGGGTGCCGCCAACACCGTTGCCGGCATGTGCCACGTGGTCATGCCGGGCTTCCGGGTGTTGGCACGGCAATATGCCGGGTTTGGCATTGGCGGCAGGGTGGTGCCGGCATTGGCCCAGGCGGCACGTGCCACGTGTCGCCTGGGCAAGGGTGCCGCCATTCGCAGGTGGTCCTTTTTGACAAAAATTTTCTGAGATGATCTTTTCTAGCATTTCAGTGGCGCAGGTGGTCTTATGTGTCAAAAATTCCAGATGCAGGCCACCTCGCGCCAGCCGCCAGACGGGATAGGCTGCACCCTCGGGTCCAAGCCGCAGGGCGCCGCGCCACGCCAGGAGTCGTCAGGAAGGATAACGCGCCTGGGTGCACCATCAGACGCGCGCCGAAACCACCGTCGCGTCGAGTTTGCTCCAATCCAGCAAGGCTCGATCATCGACAAACCGCAGGGCGCCTCAGCGCCTCACTTCCGAGCAGCAGCAATATTACAGAGAACATCTGATGGCGTGGGCGGCCAAGAGTTGTACGCTTGTAGCCTGCATCATGCTACATTGCTACTGTAGCCGCACGCCCCATGATGTCGTGCCGCTCGACCCAGTCGGCGCAGGTGGCAGATCGAGGAGGACATGAAGAACATCGATTCCTCAATCTGCACAACGAGTAGCTAGCATCTGCAATCTAAACAAAGGACATAGGCTTGCGGCCAGTGACCTCACATCCTCGACAATAGCTAGCATCTGCATAATCAGCATGTCCGAACCGTACTATAACTCTAGAACCTAACCACGCTGCCCATACTGGGAGTTTTAACATTAGCACTAGGCTCCAATCTTGTTCACGTGGATCTGGTGTGCCATCAGCTTAGATTAGATAAGGTTTACATGGAGTGTGTCGCTTTAGCAAGAAAGAACAATGACATGAACTTTTTTTTGAGGGAATGACATGAACTTAATTTCAGGGCAGTAATGGGTGCAAATGACACACAAATAATCTATACATTGCAACTTGCAAGGTGAGGAGAAAGTGTAGTTGTTGCTATGAGAAAAAAAAAACATAGTGTGATCGGCTTGTATCCAAAGTGAAGGTCATGGGCCAAACCGTGGGTAGTGCCTATGGGCCCTCCCCCGACGCGGGCTGGAGACTATGCTGCCGACCGAGTTGAGAGCACCATCACAGGGTTGTTTTGCACCTACACGGCAGAGAGCGCGTCGAGTCGGGACCGAATACTACCGCAAGCCATCACTACTCCTATTTCCATTGTAAGAGTACATGCCGTCTGTGCCGACGTCTTGATTTACTGCTTTGTCGAAGTGATTATTTGCATCGCCTTGCCGAGAACAACGGCTGCTCTGCACATGTTCTTTCGATTCCAATTGGCTGACAAATGAGTTAAATTGTGGTGTCATTTTTATTGTTACATGTTTCTAATCATTGTTTTGTGCTATTCACTATTGTATCTCTACTAATAATACGGCTTGAGGACGTGATGGTCACAAAACCGTGGTATGTAAAAAAACCAATAAAAACCTTCGTCCGTAAAAAAAAATCGGGCGTCCTCGGTACCCCCACCTCTCCCTCCTCCGCCTCCGCATCGATCCCGGCCGTGGCGCCGTCCGAGGGGCACACACTGACACACACAATGCCACGCGTTGACGGACCATATTGATCTATCGGTGTCCTCCTTAGGGACGGCAGAGCACAGCGCGTCGCAGACCATACCGAACATGGCGAGGCTCATCCAGAAGTCGCGCCGGAAGTTGACGGCCGAGTACTCTAGGCTGCTCCCACCACTACCTCGAACGCTCCTTCACCCATTGGTTGCGGAGCAGAGGCGGCCCCGCCTCCTCCGGCCACGAGGCGTCGGCAGCATGTCCGACACGCCCGTGAGCGGGACATCACCTCGGCATCCACTCCTCGTCCTCCTCCGCAAGAACGCCCTCGTTGAGCTTGGGGAAGGGGAGCGGACGGCGGCGGGGTGCGACAGCGAGAGATGCCAGGATGATGGTACTGGAAAAATTCAGCTACCTCCGGCGACAACCCACCAGATGGAGCAAGAGGGGTTGCGCGGCGGCAATTCTCCAGGAGGGGCTGCGCGTCAGCGTCAGCTGAAATCGCTGCGGCAAATCGACCATGGCCGTAGCGCCGCCTAGCTGCCACCTCCCGGAGGACCCCGCGCGTGCACTGTGGCGTTCCTCGCCATCCCCGTTCGCGCGCGCGCAAGGGCCGGAGCTGGAGCTGCTGAGCTCGGCGGCATGCATCATCGCGGCCGAACAATCTGGAGAGCGACTCATGAGTTTTGTCAACACACGATCCTAATCCCACAAGGACGACCATCAAAGAATCTAGGGGGCTATTTGCACTATAAATGCTCGGCTGACTGGTCAACTTTATGCCACGTGTGCAAATACGTACACAAATCGTAACTGGTGACCGTACGTTGAGTCCACGATGCGTCTTTGATAATCGTAAATTAAACTTTCTTGAATACAGTGACCTAACTGATTTAGCCAGACAAGTTTGATGATGTTCTATGTATTTTACTCTTGAGAGAAAGATGTATTGCATACAAAAAAGATTTGTAGAGTCAACACTAAGCGTTTCAAGTAGTAGTATAACAACACATGTTAGTATTTTAAAAGATTATTTAATGTTTTTTCCATTAAAAATAGATTCTAAATATTCATCCTAGATAATCTCAATTCCTTAGCACGAAACGATTTTTTTTACTTTCAAAGACTGTTTCATATTCTTCAATTAATCATTAGATCTAATTATTACTATTTTCTGTGAAGAATCCTGCAAAGGTGGACGACACCATGGCCTCTAATTGGACAATGTTGTTGCGCCCTTGGTTTTCTGTGAAACAATAAGTGCAACTCTTTATATAATGCAATCAAAAGTGCTTGATCTGGCATATCTGCCCCAGCTGCCAGGCCCAGCCTCAACTGGTAGTTCGCTTCGCAGGATCACAACGCCAGCGACATGTACGGGGTCAGCATCAAGCGCGAGCGGCGGGAGGCTCTTCCCTTTTTGGATACAGAGACGAGGAGGCACGAAACCAGCGTGTGAGCCCGTGGATGCCTGCCTCCTCTCGGTGGGCGTCGTAGAGAATGGCCTCTTCGGGCGAGAGCAGCGGTCTATCGGCCTAGAAGCATCGGTTTGTCGATGACGCTGCCAAGCACGGTTCCATGCTACAGAGCATGCGTGCAGCTATGATTGCGTTTTTACGCTTTGGGGGAATCAGATTCTATCATAATTTGTATGTCAACAAATCCAATTTGCTTCCTTCATTCCTTGTTCAGAGCGGCTATGCTGCTTTGGGAAATATAAATGCTTATTTGATCTGGTTGTTATCACGTACCCTGCACCTGTTTGGTGTTTGGCCTCTACGAACACGATTTTGAGAACTTCACTCTAACATCTTTATCTTTATTCCGTGAACTATCTTTATTTTGGGCTTCCAGTGGTAAATGATCTAGGAGCTAGAAATTACATCATATTGTATTCGTGGTTTCCGAGCACACATCGAATTATTTTATATCTGTTGCAATGCATAGCGACTTCCATGTGGAATATGGACAGTGAAAATATTTTTGAAATTGCGGCTCAACATCATATCCCCTATGTGAATCAGATTGGTTGTTCAAGGATAATATCGGTGTCAAAGGCCAAGATAAAATAAGTCCTCGGGCAGGGATGCAACGTGCCACTAATTCCCAAGAAAACCAAAGACCGACGATGTGATGCCACCCAATAAAAAAATTATTTCCACCAAATCTTTATTTTTATTTTTCATGAGAATGATTTACCATTTATTGACTCGTTGCAACGCACGGGTATTCTGCTAGTACAATATAAAAGTTGGGTCAATCAAGGAATCCCTGCTGTTTAGATTAGACGTTTTTCTGAATATTTAGATTAGACTTTCGTAAGGATTTAAACATGTCACATATTGATCATCTTATTTAAGGTGGCCGTAGCAACGCACGGGCTCTGTGCTAGTACAGAAACAACGGGCAACGCGCGGGGGGGGGGGGGGGGGGAACGGGCTGGCCTGTTGGGGGCGACATCACAGTGGACGGAATATATCTCTCCTCTCCCCTAGCCGTATATCGGTGGTCGGGCATACCGGGAGAAAGTCCTGTCGCCCCTGGGTCCAGCAGCGCCATCCTATAGTTGTTGCTTGTTTGTCGGGCCACAGTTTGCCGACGATGACAAGGGCGAGTGCTTCTGCACCGGGACTAGCTCGAGGTGCTCGGGTTGCGCCTGGACCATCGCACGCCTGCCATTCTGCACAACGCAGGCAGTTGTAGTCTGGCGACTCTACCTCCACCTTCCACTGCAGTGATATACCTTGCACCGTCGGTAGATGGTTGAACCCCGCCCGGATGAGGCACTCCCTTGCTACCGTCTTTGGCATTCCCGGATTCCGATCGCTCATTGTTGTTGCTGCAAAGCATCTGCTCCTAATGAAATAGAACCTGACTTGGATCGATCGTGGAGTGCGTGATGGTATGAGCAAGAAACGAGTGAGAGCGTTATCGAGAGCTTGGTGTTGATGTTCTTGTGTGTGTACTTACAGTGGAGTGGCACCTCCCGATTTATGCGGGAGTATTTGGGGTTGGCGAAATAGAGGAATTGGTGGGTGTTATTGTCCGCTTGAATTTTTTGTACATTTTTAGATTCGGTGCTTATCATTGAGTACCGGCGTGAGTGGATTCTTCTAGATATTTAGAATATTTAGCAGTATCGTGATCTATGACAAGGACAAGACTGTACTCACATAGCAAGCGATTGGTCTGTGGTATGGCGGCCGCACCAGCGAAAGGACAAGATGGATGTCCCGAAGGTTTATCGATTGTTATGAGACTATCACCAAACAATTTTGTAGATGAGTGTGTCTTGATTACTACTATGTGTTGATGGGTGTAGGTGTTGTGGAGGTTTATTAATTGTAGAAGACTGTGTCTTTATTACTACTAGCGAAAGGACAAGATAGATGTACGGGAGGTTGACCAGTCTCTCTCTCTGAGACGATGGAGGGCTCTCACGACGCATCGCTAGAGTGAAGACCCGCATGGCCGGGATCTCCGATCTCATCACGCTGGACCGCTTCCTACTCGATCCCTGGATCGGATTCTCGGCTCAAGGGAGGTTTGATTCTTCGTCATGAGGAGAGACGCTTGGTGTTGCTCGATCGTGATGGTATCGCGGTGGACGTGCGTCAGGCGGATCCGACGATTCCAATCGAGGCGGGAACTTCCATTGATTTCCCGTTCTACCACGCGGAGGTGGGTGGTATCTGGGCTTCGCCGATTGTTCCTGCTCGCCTAGGCCGGTCTCCTTTGAGACCGCGTAGGGAGTTGGGGCCTAGGGCGCTTTTTCCAGTGGATTTGGTTTCGGCCCGTTCGGATTCCGGGCTGGATCAGGTTGGATTGGATCGTCCTGCCGATCAGCCTCGCGACATCCTTCCTCCGATGGCAGACACGTGCGTGCCATTGACGTGTCCAGATAAGAGCTCGTGTGATGCCGACACTGCTAGGGTTATCTCCTTGCAATCTCAGTCTCGTCCTCAGATCTCTCGCTTCCAACACATCTGGGACCGAGGGCGAGCGGCTGGAGCTCCTAGGGTTATCTTCGTTGACAGAGAGATCAGGCAGTCGATCCTTTGACCTGCTAAGCCTTCCTCTTGGCGAGGGACGGTGTCCGGGGATCGCCGGAGTTTCGCATCAGTTGCTAGATCTGCTCCGATGTCTTCCTATGGACGTGGTGGGCGTGGGGGTCCTCAGTACCCTGCTCGTCCTAACTACGCTCCGAGAAGACCGCCTGGTGGTTTTGCGGCGGGTGCGTTTGATGGTGGTGCGGCGAGATCAAATCAGCAGTACCAGCAAGGTGCGGGTCGAGATTTCCAGGAGGGGAATCGAGAGCGCGCTCAAGATCTGTGATGCCTTTGATGGCAACAGGCAGTCCTTGTGCGTGATGAATGACCAGCCCGTTGGGAACCCCAAGAGGAAAGTATGATGAGTGCAGCAGCAAGTTTTCCCTCAGTTAAGAAACCAAGGTATATCGAACAGGAGAAGGGAGACGATGACGACTGAAGGTGTTTGTGGAACCTGCACACACACAGACAAATACTTTGCTCCCAACTTGCGATGAGGTTGTCAATCTCACCGGTTTGCTTGAAACAAAGGTTATGAGTGTATCGAGTGGAAAACAGTAGAGTATATGCGAGTAAAGTAAACAATGCGGGAAAAGTAAACAGGTGATTGCAATATGATTAAAATAGGACCGGGGTCCACAGTTCACTAGTGGTGTCTCTCCATAGATAAATAACATGTCGGGTAAACAAATTACAGTTGGGCAATTGATAGAATAAAGATAACGTGATATGTCAAGAAGATCACTATGAGATTCACTCTGGGCATTACAACAAAATACATAGACCGCCATCCAACTGCATCTATGACTAATAATCCACTCCCTGGGATATCAATCCGAACACCCTAGAAGTATTAAGTTGCGAACAACAGATAATTGCATTAAGCAAAGTGTGTAATGTAAACAAAGCATATGCCCTTGAGCATATGAATGTTGTTTTCTCCCTAGTAGCAACAGCACATCTACCACCTTAGAGGTTTCTGTCACTCCCCAGGTGAAATAGAGACATGAACCCACTATCGAGCATAAATACCCCCTCTTGGAGTCACTAGCAACTACTCGGCCAAGATAGCTACTAACAACGGAGAGCATGCAAGATCATAAACAACATAGAGATAACAAAAGATATAATTCAGTACAGCAACTTAATCATAAACACCAATATTCATCGGATCCCAACAAACCAACATCATAGTATTACATAACGGTGATCACAATCATGTAGGGCAGCTCATGAGATCTAAACATGAAGCACATGGTGGAGAAGACAACCATCTAGCTACTGCTATGGACCCATAGTCCAAGGTAGACTACTCACTCATCGCTCCGGAGGCAAGCATGGCGATGAAGAAGACCTCCGGTGGCGATTCCCCTCTCCGGCAGGGTGCCGGGAAGAGCTTCTGGACCCTCCCGATCTTCGGGTCGACGGCGGCGGCGGATCGCGATGTATTCTGAAAACTGATCGGGCCCTTAGGTTTTTCTCGTCAGGGGGTATATGTAGGCGAAGGGGGACTGTTAGAGGAGGTCCCATGCTCCCTCACACGGGCCCGGCGCGGCCAGGGGCCTGGACGCGCCACCCCTGTGTGTGGGGGCCACGTGGCCCCCCTCCGTCAGGTCTTCTGATCTTTGGGAGCTCCCCGGTGAAATATGACTTCAGGAACTTGTTTCGTCCAATTCCGAGAATATTTCCTGTGTATCACTTCTGAAACCAAAAATAGCAGAAAACAGGGAACTGGCACTGTGGCACTTCGTTAATAGGTTAGTTCCGGAAAATGCATAAAAAATGCCACTAAGTGTAACGAAACAATAGGCAAATGGTGTAAAACAAAGCATGGAGCATCAAAAATTATAGATACGTTTGAGACGTATCAAGCATCCCCAAGCTTAACTCCTGCTCGTCCTCGAGTAGGTAAGTGATAACAAAAGAATAATTTTTGAGGTGACATGCACCTACACAATCTTGATCATATATGTAAGCATTGGTGAGCTGGGATCAATAGAACTTAAAACATGGGCATGAAAGATATAATCATGACAATAAGAACTTAGCAACCATGTTGTAAACATGCAGATGAACACAAACAAAAGATCATGATAATGAAACAATGAAAGTCAAACGTGTGTTCAAATCATAAGGAAAAACATACAAATGGTTTTCAGCTTGTCCTTCAAAGAGAGCAAAACATAAATGCATAGGACACCTCAAAGTTTAAGAGGGCGACTATATACAAATAATTTAGGAACAAGTGAAACCAACAATATGAGTCAATCAATGAACCTTGGGACAATGCATATCACACTAAGAATGACAACTATGCTCTCTTAATGGTGCATAAAGAAAGAAGGTGGTGACTCAACATAAAAGTAAAAGAAAGGCCCTTCACAGAGGGAAGCAGTGATTGCAAGTTTTATAACCTTGAAAAATTATGGTACTTACCGGCTTTGAGCTCTCATTGCCCCCATCATAAGCATCTTGAATGGTTAAAGTTAATGCGAGAACAATTATGATGCATATGCTTGACAAATCATAAGTTGAAAACCTCGTGTCCCGTGAATACGAGTACCCAAACCATGCTAGTTTACTTAGAGTCCCAAGCAAGGCTCTTGTCATTGTAAGTATATGCATATCATTGAGAACCGCCAATGGGGTACCTCCGTGCCCGATGACATGGAACAAGCCCACACCAAAATGACAGGACAAGCAGACAATGAACACCTCAACATCTCTTTTATTTGCTATATTGTTTAGCTTTTTATTGTGAGATGCGTCGTCGAATGTTCACTATGGGTATGCTGCAAATTTCCACCATGAATTATGCATGGCTTAGATTGGCGGCCCGGCGTTTCCCTAACACATATAAAAACTCCATGATCCCTACAAGATTCCCAATTCATTTCACACAGCGGGCATCCATAAACAAAGATCACGATATCAACTCAAATAGGAAGTGCAATGTTGAAAGCTTGCCCCATGACAGCATGGTTGGGCTAGAATCCAACTTACAACTTGCAAGCATAACAACTCAACATAAAATACCACAATGTCAAATTTTTAGAACAGGAAAAAGTAAAGTGTGCCTTCCGGTTCGTGAGAGCTTTACTAACCGAGTTTCGCATAACACTGGTAAGAGTTTAATTTGAAGAGAAAATAAAAGCAAGTCAAATTTACTTGGAATAGCAAATTGCTAATAGGTATGTATGGTGGACACAATGGAAAACTTTGGCTTTTAGGAGTTGGATGCACGAGTAGAGCTCATACTCAGTACAAGGTGAGGGCTAGCAAAAGACTGGGAGCGACCAACTAAGAGAGCAATAATGGCCATAATCATGCAAAGCGACAAAGCGACATTAAAAGAAGCATACGATGGCATCAAAAGTCAAAAACTAAATGATCATGAAGGCTAATGGTGACTTTGGAAGAGTCTAACATGTGTGAGCATGCGCCAAGTCAACCCAAATAAAGCATCAAGGAGAAAACCAAAATAATGCTTCCATACAATAAAAACAACGCATGATTTTTTTCAAAGGCTCATTAAGCAATCTCAGTTATTTGAGACAAGTCATGCTACAGCAAAACCACTAAGCATACTATCAAAAAGACATCAAGCATGACATGAAAAAGCCTAAGCCGCAGTCTACACAAGCTCCTTCTTGTACCACTATTTTGCACAAAGCTTTTTCTCTTTTCCAACACCATTTAAAATTTTTATAACAACCTCTTTTGATGAAAACCAATAAAGATCAGAGGCAAAAATACACCTTGATGAAAAGATATGACAAGATCTGAACGCATATCAAGGCGAAAACGAAAACCAAAAGCAGTAGCAGAAAAAGTAGAACGCTCGATTAATAAGAGTGAAAACTAGAGCATTCTTTGCAAATGAAAACGAGTATATCTCCTCCAAAGGAAATTTGTTGGGGTCCAACCATTTATTGCAGCAAACAAACAAACTAAACAAACTAAACAAACTAAAACAACTGACGCTCCAAGAAAAACACATAGTGCATGAAGCAATAAAAATATAGTGTTTTGAAAGGTGACCTGATTTTTGCCGATGAAGAAGGGGTGCCTCGGGGGCATCCCCAAGCTTTGACGCTTGTACTTCTTGGATATTTCTTGGGGTGATGCATGGGCATCCCCAAGCTTGAGCTTTTGTCCATTCTTCAACTCATCTCATCATTCTCCAATCCCTACACTTGAAAACTTCCTTCATACAAAACTAAACACAATTCTATTAGCAACATTAGTGTAAGCATAAAATATATTCAACCTCTTTTAGCTTCAGGTTTCAACCCAAAACCACCACATATAAAGTATATACTACTGTAGCAACTTCCACAAGAGTTCCATGATCAAAAAGAACTCAAAAGAAAGCGATAAAGTGGCAAAAACAAATATTGGCAGAAATCTGTCAAAACTGGACAGCTGATAATGGACGAATTTGTGAGGGATTTTCGTTGCTCAAATCAAAAAGTGTTCAACTAAGAAAAGTTTGGATATAACCTGGGGCATATACACAAGAAATTTCAGGTCCAAAAGATATACAGAGAATTTTCACGAATTTTTACGGTGCAGCACCGAAAACAGTTTCAGGACAGCAATAACCCCAAATCTTTACCTCACTCAAATTAGAGGCTTCTCTTGGCACAAAAACGAAATAAACAAGATAAGGAGCGGTCATTACAGTATTAATGACTTCCAAGACTCAAATAAAAGAAAAAGTACTAAAAAGTAAACAATGGGTTATCTCCCAAGAGTGCTTTTCTTTAACGCCTTTGAGCTAGGCGCAGAAAATTGCGAATCAAGTAATATCAAGTGATGAAGCATCAAGCTCATAATTTGCTCTAAGAATAGAGTCAAAAAGTAATTTCTTTCTTTTCCTAGGGAAGTGTTCCATACCTTTCTTTAGCGGGAATTGATACTTGATAGTGCCTTCCCTCATATCAATAATAGCACCTACAGTTCGAAGAAAGGGTCTTCCCAATATAATAAGACATGAAGCATGGCATTCAACGTCCATAACAAGAAATCAACGGGAACAAGGTTATTGTTAACCACAATAAGAACATCATTAATTCTTCCCAAAGGTTTCTTCTTAGCAAAATCAGCAATAGGAACATCAAAATAACATTTTTCAAGCGGTGGTAAATCAAGCATGTCATAAATCTTTCTAGGCATAATAGAAATACTAGCACCTAGATCACATAAAGCATGACAATCATAACCATTAACATGCATATCAATGATGGGTTCCCAACCATCTTCTAACTTCTTGGGAACAGAGGCTTTTTGCTTCAACTTTTCATCCCTAATCTTTATGAGAGCATTGGTAATATGCTTAGTAAAAGCAATATTTAAAGAACTAGCATTGGGAGTCAAGCAAGATTTTGCAAGAACAAAATAACTTCAGATATATTGCAGCCATCAACATCAAAATCATTAAAAGAAATAGAGCTATCATCTCCCACACTTCGAAAAATTTCAGCACTCTTTTGAGAAAAAGTTTTGGCAGTTTTAGGCTTTTTAGCACAAGGAGTGGGAGTTTTCTCTACACCAATCAAAGTAAGAGGATTGCTATCAGTAGGAGCAACATCATTAGAGGTAGTAATAGTACATACCTTCATCTCTCTAGCCATCTCATCTTCTCTTTCCCACCTGGCATGCAATTCCGCTAACAATCTAATATTTTTATCAATTCCAACTTGGGTAGCATTAGCGGCAGCAACAATATTGCTCACATTCACATCATTAGGAAACACTTTTAGTTTCAGAAGTTCAACATCATGAGCAAGGCTATCAACTTTAGAGCAAGAATATCATTTTGCCTAACTTTTCCTCAACAGACTTGTTAAAAGCAGTTTGTTTACCGATGAAGTCCTTGAGCATTACCTCAAGCTCGGAGGGCGCGGCCCCTAGTGTTGTTGTAGGAATTACCATAAGAGTTACCATAACCATTCCCATTGGTTAGAAGGATACGGCCTATAATTGTTACTAGCAAAATTGTTCTATAAGCATTGTTATTAAATTGTTATTTCTAATGAAATTCACATCAACTTGCTCTTCTTGAGCAAACCAGAGAGGCAAAGGAACATTATTAGGATCAACATGAGTCGTATCATTAGCAAGCATAGCCATAATGTATCATCTTATCATTCAAGGAAGAGGTTTCCTCAAACAGAATTTACCTTCTTACCTTGTGGAGCTCTCTCGGTGTGCCATTCGGAATAATTTACCATCATGTTGTCGAGTAGCTTTGATGCGGCGCCCAATGTAAGGGACATAAACGTGCCTCCAGCAGCTGAATCAAGTAGGTTCCTTGAAGAAAAATTCAGTCCTGCATAAAAAGTTTGGATAATCATCCAAGTAGTCAGTCCGAGTGGGGCAATTCTTTACCATAGATTTCTTTCTTTCCCAAGCTTGAGCAACATGTTCATTATCAAACTGAGTAAACTTCATAATATTGCTACGCAACGATATAATCTTAGCAGGAGGATATCTACCAATAAAAGCATCCTTACACTTAGCCCATGATCAATACTATTCTTAGTCAAAGACAGCAACCAATCTTTAGCTTTTCCTCTCAAAGAAAAAGGAAACAACTTGAGTTTAATTATATCACTATCAACATCCTTATATTTCTGCATCTCACATAGCTCAACAAAATGTTGAGATGAGCTGCAGCATCTTCAGTACTAGCCAGAAAATTGCTCTTTCATAACAAGGTTCAATAAAGCAGGCTTGATCTCATAAAAAGTGGTAGCAGGAACAGTTGGTGCAATAGGAGTGCAGATAAAATCACTATTGTTCATGCTAGCAAAGTCACAACAACTTGGTGTTTTCAGGAGTACCCATTTGCAAAACGAAAGTAAACAAGTAAAAACAACTACCAAGGATTCTAAATTTTTTGGGTTTTTGATATAGAAAGCAATGCAGGTAAAAATAAAATAAAGTAAAGCAAAACAAATAACAAAGTAAAGAATGTGTGTGCGAAGAACTCCACTCGCAGAAGTCTTCTCTCTTCCTTCCCCGGCAACGGCGCCAGAAAAAGTGCTGATGCCTTTGATGGCAACAGGCAGTCCTTGTGCGTGGTGAATGACCAGCCCGTTGGGAACCCCAAGAGGAAAGTATGATGAGTGCAGCAGCACGTTTCCCTCAGTTAAGAAACCAATGTATATCGAACAGGAGAAGGGAGACGATGACGACTGAGGTGTTTGTGGAACCTGCACACACACAGACAAATACTTTGCTCCCCAACTTGCGATGAGGTTGTCAATCTCACTGGTTTGCTTGAAACAAAGGTTGAGTGTATCGAGTGGAAAACAGTAGAATATATGCGAGTAAAGTAAACAATGCGGGAAAGTAAACAGGTGATTGCAATATGATTAAAAATGGACCGGGGTCCACAGTTCACTAGTGGTGTCTCCATAGATAAATCACATGCTGGGTAAACAAATTATAGTTGGGCAATTGATAGAATAAAGATAACGTGATATGTCAAGAAGATCACTATGAGATTCACTCTGGGCATTACAACAAAATACATAGACCGCCATCCAACTGCATCTATGACTAATAATCCACTCCCTGGGATATCAATCCGAACACCCTAGAAGTATTAAGTTGCGAACAACAGATAATTGCATTAAGCAAAGTGTGTGTAATGTAAACAAAGCATATGCCCTTGAGCATATGAATGTTGTTTTTCTCCCTAGTAGCAACAGCACATCTACCCCTTAGGTTTCTGTCACTCCCCAGGTAAATAGAGACATGAACCCACTATCGAGCATAAATACCCCCTCTTGGAGTCACTAGCAACTACTCGGCCAAGATAGCTACTAACAACGGAGAGCATGCAAGATCATAAACAACATAGAGATAACAAAAGATATAATTCAGCACAGCAACTTAATCATAAACACCAATATTCATCGGATCCCAACAAACCAACATCATAGTATTACATAACGGTGATCTCAATCATGTAGGGCAGCTCATAAGATCTAA
>QXEO01001635.1:0-286612 GCA_007115705.1 Dactylis glomerata | reverse complement strand
CCCAGCCAGAGATGGCCCAAGTGTCGGGGGGATGACCCCCGGTAGGGTCAAGAGACTAGAAAGACACAAGGTCTATGATTGACTTTATGCCAGGTTATCAAGGAAGGGCCTGGCCGGAATATAAGGGCGTCGGCCAGGCCGGCATATGTGGTTATCCCGGCTGGTGTTCGGATATGCCGGCATAGCCGGAATACTTATAAAAGTGTGCCGGCATATACTTAGATATGCCGGCCTAACCATTTGGTGTGTTGTGCAGGAGCAGGGGAGGCCGGATTACCCGACCCTCGTAGGTCGTTGGTCCGGCATATATGTCCTGGGTATGGCCAACGGTCATATCCGGGATACTTAAGTCAACCAAGGTGTCACATCCCTACAATCAAGGAAGAAAACATCCAAGCATGGTAGCAGAGTGGGATGGCAGGGTGCACAGTGGTGGTCTACCAACCCTCACTGTGCACAAGTACAGAGCTTACCTCACAGAGGTAAGGTCACAGTTCAAGAGGTACAAGGTACAGGGATACCAAGTCCCATCGAGAGCAATCAGGGAGGAAGTCAAGGGTCGGTGCCTTCGTCAGCAAGTCCTATTTGGAGTGTAGCCCGTGTCTTGTGGTCTCTTATGACCGTTGTAACCCTGGCTACCACTATATAAGGTGGCATAGGGAGCCCTAGTAAAGGGTTGGTCACTCTGTGTTCCTACACTTAGCAGTTCATCTTCCTTCTCTAGCAGAGAGCTTGGAAGCACCATTGTTGTGTACTACATCGACCCAAATATACAACCAGTAGAGCAGGAGTAGGGGTGTTATCTCCTTACGAGAGCCCCGAACCTGGGTAGATCTGTGTTCCTTTCTGTCGTGCTCTTTAGCCCGTTCCCCTCTCCCGAATCCTCCAGCATCTAGTTCGGCCCCCATTTAAGCCATCCTATGGCATATGTTGTTTCACCACGACGACATTTGGCGCCCACCGTGGGGCAGATCGATATGCTGGGCGGAGTGTTCATTCGGACGGGGTCTGTGATAGCAGCTTCGGGAGTGCGCGTGGTCTCTGGCCTCGTCCAGAGGCTAGGCTCGCTCAGCTTCGTCAGTGACAACGCCGGATGTCTCGGCGGCCGGCCGTTCCCCAGGGATGGCCGGATTATGTCTTTCGGTTCCCACGAGGTGTACGTGGGACTGAGAGAGTTTGCAGGAAAGGTGCTGGTGGCGTCGGATCCTCCGTCACATCGGTTGGCTCACGCTGGGCGTAGCGCTCGCTCAGTAGAGTCGGCGGAGGTGATGATGGCCGGCACATCAGCCCGCCGGCGGAAAATGCCGGCAAAGCAGCAGCAGCGGCCGGAGCTTCTCCCCCGGAGCCGCCGAAGGTCAAGAGGTCGGCGCGTCCTCCGTTGGAGCGTGCGGAGAACCTGGCCGGCACTTCCGGCGTGCCGGCTAGTGAAGCCGTGGGCGACGTTGTATTCGTTGATCGTAGAGAGGACGCGCCGACGGGTGCCGTCGACGTCGACCGCTTCCTTGAGGAGGTTGAGGCGCGTCCGCTCCAGATCCTCGGAGGCCTTGACCGGATCCGCAGACATGTCGAGCGGAGCGCGCAGGTCCGTGATGGCTGCGTCCAGCACGTCCCGCTCTGGAGGTGGAAGATCTTGTTCCGGTGGAAGTGGGCGTTCGAGCGGCGGGCGCGCGGAGCGCGGTAGGCCGCCGCCACCGTCCTCCTCCAGGGCCCGCACCTCGACCATGTTGCAAAAGTCGCTGCTTTCGCCGTCGTCGGAGTCTGTGTCACAGAGTGGGTCAAGCACATCGGTTACCTCTTCCGGGAAGGGCTTGGCGACGTAGAAGCGGTGGCCGCCGACGTCGAGGAAGGAGCCGCCGTTGCCGAAGCCGTTCTTGAAGTGGGCCAAGTTGTCGTCGACGCAGTCGAAGGTGCCGAACCTCCAGACGAGGCCGGAGGCGACCTTCTCGCCGGAGGGTCCCGGCCGGAACTTGACTCCGCTCGCCACCGCGCTTTGCCCCACGGTGGGCGCCAACTGTCGTGGGAATTTAGAGACAGTAGCCATGGGGAGGCTTATCGGAGGGGCTCGACGTTGGTGACGATGGGTCCGGCTCGGGATTGTGCCAACAGAGACACCTCGGTTTACCCAGGTTCAGGGCCCTCCAGGTTGGAGGTAAACCCCTACTTCCTGCCTGCTTCGTATTGATTGGATAGTAGCGATTACAGTGCTCCTCGAGCTGTTCGGCTAGAGGAGGAAGAAGAAGATCGGATCTCCCCTATGCTAAGGGTCCAGGCCCCCTTATATAGACGGGGGCCTGGTTACAGGTTCTGGTAACGCTTCGGCCGGCTGCCGGCTCTTCGGCGGCGGCGTCCTTGGCCTGATCTCCTCTGGCCACGCTCTGGCAAAGGCACTTTATAAAGTGCCTTTTCCCTGGGCCGGCATCTGGAGGGCATATCGCCTCTCCTTTGCCTCGGATCCCGCCGTGGGGAAGGGTCCTCGTCCTCTCATTGGTGGAACGTGGTCGTGGCATTCGTCACTCCTGTTCTGTGCTCCTGACGGTCTTGTCGGGGCCGTTCCGCTTTTGGCGAGACAGCCGTTGGGGGAGTTTTGTCTCCATCGCCCGGCTCCAGTCCTCCTCGGTGGAGTCGCCAGCCGGCCACTGGCACAGCCGGCCCTTCGGGCGGAGCCGGTCTTCTCGCGCTGAGGCCGTGGGATTTCCTGGGACGCCAACCGGCATATTGCCCGGCTCGTGGTGCGCCCCCTAAGTCATCCCCACGACATAATTCTAACATTTGGATACCAAATGCATTCAAACAAGTTTTTAAATTTTTGTAATATTCAACACTACATTTTAAAACAAGAATGAGACATTTTTCATGATAAAGCAAATGTTCAACAAAACTTTATAAATTTGACCAAAAGATTTGGTTTGCATATTTCAAAATAGAAGTAGGGTTTGAAATTAATCCTTTTTAACTTTAAAGATCAAACTCTATAAAATAATATTTGAACTTTATTTTAAAACACATTTCTAGTGAGTAAACTTTATAAAAAAATTTGGAGATATTTTCCTTTGCTAATAAAGCTTGCATAGGTTTGATTAAAAGCAAAATTGTATTTTGAAATTATATTTTCTCAAAGAGTTCATCAAGGAATAATAGAAAGTTTTGAAATAGTTTTTTTGTGATAGATTCTTTAATTAAACTCAAAAAGTTTTAAATCCCTGTGAAAATTCAATCCATACAAACAAAATAATTTTTTTTATTTTCTAAAATTTGATAAAAACTCGGGATGTTACAAGCATCTTTAGCTGGAGCTAATAATGTTGTTGTCTTCATGGAGGCTTGTCAAGAAAACACTTGTTTGGGTTTGAATAAAGATGAGAATAGATTGAAAGAGTCTAAAGACGAACCCTACCCATACACAAAAGTTCGAAGGAAAATTACCCTACAATCAAGATCTAACAAGCATTCATCACATCAAGCAACCTGGTTCAACCACAAATAAACTAGTATGGTCATACCACAATTTGATATGATCATAATGTATTACGATGTCGTTCTTACATAGATCTTAAATGGGGGTCCAACTAGAGCTTATTGAATGTCTTCCAGGTAGTAGTCTACTCTTTTCATCTTTGGGGTCCTTCTAGGTGTTGTGCAGTCTATACTTGAGTCTTCCTCCAAGCTCTTCGATAGCTTCCATGTAGTGCTTCTTGTAGAGTCGAGGAATAATATATGGAGCATCAGTCTCTTCTTGATGTTTTTTTATGTGATATGAACTCTAAAGAAAAGGGGAATATTTTTGAAGATGAAGTAGATGAGAATGGAAGAAGTTAAAATTGCAAACACCCCTTTAATAAAAACTACATTAGTTAGATTTTTCATCCTAGGGTCTTTCATCTCTCTCATCTTCTTGTGCTTCTCTTGAACATGAACTTATCTTCTTGCTCCTAGAATGTCGTATCCTTCAGTTGGGCAAGTAGCTCATCATTTTCTAAATAGTTCATTGGTCCTATTGCTATCATGATCCTTCATAAGAATTTCTAAGTCCTAGAACTATTGATGCTTTAGACTTCTTCTTCTAGACTCCTTCAAATTGCTTCCTTTGATGATAGAGATGGGTGGATCAAGCATGTTGACAATGTCGAGGAGACTAATTCTGAAGCATGTGCTCTTGAAATCCTTTGCGGTGTTGAAGCTGAAGCTCTTCATCTTTGAGTTGGAATAAAGAGAAGTAAAGACAAAAATGACTAAGGTAAGAGTTTACGAGGTAATGAGTGTGTAAATTTTTAACTTAGAAATAAAAGCAACTCCTATATTTCTAAGGGGTCATTGTCCAATTCTAGGGTCACGAACCTATGGGCAACACTTTGCTCTCATACCATCTGTAGTGACCTCACCTTTTAAAGATGACGATCCCTGTGCTTTTCAGTGCTAGTCCCTGGATCAAATGCTAGCACACACAGTTTAAGATGTAATATCAAGAAACAAAGGTCATTTTATTACATCGCATGATCCAGCAATTACATAAAGAAACTTTACAATGCTCATAGAATAGAGCTTTCAGAGTTTACAACGAAATCAAAAATAGCATGGAGTCCTTCTTCTTCATGTGCCACAGGCGAACATGCTGCGGACAGACTTGTAACCCTGTCGTACCTTTCTTATCGTCAAAAAGCTGCAACATGAAACATTGCAGCCACAAAGGGTCAATACTCTTGAATTGTAATGGCAAGATGTCACTTTTGGTGGACACAAATGGAGCCTAACACTTACATGAATATTTGGCTAAGTGGAGCTTCAGGCTAAGCTTGCAGAAAAGCAATTGTTTATCCTACTTTTCAAAAGATCTCATTTTTCTTTTAAAGCACTATTGGACACACTGAAATCCACCAGGTGCTCCTAGTTAATTATGCACACACAGGAATCCACCAGGTGTACATAATTATGATCACACAACAATCCCTTGTTAACCACTCAAGTTTTAATTTAAAGAAGTTGGGATGAGGAGATCCTTGAACAGCTTCAAAATCATGTCGCTCAAAATTGTCCGTAACCGGGGACACGGCTAAGTACTTAGTTTTAACCCTCGGCAGAGGTGGTGCACTTTTCCCACAAGACTCAGTCAACCTCTTTTGCCATGATGCTCATTTTGCTCAAATGGCCAAGTGAAGACTAAGACGAGACTTTTCAGAAGCAATCCCTTAGACCAACCCGGACGCGTTACATCCTACAAATCACTACCACCCTCTGTCCGTCTGGCTGAGTTCTCGCAACCTAGTTAGTCAAGACAGAGCCCATATGACTCGTGGTTGCACTGGAACCTTCACGACTTGAACGTCTCCAATCTCTTTGTTCCTGGGTGGCCGTCCACAAGTGAGATACACACGACCGCCATAGACATGGCTCCGGTGAACCACTCAACATAAATCCACATTACCAATCTCCACCCAGGTGTTTCATTAACTTAGTTGTTTTCTTAGTTTTTGCAAAACATATTTTTCAAACTTAATAAAAGAACATGTGGAATCCCAACCACGAATTCTATAGCACAAATAAAGCACAGGTACGCTACACCAACTAAGAGAACAATAACAGCCATAATCATGCATAGCGACAAAAACATCATTAACCGAAGCATAAAGTGGTATCACAAGTCAAAAACCAAATGATCATAGAGGCTTATGGCAACTTGTTAAAGTCAAACATGGTGTAAGCATGCGCCAAGTCAACCCAAATAAAGCATCAAAGGAGAAAACCACAATAATATGCTCCCATATAATAAAAACAACGCATGATTCTTTCAAATGCACATTAAGCAATCTCAGTCATTTGAGACAAGTCATGCTACAGCAAAAACTACTAAGCATACTATCAAAATAACATCAAGCATGACATGCAAAAGTCTAAGCCACAGTCTAAACAAGCTCCCATTTGTACCACTATAGGCATGAAACTTTTTTTTTCTCTTTTCGACCACCATTCAACCTTTTTTGAATCAACTCTTAAAGATGAAAACCAACATAGACCAGAGGTCTAAATATACCTTGATACAAAGAAATAACAAGATCTGAACAAAAATCAAGGCAAAAAACGAAAGGTAAACGCAGTACTAGAAAAAGAGAACACTTGTTGAACGATAAGAGTGAAAACTAGAGTGTTCTTGGCAATGAAAAACGGAGTGTGTCTTTTCCAAAAGAAATATGTTGGGTTGCAGCAAACAAAACAAAAGAAAACTGAAAGCGAAAGTAAATACGCTCCAACAAAAATGCATAGTATACGAAGCAATAAAAATATAGTGTCTTGAAAGATGACCTGATTTTTGCCGATGAAGAAGGGGTGCTTCGGGGCATCCCCAAGCTTTGACACTTGTACATCTTGGATATTTCTTGGGGTGACATGGGCATCCCCAAGCTTGAGCTTTTGTCCATACTTCATCTCATCTCATCATTCTCCTTTCCCAACACTTGAAAACTTCCTTCATGCAGAACTTCACACAATTCTTATTAGCAACGTTAGTGCAAGCAAGATAGTAAATCCACCCTTTTGGTTCAGCTTCAACTCAAGTATAACACCCATTAAAGCGTAAGCTACTGTAACAACTTCCTCAAAAGTTTCGTGATCAAAAGAACTCAAAAAGAAAGCGATCAAGAGGCAAACACAAATAGTGGCAGAAATTTGTCAAAATAGAACAGCTGGTTGCTTGGCGTTTTGCCGGCGCGTAGTTGACGTGGGAAATTCTTCTTATTCAATCCTCGGCAATGGCACCAGAAAACTTTTTGGTGGCGCGATGTTGATGATGTAAATGACCGGCCACTTGGGAACCACAAGAGAAGGTGTGATGAGCACAGCAGCAAGTTTTCCCTCAGTTATGAAACCAAGGTATGTCAATCCAGTAGGAAAAAGCCAAACTCCAGAAGGTGATGCCTGCTAGCCTAGTGACACTCCAACAAGGGCGCCGTTAACGATTCTTGTTAGCGCGTCTTCAACTAGTAGCAACGCGGAACCTGCACACAACACAACCAAGAACTTGGCTCCCAACTTACGATGAGGTTGTCAATCTCACCGGTTTGTTGTAAACAAAGGAATGAGCGTATCGAGTGGAAAGCAATAGTAGTATGCAAGAAAGTAAACAATGCGAGTAAAGTAAACAGGTGATAGCAATGTAAAGGAAATTGGACTGGGGTCCACAGTTCACTAGTGGTGTCTCTCCATAAGATAAATAACAACATGCTGGGTAAACAAATTACAGTTGGGCAATTGATAGAATAAAGATAACGTGCATATGTCAAGAGGATCGCTATGAGATTTACTCTGGGCATTACAACAAAATACATAGACCGCCATCCAACTGCATCTATGACTAATAATCCACCCACGGGGAATCATCCGAGGACCCCGTGAATATTAAGTTGCGAACAACAGATAACTGCATTAAGCAAAGTGTGTAATGTAAACAAAGCATATGTCCTTGGACATAAGAATGTTGTTTTCTCCCTAGTGGCAACAGCACATCTACAACCTTAGAGGTTTCTGTCACTCCCCCAGATTAAATAGAGGCATGAACCCAACTATCGAGCATAAATACCCCCTCTTGGAGTCACTAGTATCTACTCGGCCAAGATAGGTACTAACAACGGAGAGCATGCAAGATCATAAACAACATAGAGATAACATAAGATAATATTCAGTACATCAACTCAATCATAGCACCAATATTCATCGGATCCCAACAAACACAACATGTAGAATTACATAACGGTGATCTCGATCATGTAAGGCAACTCACGAGATCTAAACATGAAGCACATGGTGGAGAAGACAACCATCTAGCTACTGCTATGGACCCATAGTCCAAGGTAGACTACTCACTCATCATGCCGGAGGCAAGCATGGCGATGAAGAAGACCTCCGGTGGCGATTCCCCTCTCCGGCAGGGTGCCGGGAAGAGCTTCTGGACCCTCCCGATCTCGGGTCGACAATGGCGGCGGATCGCGATGTGTTTCTAGAAAAGTGATCAGGTATTTAGGTTTTTCCCGTTGGAGGGTCTTTATAGGCGAAGGGGCAGCGTCAGAAGTGGACCAGGGGGTCTCATCATAGGACGGCGCGGCCAGGGACTGGGCCGCGCCCCTTGGTGGTGAGACCAGCCTCTGGCTCAGCACCATCTCCTCTTTGGTCTTCTGGAAGCTTCGTTTAATATCTGGATGTTTGGCTTTTGTTTCGTCCAATTCTGAGAATATTTCCTGTGTAACTTTTCTGAAACACAAAAACAGCAGAAAACAGGGAACTGGCACTGTGGCATCTTGTTAATAGGTTAGTTCCGGAAAATGCATAAAAACACCACGAAGTGTAACGAAACAGTAAGCAAATGGTGTAAAAACAAGCATGGAGCATCAAAGATTATAGATACGTTTGAGACGTATCAAGCAACCCCAAGCTTAACTCCTGCTCGTCCTCGAGTAGGTAAGTGATAACAAAGAAATAATTTTTGAGGTGACATGCACCAACACAATCTTGATCATCTATGTAAGCATTGAGTGCTGGGATCAAAAGAACTTAAAACATGGGCATGAAAGACATAATCTTGATAGAAGAAACTTAGCAACCATGTTATAACATGAAAAGAACACAAACAAAAGATCATGAAAATGAAACAATGAAAGTCAAACGTGTGTTCAAATCAAAAGGAAAAAACATAGCAAATGGTTTTCAGCTTGTCCTTCATGGAATAGCAAAACATAAATGCATAGGACACCTTCAAGTTTAAGAGGGCGACTAGATACAAATAATTTAAGAACAAGTGAAACCAAAATCATGAATCAATCAATGATAACTTTGGGACAATGCACATTAAACTCAGAATGACAACTATGCTCTCTTAGACGGTGCATAAAGGTAGAAGGTGGTGACTCAACATAAAAGTAAAAGAAAGGCCCTTCGCAGAGGGAAGCAGTGATTGCGAGTTTTATAAACCTTCAAAAATTATGGTACTTACTAGCTTTGAGCTCTCATTGCCCCCATCATAAGCATCTTGAATGGTTAAAGTTAATGCGAGTACAATTATGAAGCATATGCTTGACAAATCATAAGTTGAAAACCTCATGTCCCCTGAAGTACGAATACCCAAACCTCATGCTACTCGACTTAGAGTCCCAAGCAAGCTCTTGTCATTGTAAATATATGTGTATCATCGAGAACCACCAATGGGGTACCTCCTGCCCGATGACATGGAACAAGCCCACATCAAAATGACAAGACAAATAGACAATGAACACCTCGACATCTCTTTTATTTACCATTGGTATAGCTTTTTATTTTGAGATGTGTCGTCGAATGTCCACTATGGGCATGCTGTAAATTTCCACCATGAATTATGCATGGCTTAGATTAGCGGCCCAGGCGTTTCTCTAACACATATAAGAACTCCATGGTCCCACAAGATTCCCAACTTGTTTCACATCGCGAGTATCCATAAACAAAAGATCACGATATCAACTCAAATAAGAAGTGTAATGTTGAAAGCTTACCCCATGATGACATGGTTTGGCTAATTTCCAACTTACAACTTGCAAGCATAACAACTCAACATAAGAGAGCCAAAATGTCAAATTTTGAAGGAACGAGAAAAGTAAAGTGTGCCATCAGGTTCGTGAGAGCTTTACTGACCAATTTTCGCATAACACCAAAAGGAGTTTAATTTGAAGGATAGATAAAAGCAAGTCAAATGTACTTTGGAATAGCAAATTGCTAATAGGTATGTATGGTGGACACATTGGAATAACTTGGTTTTTAGGAGTTGGATGCACGAGTAGAGCTCATACTCAGTACAAAATGAGGGCTAGCAAAAAACTAGGAACGACCAACTAAGAGAGCAATAACGGCCATAATCATGCAAAGCAACAAAGCAACATTAAAAGAAGCATAAGATGGCATCAAAAGTCAAAAATTAAATGATCATAGAGGCTTATGGCGACTTTGTATGGGTCTAACATGTGTGAGCATGCGCCAAGTCAACCCAAATAAAGCATCAAGGAGAAAACCAAAATAATGCTTCCAAATAATAAAAACAACGCATGATTTTTTCAAAGGCTCATTAAGCAATCTCAGTCATTTGAGACAAGTCATGCTACAGCAAAACCACTAAGCATACTATCAAAATGATATCAAGCATGACATGCAAAAGCCTAGGCCGCAGTCTACACAAGCTACTTTTTGTACCACTTTTTTGCATGAAACTTGTTCTCTTTTCCAACACCATTCGAACTTTTTTAAAACAACTCTTTTGATGAAAACTAACATGGACCAGAGGTCAAAATACACCTTGATGCAAAGATATAAGAAGATCTGAACACAAATCAAGGTGAAAAACGAAAGCTAAACGCAGTAGCAGAAAAAGAGAACACTCGTTGAACGATAGGAGTGAAAAACGGAGTGTTCTTGGCAAATGAAAATCAAGGAAACTTCTCCAAAAGGAATTTGTTGGGGTCCAACCATTTATTGCATCAAACAAAACTAAACAAAACTGAAAACTAAAACAACTGACGCTCCAAGAAAAACGCATAGTGCATGAAGCAATAAAAATATACTTTGTTGAAAGGTGACATGATTTTTGCCGATGAAGAAGGGGTGCCTCGGGGGCATCCCCAAGCTTTGACGCTTGTACCTCTTGGATATTTCTTGGGGTGTGTGGGCATCCCCAAGCTTGAGCTTTTGTCCATTCTTCAACTCATCTCATCATTCTCCAATCCCTACACTTGAAAACTTCCTTCATACAAAATCAACACAATTCTAATAGCAACATTAGTGTAAGCATAATAATGAATCAACCCCCTTTTGCTTCAGGTTTCAACTCAAAACCACCACATATAAAGCATATACTACTGTAGCAACTTCCCCAAAAGTTCCATGATCAAAAGAACTCAAAAAGAAAGCGATCGAGAGGCAAACACAAATAGTGGCAGAAATCTGTTAAAACAGAACAGCTGACAAAGGTAGATTTTTTAGAGGTTTTTCTGTTGCTCAAATCAAAAAGTGTTAAACTAATGAAAGTTTGGAAATAACCTGGGGCATATGCACAAGAAATTGCAGGTCAAAAAGATATTCTGAGAATTTTCACGAATTTTTACGGTGCAACACCGAAATCTGTTTCAGGACAGCAACATCCCCAAATCTTACCTCACTTAAATTAGAGGCTTCTCTTGGCACAATAACGAAATAAAAATGATAAGGAGAGGTTATTACAGTAGTAATAACTTCCAAGACTCAAATAAAAGAAAAATAACTGAAAGTAAAACATTGGGTTAGCTCCCAAGAGTGCTTTTCTTTAACGCCTTTGAGCTAGGCGCAGAAAGTGCGAATCAAGTATTTTCGAAAGAAGCATTAAGATCAATTGCAGAAGTATTTTCAATAAGGCATTGTATTGCATCCACATAAGTTTTTGAAGACCCCTTGTGATCACGCTTTGGTTCACTCAATTCACTAAAAAGATTTTCAGGACAGATCCAATCAAAATTATTTTCAAAAGCTTCATACAATCCCAAGAGTTTGCTAGGTGTCGGTACTTGGGTTTCATTGTTTGTACCAACAACCTCTACATGCAAACCAAGCTTATCAAAAGGCTTAAAAACTTTCCTAGCTTCAATAACAACATCTCTAAATTCTTTATGCAAAGTTTCTAAGATAAAAGCCTTCTTTTCGGGGCCTTCAATATCATGAAGCTTAAGAAACATGTGTTGCATAAAAGGATTAAGGCTAGCAAACCTAGCTTCCAACATGTGAACTAAATAAGCAGAAGCAACTTCATAACTGGGAGCAAGCTCAGCCAAAGACTTATCCTCAACATCTTTATGCATACTAATATGATTAAAGAACTCCTCGATGTTACTTTTCCTAATAATAGAACCACTACCTACTGAGAGGTCTTCCAAAACGTACTTAGGGAACAACATAATGAACTAAAAGTAATAAAGTAACAACTATAAGGAAACTAATTTTTTTGTGTTTTTGATAAAATGATGCAAGTAAAAATAAAGTAAAGCAAAACTAAAACAAAGTAAAGAATGTGCTTGCGAAACTCCCCTTGCATAAGTCTTCTTTTTCCTCGGTAATGACGCCAGAAAACTGGCTTGGCGTTTTGCTGGCGCGTAGTTGACGTGGGAAATTCTTCTTATTCAATCCCCGGCAACGGTGCCAGAAAACTTGTTGGTGGCGCGGTGTTGATGATGTAAATGAACGGCCAGTTGGGAACCCCAAGAGAAGGTGTGATGAGCACAGCAGCAAGTTTTCCCTCAGTTATGAAACCAAGGTATATCAATCCAGTAGGAAAAAGCCAAACTCCAGAAGGTGATGCCTGCTAGCCTAGTGACACTCCAACAAGGGCGCCGTTAACGATTCTTGTTAGCGCATCTTCAACTAGTAGCAACGCGGAACCTGCACACAACATAACCAAGAACTTTGCTCCCAACTTACGATGAGGTTGTCAATCTCACCGGTTTGCTGTAAACAAAGGAATGAGCGTATCGAGTGGAACGCAATAGTAGTATGCAATAAAGTAAACAGTGCGAGTAAAGTAAACAGGTGATAGCAATGTAAAGGAAATTGGACCGGGGTCCACAGTTCACTAGTGGTGTCTCTCCATAAGATAAATAACAACATGCTGGGTAAACAAATTACAGTTGGGCAATTGATAGAATAAAGATAACGTGCATATGTCAAGAGGATCACTATGAGATTTACTCTGGGCATTACAACAAAATACATAGACCGCCATCCAACTGCATCTATGACTAATAATCCACCCACGGGAAATCATCCGAGGACCCCGTAAATATTAAGTTGCGAACAATAGATAACTGCATTAAGCAAAGTGTGTAATGTAAACAAAGCATATGTCCTTGGACATAAGAATGTTGTTTTCTCCCTAGTGGCAACAGCACATCTACAACCTTAGAGGTTTCTGTCACTCCCCCAGATTAAATAGAGGCACGAACCCAACTATCGAGCATAAATATCCCCTCTTGGAGTCACTAGTATCTACTCGGCCAAGATAGCTACTAATAACGGAGAGCATGCAAGATCATAAACAACATAGAGATAACATAAGATAATATTCAGCACATCAACTCAATCATAGCACCAATATTCATCGGATCCCAACAAACACAACATGTAGAATTACATAACGGTGCTCTCGATCATGTAAGGTGATACGTCTCAAACGTATCTATAATATTTGATGCTCCATGCTTATTTTTACACTATTTGCCTTGTGTTTCGTTACACTTCGTGCATTTTTATGCGATTTCTGGAACTAACCTATTGACAAGATGCCACAATGCCAGTTCCCTGTTTTCTGCTATTTTTGTGTATCAGAAAAGCTACACAGGAAATATTCTCGGAATTGGACGAAACAAGTTTGGAAACTCCTATTTTTCCCGGACGGAGGACAAGGACCAAACGGGAGCCGGAGAGGGGCTAGAGGCTGGCCACGCCACAGGGGGCGCGGCCCAGCCCCTGGCCACGTCCACCCATGGTGAGCCCGCCTAGGCCACCTCCTGACGACGCCCCTTCACCTATAAGAAGCCTCCCGACGGAAAATCCTAAAAAAATCGGTGAAATTTCCAGAAGAGTTCCGCTGCTCTGCCGCCGCTACCAACAAATTTCGGGGGACAGAAGTCTCTGTTCTGGCACCCTGCCGGGACGAGGAAGTGCCCCCGGAGCCATCTCCATCGGTCTCCATCGCCGTCTCCATCGACCTCACCACCATCTCCATCAACCTTGCTGTCTCCTATGATGAGGAGGGAGTAGTTCTCCCCCGGGGCTGAGGGCTCTACCGGTAGCTATGTGGTTCACCTCTCTCTCCCATGATGTGATCTTTATGTGATCATGAGCTTTGTATCTAGTTGAATTGGTAGATGCTATTATTCAGATATTATGCTACTCCCGTGCTTTATTATTGTAATCTCTGGAGATACCTTGTATCATGGTGTGAAGGTGACTAGTGTGTGCATCATGTGTATCTTTTTGGTTAATGACTCTATGAATTGTTGGTGTTTGTTGGAACCATCTAGTGCGTTCATGGTGATAGTGTGGGACAATCTAATTTGGGGAAATACGGACTTTGAGGAGTGCTTTGTAGCCCTACGCATGATTAGTGTTTGTTTTCCATTGGAGAATTGTTTTGAGTTGCATATTGATGATAGTATCTATTGGTTCAATTATGTTATATTTGTTGAGAGTGTGTCCACTAGTGAAAGTATGATCCCTAGGCCTTGTTTCCAAGCATTTCACACCGTTTACTTTCAGTTTTGTTACATGTTTGCTCGTAGCGATATTTATTTTAGATTACATTTACTACTTATAATCATCACTACTACTTGTATTTCACTATCTGACAAGGGTATAGATAATAGAGCCCGACAATTGAGTACCCCTAAGGCCCGATAAGCTAGGCCCAGTTGTAATACTTGTCGAAATACGAGTTCATATCGTATATTGATATTGTAATCTGTATCGGATACCTCCCGATCCTTGAGACCTGGCCACCTATATATAGGGGCCAAAAGAGGACGGTGGGGGACATATTAAAAGCAAGCCAGGTTTACACCCACGTTTACTTTCGATAGACACCTTGTTTGACTGATTTTACCTTTGAGTTCATCCGATGCCCTATCTCCCCGATCCTAAGTCCTTCATCTAGGACATTTGTCGAGTTAACCCTCGTCAATTGGCGCCGACCGTGGGGACTCCGGGCGTTGGAATCATGAATTCGACGGCTTTTTCGCTTTTAGCCAATAGCAACCCAGAAGTCGACGGAAGTCAAGAGATGGAGCTGACGATCGAAAGTTTAAGCTTCTACGTCGGACCTTCAGGTTCAATTCGCCTTTCGGATTCAGCGAAATCGGGTCTGTCGGCAAGCAAAGCCGAAAGAATCACAATATCTGGATCATCCTCGGGCTCTTCCAGCGAGGTAAACTCGCCGGTCAGTCTCACAGCAACAGAAGATATGCAAAAGAGACTTGAGGAATTTGACGAAACTCGGGGAAAACCCGATATGGAAGCAACATCGGGTAAAAATCACGATAGTCCAAGGGATTTCGCCACTGGAAGCAGTGGCGTCTCTAGAAGCGTACACCAGTTATGCATCATTATCACTGAAGCAGCAGAAGAGGATAACCACGAAGGCAACAAAGAGGTCGACATGCAAGTCGGCAAACCAAGGAGTAACAGCAAAAAGGAAAAGGAGAAAATTCACGTTTCAACCGAAGAGTGGAAAATCATCATGTCAGCCATCAATCACGGCACAGAAGTACCCGCAGATTCAAGGAGAGAAGTTTTGATGGGATATCAATACGCGCTGCACCAGCGCAGAAAGAAGTTAAGGGAGGAAAGAGACATGTTTATGAGAAGCCGAGATGACAACAGTACATCAAGTGGAGGATATTGGGATGAGTATAGCGATGCATCAGAGTGCAGCATGGAAAGGCACATAGACCCGAAGCATAACAGGAGGACAATAGCATAGACAAGAGAAGAAAGCTTTGCGAAAAGTTTAAGCACGCAGCCGTCAGATGAGGAAGGAGACTTTGTGCAAGAAACACCAGAAGCAGCATTGGTAGCAGCACAGGCGTACCTACTAACCACACAACCAGAGCCTGGAGATCTGCGGGAGCACATGCATCAAGCCGCAATACGAAGCCTCGCGTTGATAGAAGACAAGCTAATGGGAAAACTTCCAGAGGAAAAGGCAACACATCGTAAGGAAAGGCGAAAGGAAGAGTTCAAGCGCAAATCCTCACGAAACGAATCCAGCGAGTCATCAGGTGACGAGAGGCGACAAAAACGGAAGGAGGACGCAAGGAACATAATAGCACAAGCACGAGTAAACAACTCACGCTATGCGTGGAAAGAAGAAAATTACGAAGACGACGATAAAGAGATGGGCGCGTTGTGCTTTACCCGTAGGGTTCGCAAAACGCGGGTACCCAAAGGATTCAAGTTACCGCACGATCAACAAAAATATGATGGGTCACAAGAACCCACTCTATGGTTATCAGACTACCTGCAATCAGTGCAAATACTCGGAGGAACAAGAGCAACGGCCATGCAAAGTTTGCAGTTACACCTCACCGGCGCAGCACGGTCCTGGTTGAACACTTTACCCAACGATTCCATCGGGAGTTGGGGAGAACTAGAGAGCCAATTCGAAAGAAATTTTCGCTCAACATATAAGCGCCCAGTTTCTCTGGAAGAAATCAAGTCGTGTGTGCAGAAGAAAGACGAAACCCTACGCTCTTCTATACAACGCTAGAGTGTAATCAAAAATTCAGCAGAAGACGTCTCCGACGAGAGAGCAATAGATGCTTTTTCGGCTGGCCTCCGTCGTTCGGACCTTGTGGAAGAGATAGGGAGAACAAAGCCAAGGACAGTGTCTGAACTAATGGAAGTAGCCAACAGATTTGCCGATGGAGAAGACGCGTATAACAACAAAAGGGGACGTTCACCAGAAGTCGACAGAGCAAGCAAGCAGAGGCGAAGATACCGCAATGGAGATAGCCACGCAAGGCGAAATTAGGTAGCCGCGGGATACAAAAGAAGGGACGAGGAAGGCTACGAAAACAGGGAGTTCCAAGCAAGAGGAAATCATGGAGTAGAAAAACCAAAGTACTCTGGCCCGTCGGTAGAGGACATGCTCTACGGACCTTGTCGAATCCACTATGCATACCTAGATGGGAAAAGAGTTTCTAACCACCAGATGAAGGATTGCAGAACCTTCTTGAGGCTACAAAGTGCCATGGACTCGAACCAAGGAATACGGCAAGGAAAGAAAAGTATGAGTCAGGGATACCAAGTACAGCGACTAGCAAAACATCTAGAGTCGAAAGTATATATATCTGCAATGATCCAACCGGTGCCAAAATCTAAGAAAGAGCGCAAGAGCATATCCAGACAAGTAAACCTAGCTATATCATCACCACCAGCCACTACAGAGTACCTGCAGTGGTCCGATCAACCAGTCAGGTTTAGCAAAGCAGACCACCCGAGGAAAGTGCCCAGGCTGGGGCACTCACCGATGGTACTAAAGGCGCAAATAGGGGGATACGACATCGGGAGAGTATTCATGGATGCAGGAAGCGGCATAAACCTAATATACGCAAGAACTCTGAGGGCAATGTGCATCTCATTAGAAAGTCTAAAGCCAACAGATTGTTCTTTCCACAGAATAGTACCAGGAGGCGCAAATTACCCTCTCAGAAAAATAGAACTCGATGTTTGCTTTGGTGACAGCAGCAACTATCGCAGAGAGAAGTTGGAGTTTGAAGTCATGGACTGGCCTTCATAGTATCATGCAATCCTGGGGCGCCCAGCATTTGCAAAATTCATGGCAGTACCGCACTACGCATATCCCACGCTTAAAATCTTAGGACCCAAAGGAACAATCACGGTACAAGGAAGCTTCGAAGTATCCAACACTTGCGATAAAGAATTCAACAGGCTAGCACAAACTTTTGGCATGACAGCAGAGTACGCAAGGCTGAAAGGCGAAACCGACCACAACGTGCTACCCGACGCCGGACGATCCCTGCCAGATCAGGCCTTCGATGCAACTCAAGACTCAAAGAAAATACAGGTCCACCCCACAGACCCGAACAAAACCACTTCCATAGCGGTAAACTTGGATCCCGCATAGGAAAGCGCGCTCATCGAGTTCCTCCATGAGCGCTGGGAAATCTTTGCCTGGTGTCCTTCAGACATGCCAGGGGTTCCCAGGGAACTCGTCGAGCACGCACTAAATGTGGATCCTAAAGCAAAGCCAGTCAAGCAACCACTACGACGATTTGACGAACCCAAAAGGAAGGCAATAGCATCCGAGCTACACAGGCTAGAAAACACCGGATTCATCCGAGAAATCAAGTCATCAACCTGGGTATCCAACCCAGTCATTGTACCCAAGAAAAACACAGACGTACAAAGAGTGTGTGTCGACTACACATCTCTCAACAAGCACTGTCCAAAGGATCCCTTCCCTCTACCTCGCATTGATCAGATAGTAGATTCAACAGCGGGGTGCGCAAGGCTTTCCTTCTTGGATGCATATTCTGGTTATAACTAGATCAAACTGAAGAAAGAAGACGAGGAAAAGACAGCCTTCATCACACCATATGGAGTGTTCTGTTACCAAGTCATGCCCTTCGGCTTAAAAACGTAGAAGCAACTTACCAACGGATGATGCAAAACTGCCTCAGAAGCCAAATAGGACGCAACATCCAAGTCTACATCGACGACGTGGTCATCACCACAAGAAAAAAAGAGTCCCTGATCAGTGACTTGGCAGAAACTTTCGACAATCTAAACATGTACAAGCTTAAACTCAACCTGACAAAATGTTCTTTCGGCGTATCAGCAGGACAACTCCTGGGGTTTGTGGTATCGGCAAGAGGAATATAGGTGAACCCAGAAAAGATCCAAGCAATCCTAACAATGGGGAAACCAATGAAACTGCACGACGTATAGAAGCTCGCAGGGCGCGTCGCGGCACTAAGTCGATTTGTTGCTCGATTGGGAGAGAAAGCACTCCCTTTCTATGCACTCATGAAAAAGTCAGATGACAAATTCGAGTGGATAGAAGAGGTAGACGTAGCCTTCGCGCAGTTGAAAAAAGTGCTCTCCACACCACTAGTGTTGGTCGCACCAAACGAAAAAGAGCCGCTACTACTGTACATCGTAGCAACACATCAAGTGGTGAGTACAGTATTGGTAGTCGAAAGAAGTGAAGAGGGAAAAGCTCACGGTGTCCAGAGGCCAATATATTTCATCAGCGAAGTGCTATCTCCAACAAAACAGAGGTACCCGCATTATCAAAAGCTCGCATATAGTGTATTCACAACAGCACGGAAACTACGGCAATATTTTGCGGTGCACCTAATCATAGTGGTTAAAAAGCACCACTATCCAATATATTGAACAACCCTTCAGCAACAGGACGTGTCTCTTTATGGAGAATTGAGTTATCACTGATGCCTGGTAAATGACCAGCCCGTTGGGAACCCCAAGAGGAAGGTATGATGAATATAGCAGCAAGATTTTCCCTCAGAAAGAAACCAAGGTTTGTCGATCAGGAGAGGAAAGAGCCAAACGACTGAAGGTGATGCCTGCTAGCTTGCGACAGCTCCGGACAATTTATAGGGCGCCTCATCCAAGCTTTGCTTTGCTAGCTGCAACGCGGAACCTGCACGCAACACAACCAAATACTTTGTTCCCAACTTACGATGAGGTTTGCTTGAAACAAAGGGTATGAGCGTATCGAGTGAAAAGTGATAATAATATGCGAGTAAAGTAAACAGTGCGAGTAAAGTAAACAGGTGATAGCAATATAAAGGAATTAGGACCGGGGTCCACAGTTCACTAGCGGTGTCTCTCCATAGATAAAATAATACATGCTAGGTAAACAAATTACAGTTGGGCAATTGATAGAATAAAGACAACGTGCATATGATGAGAGGATCACTATGAGATTTACTCTGGGCATTACAACAAAATACATAGACCGCCATCCAACTGCATCTATGACTAATAATCCACTCACGGGGATATCGTCCGAACACCCCATGAGTATTAAGTTGCGAACAACAGATAACTGCATTAAGCAAAGTGTGTAATGTAAACAAAGCATATGCCCTCGAGCATATGAATGTTGTTTTCCCCCTAGTAGCAACAGCACATCTACAACCTTAGAGGTTTCTGTCACTCCCCCAGATTAAATAGAGGCATGAACCCACTATCGAGCATAAATACCCCCTCTTGGAGTTACTAGCAACTACTCGGCCGAGATAGCTACTAACAACGGAGAGCATGCAAGATCATAAACAACATAGAGATAACATAAGATAAATTTCAGTACATCAACTCAAGCATAACACCAATATTCATCGGATCCCAACAAACCAAACATGTAGAATTACAAAACGATGATCTAAATCATGTAGGGCAGCTCATGAGATCTAAACATGAAGCACATGGTGGAGAAGACAACCATCTAGCTACTGCTATGGACCCATAGTCCAAGGTAGACTACTCACTCATCACTCCGGAGGCAAGCATGGCGATGAAGAAGACCTTCGGTGGCGATTCCCCTCTCCGGCAGGGTGCCGGGAAGAGCTTCTGGACCCTCCCGATCTTCGGGTTGATGGCGGCGGCGGATCACGATGTGTTCTGGAAAACTGATCGGGTCTTTAGGTTTTTCCCGTCGGGGGGTCTTTATAGGCGAAGGGGCATCGTCAGAAGTGGACCGAGGAGGTCTCACACATAGGGGGCGCAGCCAGGGCCTGGGCCGCGCCGCCCTAGTGTGTGGCCCCCTCGTGGCCCCACTCTGACTCCTCTTCGGTTCTCTGGAAGCTTCGGTGAAATTCTGGGCGACTGGCTTTGGTTTCGTCCAATTCCGAGAATATTTCCTGTGTAACTTTTCTGTAACACAAAAATAGCAGAAAATAGGGAACTGGCACTGTGGCGACTTGTTAGTAGGTTAGTTCCGGAAAGTGCATAAAAGTGCCACGAAGTGTAACGAAACACTAAGCAAATGGTGTAAAAACAAGCATGGAGCATCAAAAATTATGGATACGTTGGAGACGTATCATCATCCCCAAGCTTAACTCCTGCTCGTCCTCAAGTAGGTAAGTGATAACAAAAGAAATAATTTTTGAGGTGACATGCACCTACACAATCTTGACCATCTATGTAAGCGTTGTGCGCTGGGATCAAAAGAACTTAAAATATGGGCATGAAAGACATAATCTTGATAGAAGAAACTTAGCAACCATGTTATAACATGAAAATGAACACAAACAAAAGATCATGAAAATGAAACAATGAAAGTCAAACGTGTGCTCAAATCATAAGGAAAAACATACAAATGGTTTTCAGCTTGTCCTTCATGGAGAGCAAAACATAAATGCATAGGACACCTTCAAGTTTAAGAGGGCGACTAGATACAAGTAATTTAAGAACAAGTGAAACCAACAATATGAATCAATCAATGAAAACTTTGGGACAATGCACAATATACTAAGAATGACAACTATGCTCTCTTAATGGTGCATAAAGATAGAAGGTGGTGACTCAACATAAAAGTAAAAGAAAGGCCCTTCGCGGAGGGAAGCAGTGATTTCAAGTTTTATAAACCTTCAAAAATTATGGTTCTTATCGGCTTTGAGCTCTCATTGCCCCCATCATAAGCATCTTGAATGGTTAAAGTTAATGCAAGAACACTCATGCTGCATATGCTTGACAAATCATAAGTTGAAAACCACATGTCCCATGAATACGAGTACCCAAACCTCATGCTACTTTACTTAGAGTCCCAAGCAAGGCTCTTGTCATTGTAAGTATATACGTATCATCGAGAACCGCCAATGGGGTACCTCCGTGCCCGATGACATGGAACAAGCCCACATCAAAATGACAGGACAAGCAGACAATGAACACCTCGACATCTCTTTTATTTACCATTTGTATAGCTTTTTATTTTGAGATGCGTCGTCGAATGTCCACTATGGGTATGCTGCAAATTTCCACCATGAATTATGATGGCTTAGATTGGCGGCCCAGGCATTTCTCTAACACATATACAAACTCCATGATCCCGCAAGATTCCCAATTCATTTCACACCGCGAGTATCCATAAACAAAAGATCACGATATCAACTCAAATAAGAAGTGCAATGTTGAAAGCTTGCCCCATGACGGCATGGCTGGGTTAATTCCCAACTTACAACTTGCAAGCATAACAACTCAACATAAGAGACCACAATGTCAAATTTTTAAGGACGAGAAAAATAAAGTGTGCCTTCCGGTTCGTGAGTGCTTTACTGGCCAATTTTCACATAACACTGGTAAGAGTTTAATTTGAAGAGTAGATAAAAGCAAGTCAAATGTACTTTGGAATAGCAAATTGCTAATAGGTATGTATGGTGGACACTTTGGCAAACTTGGTTTTTAGGAGTTGGATGCACAAGTAGAGCTCATACTCAGTACAAGGCGAGGGCTAGCAAAAGACTGGGAGCGACCAACTAAGAGAGCAATAACGGCCATAATCATGCAAAGCGACAAAGCGACATTAAAAGAAGCATAAGATGGCATCAAAAGTCAAAAACTAAATGATCATAGAGGCTATTGGCGACTTTGTATGAGTCTAACATGTGTGAGCATGCGCCAAGTCAACCCAAATAAAGCATCAAGGAGAAAACCAAAATAATGCTTCCAAACGATAAAAACAACGCATGATTTTTTCAAAGGCTCATTAAGCAATCTCAGTTATTTGAGACAAGTCATGCTACAGAAAAACCACTAAGCATACTATAAAAAAGACATCAAGCACGATATGCAAAAGCCTGGGCCGCAGTCTACACAAGCTCCTTCTTGTACCACTTTTTTGCATAAAGCTTTTTCTCTTTTCCAACACCATTCAAATTTTTTATAAACACCTCTTTTGATGAAAACCAATAAATACCAGAGTTAAAAATACACCTTGATGAAAAGATATAACAAGATCTGAACACATATCAAGGCGAAAACGAAAACTAAACGCAGTAGCAGAAAAAGAGAACACTCGTTGAAATTATAAGAATGAAAAACGGAGTGTTCTTGGCAAATGAAAAGCAAGGCAACATATCCAAAAGGAATTTGTTGGGGTACAACCATTTATTGCAGCAAACAAAACTAAACTAAACCGAAAACTAAAAACAACTGACGCTCCAAGAAAAATGCATAGTGCATGAAGCAATAAAAATATAGTGTCTTGAAAGGTGACCTAATTTTTGCCGATGAAGAAGGGGTGCCTCGGGGGCATCCCCAAGATTTGACGCTTGTACTTCTTGGTTATTTCTTGGGGTGATGCATGGGCATACCCAATCTTGAGCTTTTGTCCATTCTTCAACTCATCTCATCACTCTCCGATCCCTACACTTGAAAACTTCCTTCATACAAAACTAAACACAAATCTATTAGCAACATTAGTGTAAGCATAACATAGAATCAACCTCTTTTTGCTTTAGGTTTCAACCTAAAACCACCACATATTAAGCATATACTACTGTAGCAACTTCCCCAAAAGTTCTGTGATCAAAAGAACTAAAAAAGAAAGCGATAAAGCGGCAAACACAAATATTGGCAGAAATCTGTCAAAACAGAACAGCTGACAAAGGTCGAATTTTTGAGGGATTTTCTGTTGCTCAAATCAAAACGTGTTCAACTAATGAAAGTTTGGATATAACCTGGGGCATATGCACAATAAATCTCAGGTCCAAAAGATATACAGAGAATTTTCACGAATTTTGACGGTGCAGCACCGAAAACTGTTTCAGGACAGCAACATCCCCGAATCTTACCTCACTCAAATTAGAGGCTTCTCTTGGCACAACAACAAAATAAAAAGGATAAGGAGAGGTCATTACAGTAGTAATAACTTCCAAGACTCAAATAAAAGAAAAAGAACTGAATGTAAAAACATTGGGTTATCTCCCAAGAGTGCTTTTCTTTAACGCCTTTGAGCTAGGCGCAGAAAATTGCGAATCAAGTAATATCAAGAGAGGCATTAAGATCCACTGCAGAGGTCTTGTCAATAAGGCATTGTATTTCATCCACATAAGTTTTTGTAGACCCTTTGTGATCACGCTTTGGTTCACTCAAATCACTAAAAAGATTTTTGGGATAGATCCAATCAAAATTATTTTCAAAAGCTTCATACAATCCCAAGAGTTTGCTAGGTATAGGTATCTCGGTTCCCTCATTGCTTGTACTAATAATCTTTATAGGTGAACCCAACTTATTAAAGTGCTTAAGAACTTTCCTAGCTTCAATGGCAACATCTCTAAATTCTAAGCGCAAAGTTTCCAAGATAAAAGCTTTCTTTTCAGGATCCTCAATTTCATGAAGCTTAAGGAACATGTGTTGCATAAAAGGATTAAGGCTAGCAAACCTAGCTTCCAACATGTGAATTAAATAAGCAGAAGCAACTTCAATACTAGGAGCAAGCTCAACCAAAGACTTTTCCTCAACTTCTTTATGCATGCTAATATGATTAAAGAACTCCTCAATGTTACTTTTTCCAATAATTGAACCACTACCTACTGAGAGGTCCTCCAAAACATACTTAGGGAACAACATAATGACTAATAGTAAAGAAATAACAACTACCAAGGATTCTAATTTTTTTGGGTTTTTGATAAAATGATGCAAGTAAAATAAATAAAGTAAAGCAAAACAATAAACAAAGTAAAGGATGTGCGTGTGAAAAACTCCCCTCGCAGAAGTCTTCTTCTTCCTCCTCGGCAACGATGCCAGAAAATATTGCTTGATGCCTGGTAAATGACCAGCCCGTTGGGAACCCCAAGAGGAAGGTATGATAAATATAGCAGCAAGATTTTCCCTCATTAAGAAACCAAGGTTTGTCGATCAGGAGAGGAAAGAGCCAAACGACTGAAGGTGATGCCTGCTAGCTTGCGACAACTCCGGACAATTTATAGGGCGCCTCGTCCAAGCTTTGCTTTGCTAGCTGCAATGCGGAACCTGCACACAACACAACCAAATACTTTGTTCCTAACTTACGATGAGGTTGTCAATCTCACCGGTTTGCTTGAAACAAAGGGTATGAGCGTATTGAGTGGAAAGTGATAATAGTATGCGAGTAAAGTAAACAGTGTGAGTAAAGTAAACAGGTGATAGCAATATAAAGGAAATAGGACCGGGATCCATAGTTCACTAGCGGTGTCTCTCCATAGATAAAATAATACATGCTGGGTAAACAAATTACAGTTGGGCAATTGATAGAATAAAGACAACATGCATATGATGAGAGGATCACTATGAGATTTACTCTGGGCATTACAACAAAATACGTAGACCGCCATCCAACTGCATCTATGACTAATAATCCACTCACGGGGATATCGTCCGAACACCCCATGAGTATTAAGTTGCGAACAACAGATAACTGCATTAAGCAAAGTGTGTAATGTAAACAAAGCATATGCCCTCGAGCATATGAATGTTGTTTTCCCCCTAGTAGCAACAGCATATCTACAACCTTAGAGGTTTCTGTCACTCCCCCAGATTAAATAGAGGCATGAACCCACTATCGAGCATAAATACCCCCTCTTGGAGTTACTAGCAACTACTCGGCCAAGATAGCTACTAACAACGGAGAGCATGCAAGATCATAAACAGCATAGAGATAACATAAGATAAATTTCAGTACATCAACTCAAGCATAACACCAATATTCATCGGATCTCAACAAACCAAACATGTAGAATTACATAACGGTGATCTCAATCATGTAGGGCAGCTCATGAGATGTAAACATGAAGCACATGGTGGAGAAGACAACCATCTAGCTACTGCTATGGACCCATAGTCCAAGGTAGACTACTCACTCATCGCTCCGGAGGCAAGCATGGCGATGAAGAAGACCTCCGGTGGCGATTCCCCTCTCCGGTAGGGTGCCGGGAAGAGCTTTTGGACCCTCTCGATCTTTGGGTCGACGGCGGCGGCGGATCGCGATGTGTTCTAGAAAACTGATCGGGTCTTTAGGTTTTTCCCGTCAGGGGGTCTTTATAGGCGAAGGGGCATCGTCAGCAGTGGACCGAGGTGGTCTCACACATAGGGGGCGTGGCCAGGGCCTGGGCCGCGCCGCCCTGGTGTGTGGCCCCCTCGTGGCCCCACTCTGACTCCTCTTCGGTTCTCTGGAAGGTTCGGTGAAATTTTGGGTGACTGGCTTTGGTTTCGTCCAATTCCAAGAATATTTCCTGTGTAACTTTTCTGAAACACAAAAATAGCAGAAAACAGGGAACTGGCACTGTGGCGACTTGTTAGTAGGTTAGTTCCAGAAAATGCATAAAAGTGCCACGAAGTATAATGAAACACTAAGCAAATGGTGTAAAAACAAGCATGGAGCATAAAAAATTATGGATACGTTGGAGACGTATCAATCACCCCTGGACATCACGTATGAAAAGCGAAAGGCGATCAAATCACAAATTTTACCAGACTTTACAGCAGAATGGTTGGAGTTACAAAACACAGGACCGCCAGATCTATCGAGTGTATGGACAATGTACTTCGACGGTTCAAAAAGAATCCAAGGCGTAGGAGCAGGAGTAGTCCTGATATCACCACAAGGCGACAAGTTGAAGTATGTGTTAAGGATGAGTTTTCCCCAAGCTTCTAATAATGAAGCCGAATACGAGGCGCTGCTCCATGGAATGAAAATGGCCAAAGCATGCGGAGCAATTCGACTGAAAATATTTGGAGACTCAAACCTCGTCGTCCAACAAGTGATGAACAAGTGTGACGCCATCAGCGACAATATGACAGCATACAGAAACTTATACTATTATCTAGAGCGAACATTCGATGGATGCGAAGTTTTGCACGTTAGCAGAGCCAGTAATGAGGAAGCCAACAATCTAGCAAACATCGGGTCCCAGTGCTTACCTGTACCGCAAGGAGTCTTTTGGGAAGAAATCATAGAAAGATCAATAAAGAGCAGCAAAACTTTGGCTACAGAGGAACAAGGCCAGCACCAAGCAACAGGCTCGGGGGCTGGAAAAGCAAGCACAGCAGAACTAGAAGAAGTCATGATGATCAAAGAAACCTGGATGCAGCCATACTTGGCATACATGATAAACAAAGCACTACCCAAAGACACAGTAGAATCGAAAAGGATAATACGGCGATCCAAGGCTTTCGTCGTGTTACAAGGAAAATTATACAAGAAAAGTATAACAGGCGTATTGCAACGATGCGTCACCCCTCAAGAAGGACAAGAAATCTTAAGGGACATCCACGCAGGAGTATGCGGACATCACGCTAGCAGCAGAGCCATTGCAGCCAAAGCTTTTTGTGCAGGATTTTACTGGCTAACAGCCATTGAAGACGCGAAAGATATCGTGAGGAAGTGCGAGGCTTGTCAACGATTCGCGTCTCGACCACACGTGCTAGCAGCAGAATTGCAACCAATACCACTATCCTGGCCCTTCACGCAATGGGGTCTCGACATGGTAGGAAAATTACACAAATCTTGGCCAGGAGGGCATGTTTACATGTTGGTGGCAGTCGACAAATTTACCAAGTGGGTAGAAGCAGCCCCTGTAACAACCCAAGATTCCACAACCACAATCAACTTCATCAAGTCGATAGTCTTTCGCTTCGGAGTACCACACAGCATCATCACAGATAATGGGACAAATTTCACATCAAAGGAGTTCAAGAATTACTGTGAAGGTTTGGGAATCAAATTGAAATTTGCATCTGTAGCGCATCCAAAGACAAATGGGCAAGTCGAAAAAGCCAACAGCTTAATATGCAATAGGATAAAGAAAAGGCTGTTGGCACCCCTCGAGAAATCCAAGCACGCTTGGGTAGACGAGCTACCCTCCATACTTTGGAGTCTCCGAACTACACCTAACGCAGCTACTCAAGAAATGCCCTTCTTTCTGGTCCATGGCACAGAAGCCGTGCTTCTCGTCGAGATCGCCCACGAAGCTCCAAAAATCGCGGCGTATGATGAGACAACTTCCACAGAAGCGCTTCAGGATGATGTCAATGCACTCGACGAGGCGAGAGACATAGCACTCGCCAGAGCCACTCAATATCAGCAAAATCTAAGAAACTACCACAGTAGTCGAGTTCGTCCATGATCTTTCATGGTGGGAGATCTAGTCTTACGACTCAAGCAAGATGGGCATGGAAAACTGGAATCCCCATGGGTGGGACCTTACATCGTGACAGAAGTAATACCAGGAGGAGCTTATCGACTACAAGACAAGAAAACGGGGAAAGACGAGAGCAACCCGTGGAATGCAGAGCAACTACGGCGGTTCTACGCATAGGCGACACAAGGCGACAAAGAGTTTTCGAGTTATGACCCTCTGGACCCGGAACATGAGGCCACAGGTCGGGTTCCTTGGGTCAACTCGACAATATGTATAAGTATTTTACTTTCCACTCGGGGGCTCAGACCCTCGAGTCGTACAAAATAAAGTTAATAAATTATCGAGATTTGTGATTATCTGAGATATATTATTAGGTTGTTCACAACCTGATATTCGGCAACACTACGCATGGTTCAAAGGAACCCGATAATATATTAAGTGCATGCCTCGGAACGTCGGTCCGTTCCCATGGTCTATTAATAAAGCAGGCACAACATATAATCCAAACACGGCTATTTATTACAGATAGTACGAGAAAGGACAACTAGGAAAAGAGATTACATAAAGAGAATCTAGTGAAAATACACTTCAGCTTCGTACTCCTTCTGGCACTGGGTGTCGTCATAGATCCTCACGTCGAACTTTGACGTGCCGATGTGGAAGTCGAAAGTCATGAAGAAGCCTTGGTGGAGGTCATGGTCTTCAGCAAACTGCCCAGTGTAGACGATAAAAGAAGCATCAGCATATCAAGAAGAAAGGTACGTACAAAAAAAAGAGAAAAAAAAGTTATCTATCAAGAAGCACAATGTACCTCGTCTTAGACTCGAGGGCTTAGGTCATAAGAAAAGAAGAGAAGAATCACTAAAAGTGCGAATCATGTCGAAAAATATCGCAAGACACAGTATATGGAACAGGTATGTCTATCTTTTTGAGCCTATACCCGAAAAATTCAGATATAGCCTCGGGGGCTACTCCCATCGGGAGCGCTGTCGCGCACCCGATAGAAAGAAGTCGACAGAAGAAGGATGAGAAGTTGCGATGAGAAACCAGCTGGTGGACAAGTGATTTAGGCATAATCGGCTACATTTTGTCAACAACAAACTTCGACTACATTGTCGACAAAATAAAGATCGATTACTCCCATCAGGAGCTATTTATGAGAGTTAGAAAGGATAACTCGATTATTTTGTACATTGAAACAGTCAAACAAGGCTGCGACATATGATTCTTGAGTTGCGTCATTGTGACAAAACTTAAATGCCTTGGTTGAAATATATCATGAAGGTAAGACCCCAGGATCCGTCCTGTGTGGCCCGGTATACGCACATGGATGCGCTCTGCTGGTACTTATCTGTGTCTATGACGCGAAGAAAATCCTGGTGGACGCATTGGGTACCCTAAGAACTACTGGGATTCATTCTTTGTAAGTCCTAAATACGGCAAAAGAGTGGGTTTGACCAGTTTCCCGAATTCAATTCCAAGGGGATTGAATTTGAAGTAGGTGACAAGTATCTATTCTGGTAGTTAACTGGCCTCTTGATCCGTCAGAGTTGTCAGGCTTGTTCATCAAAACCCCTTGCGAGACATCATAGTAAAAAGATAAGCCGTTATCTGGGAGGGCGACTTATACGAACGCGTCTGTCACTTCAATCGCGGAGTGTCTAACATACCGGTTTTGCCTCCATTGCCACAGCTTCACCTCCGCCACGAATGACACCCTCATTGTGAAATATTTTTCTGCTAAGACACCGCGGATAACTCCGACTACGCTCAAACAGCTAAGTCCCTATTTATATTTTATATTTCATATTTGTTTATGATCATGAGATAAAGATTGGTTCACTCATATTCTGAGTCTTTTACCGCTTTCGTTTTGATCATGACTTTTCCATGATTTGCCTTGCGCTCGTGAGTAAAATTTTGACTGGCTTGCCTCTAAAGGCGCCGGTATCATGCAAAAATCTGCCATCCGGCGTTAGCTTAAGTTTTCTGGCCTACACGTTTTCTGATGTTTTATATGTGGATTCCCGAGTAGTGACATTTTGGCACTTTAAAGCCGCCATCCGTTTCCAAGGTTTTGGACGGCTGCTATTAAGCGCTATCACCTTGGCGGATTGTTCGTGTAAAAGTTTGCCATCTCACGAAAAGTCAAGCATATAAACCGAAAGAATGGATAAACCATCACTTGCTTAAAATATATTAATGCACATGAACTGTTCAAGATAGTCGAGTTTTTTCCTGCCTTGACAGTTTTATGTTGTTCAACTGCTGCATAGTTTCAGCCTTAAAACATTTGTTCAATGGCTGTGTTTTATCCGCCTTGCATTTGTTCGTTGGACACAAGAACGATTTAATACAATTGTGTTTTGTTTTCTTGTCACAGGTACATATGACGCTTGGACGCTTTGCTGGTGCCCGATCTCAGGTATTTTCGAGCCACTCAGCTCAAATACCCGGGGGCTACCGTCGACAGCAACCCAAATATGCCATGGAGCAGTCACCTCTGATGGCAGCCCAAATCTGCCATGGAGCGGTCACTTTCGATGGCACCCCAAATCTGCCATAGAGCGGCACCTTGGAGATGTCCGCCATGGAGCAGACCGCCTTGAGTCCGCCATGGAGCGGCCACCTTGGAGCAGTCCGCCATGGAACAAGATGCCTTGAGGCTGCCATGGAATAGACTACCATGGAGCAGGCTGCCTTGAGGTCACCTTGGAGCAGGCTGCCTTGGAGCTGGCCGCCCGGTGGCCGTCTTGGAGATGTTGATCTAACAACTAGTGAAGTTCTCTAAGAGCATGAAGCCAGAGTTTCAAGTATATTCCACCTTGAATGGTATGAGCTGCAAGCTCAATCGCCCATTTGGTCACCCTGCCAGTTGCGTCCTTGCACCCTATGATCTCTGAAAGTGGAGTGGTGCTCACCACCGTGATAGGGTGCTCCTCGAAGTAGTGCTTCAGCTTCCTAGCCGCCATGTACACGCCGTACGCGACCTTCTGGTAGTGCGGGTAGTTTTGCTTGGAGAGAGTGAGCACCTCACTCAAGTAGTACACCGGGCGCTGAACCAGTAGCTCCTTGCCTTCCTCAGTGCGCTCCACTACAATCACGACGCTAATGATCCGTGGAGTAGCTGCGATGTAGAGCAGCATTGGCTCTCGCAGAGCCGGCGCTGCCAAGATTGGCGTGGTAAACAAAGCTCGCTTGAGGTCGTTGAAGGCATCATCAGCGCACTGGGACCAAACAAAATGGTCCGTCTTCTTCATCAGCTGGTATAGCGGCATGGCTTTCTCCCCGAGCCGGCTGACGAACCGGCTGAGCGATGCCAAGCATCCAGCAAACTTCTGCACATCTCTGAGCTGGGTGGGTGGCTCTAGGGCCTCGATGGCTTTTATCTTCGAGGGGTTAGCCTCGATCCCTCGCTGGGAAACGATATAACCTAGGAGCTGTCCAGCTGGCACGCCAAAGGTGCACTTCTCAGGATTGAGCTTCATGCGATAGCGACGCGGGTTGGCAAAGGTCTCCTTGAGATCGTCCAGGAGTGTGCCGCTTTGCTTAGTCTTCACCACCACGTCATCCACATAAGCGTGTACGTTCTGTCCAATCTGCCCTTGCAGACATCGCTGCATGGTTCGCTGGTAAGTAGCTCCAGCGTTCTTCAAGCCGAATGGCATGGTGACATAGCAATAGGCTCCATATGGGGTGATGAAGGATGTCTTGATCTGATCCGGCTGGTAGAGCGGGATCTGGTGATAGCCTGAATAGGCGTCCAGGAAGGACAGCAGGTCGCAACCGGCTATGGAATCGATCTCCTGGTTGATGCGTGGCAACGCGAAGGGATCCTTGGGGCAGGCCTTGTTGAGGCTGGTGTAGTCGATACACATGCGCCAAGTGTTGTTCTTCTTCAGGACCAAGACTGGGTTCGCTAGCCAGTCAGGGTAGAATACCTCCATGATGAAGCCGGCTGCGAGGAGCCGGGCAATCTCCTCACCGATGGCTTTCCTTTTCTCTTCTGCAAAGCGCCGTAGCGGTTGCTTGACCGGCTTGGCATCCGGCCGGACATTGAGTGAGGGCTCAGCCAGCTCCCTCGGCACACCTGGCATGTCTTTTGGGGACCATGCGAAGATGTCCCGATTCTCACGGAGGAAGCTGGTGAGCTTGCTTTCCTATTTAGCAGAAAGGCCGGTGCCGATGATGACGTACTTGGAGGGATCACTTTCATCCAGCAGGATCTTCTTGGTGTCATTGGTCAGCTTGAACTGCTCCACCGGCGACTGGCGAGCCGGCACATCTTGCTGGGTTAGCTCCACGCGATGGAGGAGTTGTCGCTTCTGCTCGGCGATGACCAACGCTTCCGCCAATTGCGAGCTCTCCTTGGCGCACGCCAGAGACTTCTTGAAGCTTCCTGAAACGGTGATCACGCCCCTGGGCCCTGGGAGCTTCATCTTTAGATAGGCATAGTGCGGCACCGCCAGGAACTTGGCCAGAGCTGGGCGGCCAAGCAATGCATGGTAAGGACTGCTCATGTCCACCACCTCAAACCAGATGGGCTCGCGGTGGCTATTTCCCTTCTCCCCGAAGAGAACCTCCAGCTGCACCTTGCCCAAAGGGGTGCATGAATGCCCAGGCACGATGCCATGGAAGGTGATCCGGCTCGGTTTCAGCTGAGCAAGCGGGATGCCCAACTTCTCTAGTGAGCTTCGGTAGAGAAGGTTGATACTGCTGCCACCGTCGATGAGCACGCGGGAAAACCAGCATGTGTGCGTATCAGAGCATATGATGGGATCCAAGACCAGAGCATATTCTCCAGGGCTGGGCATCAGTCGCGGATGATCTTCTCGTCCCCAGGTGATGGCCGCCTCGGACCAGTGCATGAACTGGGGCTCCGCAGGCATGATGGCGTTCACCTCCGCCTCGTGCCAAAGGTCATTCCTTTTGTCTTTGCCCGGGGTAGTAAAGATGTGATATTGCTCAACATCCGCCAGAAAGTCTTCCTCGCCTTGATTCGGATCATTGGCAGCCGGCTCATGCTGCTGGTCCTCCTAACCTCCAGTCGGCTGCGCCTGCGAGTCTCCAGGGAGCTGCCAAGCGCGCTGCTCCAGCTCTCTCATGAAGCGGCACTGACGCGTGGAGTGGGTCGCTTCCCTACCAGGGGTGCTGTGGAACTTGCATGGCTGGTCAAGTGCAGCATTGAGGGTGTACTTGCCCTCCTTGCGCCCCTGACCGCCGCCCGCAGTCCCCGGGCCTCCTTGGTCGGTAGCCGCTTGCTTTGAGCTAGCAGATCCCTTGGGGAGCGTCTTCATGTGGTCAAGCCACAGATGGATGTGCAGGACCAGCTAGCGAACCTGAGGCTCCATCCCTGGCGTCGGCGCCGGGACTGGGCGCGGCCTACCAGCTCCGCCAGCCTGCTGGGCACGGCGACCTCGGGTGTTACTGCTCGGGGCGCGACCGCCCTATCCGTGCCCCCCATAGCCTGGGCTTGTCGATGGCAACCGCTAGACCTGGCTAGGGCCCGCGGCGACGAGTCCATGGCCACACTGCTGGCCGCAGACAAGCTCGTCCGGCGCGTCTCCATGCACGTCGTAGAACTCGCGGAGTGACGGAGCGTGGTGCTCATGCGGCGCCGGGTAGTCTCCTCATCGGCCGCCCTGCTGAGGAGAACGAGGCGCGTCCGCTCCAGGGCCTCCGCAACCTGGGCGGAGTCGATGACGCAGTCGAGCGGTGCGCGCAGGTCCACAACGGCGATGTTCGAGGTGTCCTGCTCTGGGAGCAAAGCGTTCTGCTCCTGCAGAGGAAGGCGTTCAAGCGGCGGGCGCGCGAAGCGCGGTGGGTCGCTGCCCTCCTCGTCTCCTAGGGCCCTAACTTCGACCATAGCGCCAAAGTCGCAGCTTTCGCCATAGCTCGAGCCTCCGTTGCTGAGAGGGTCGAGGACGTCGGTTACCTCCTCTGGGAAGGGCTTGGCGACGTAGAAGCGGTGGCTGCCGACATCGAGGAAGGAGCCGATGTCGCCGAAGTCATCCTTGAAGCAGGCCAAGTTGTCGCTGATGCAGTCGAGGGTGCCAAACCTCCAGACGAGGCCGGAGGCGACCCTCTCGCCAGAGATCGATGGGGATCCCGGCCGAAACTTGACTCCGGTCGTCGCCGCACATTGCCCCACGGTGGGCGCCAACTATCGTGGGAATTTAGAGACAGTAGCCATGGGGGTGGCTTAACGGAGGGGCTCAACGGTGGTGACGATGGGTCCGGCTCCAGATTGTGCCAACGGAGACACCTCGGTTACCCAGGTTCAGGGCCCTCCACGTTGGAGGTAAACCCACTACTTCCTGTCTGCTTTCTATTATCTTCACAGTGGTTACAACGCTCCTCTAGCTGTTCCTCTAGAGGAGGAAGAAGAAGATGGATCGGATCCCCTAGGCTAAGGGTCCAGACCCCCTTATATAGGCAAGGGTCTGGTTATAGATTAGGTGGCCGGCTGCCCGGCTGCCGGCTCCCCGTGGCTGCGTCTTCGGCGTGATCTTCTGGCCCTCCTCTGTCCTCTTCTGACAGTTGCACTTTATAAAGCGCCTTTTCCCCCCTTGGACCGGCATCTGGGAGGCATATGCCCTCCCTTTTGCCTCGGATCCTTTTGTGGGGAAGGCTCTTGCTCGCTGGTTGGTGGAGTCTGGTCGTGGCATGCGTCACTCCCGTCCTTCGCCTCTGTCGATCTTGTCGGGGCCAGACCACTTTCAGCGAAACAGCCGTTGGAGGAATCTTGTCTTCGTCGCCCGGCTCTGGCTCTCCTCGGTGGAGTCGCCAGCCGGCTACCGGCGCAGCCAGCCCTTTAGCTAGAGCCGGTCTTCCTTACTTGACGCTGTGGAGACTCCTGGGATGCCAGCCGGCAGGCAGAGCCGCCCTTGGCATACCCCTGAAGTCATCCCCACGACAACTGCTAAAGGATGGTCCATCTATTGGCTGGGAGGAAATTGTACCTCTCTTTTACTCCAAATTTTATCCTCCAAGTGAGATTCATAAAGATCGTAATCAGATATATAACTTTTGGCCTCATGATGGAGAGAGTATTGCCCAAGCGTGGGGGAGATTGATGTCACTAATGCTCAAATGTCCCATTCATGAGCTCCCCAGTAATATTGTTATTGATAACTTTTATGCAAGGCTTGCTCTTCATGAGAAGGATTTATTGGATGCTTCTTGCTTTGGATCATTTACCCATATGAAAGGAGAAGCTAAATGGGATCTTCTTGACCATATTCAAGAAAATACTGAAGGATGGTTGAACGACAAAGGTAGGAAGTCAGGTATAAATTAAGATTATGAATGCATTAAAGCTTTTATGGGAACCAATAACTTTCATGATGTTAGTGCTGCTTATGGTATTGATTCCCAAATACTTGCTAACTATTTTTAGGCCTTTGCTTTGTATCTTGATGTTCCAAAGAAGGATTGGAACAAGTATCATGCGCCTTATAAAGATACTATTAGTTGTGTTCCAGCTAGAACTACTAAAGTTTGTACTATTGATCGCATTTTGCCTGAGCCTTATTTTGAGAAAACGCCTTTCCCTGCTAGGGTAAAGGAACATTCTACCTTAGTTAGTGTGCTTAAGAAAAGTGCAAAGAAAGCTGTAGAACCTGATGAGCAAATTACTATTAAGTCTCTTGTAGCTATAGTGAATGATCTTGTTACTAAAAATGTAGAAGATGAACATATTGCCTTTTGTGAAGATGCTTCTAACATTGTTTCACATACTAGTAGATCTAGGAAAACAAGTGTTCATGTGCTTTCTATCAGGATTGGTGATCATTGCTATTATGGTTTATGCGATATTGGTGCAAGTTCAAGTGCTATTCCTTATCAGCTTTACAGAGAAATGATGGCGTGTAGTAACAGCCCGTTGGGAACCCCAAGAGGAAGGTATGATGAGTACAGCAACAAGTCCTTCCTCAGTTATAAAACCAAGGTATATCGAACCAGTAGGAGAAAGCCAAACTTCAGAAGGTGATGCTTGCTAGCTTCGTGACACTCCGGTCAAGGGCGCCAGATACAACTGCTTGTCGGCGTGTAGCTTTCCACCAGCAGCAACGTGAAACCTGCACACAACACAACCAAGAACTTTGCTCCCAACTTACGATGAGGTTGTCAATCTCACCGGTTTGCTGTAAACAAAGGATTGAGCGTATCGAGTGGTAAAAGGATAATAGTAATGCAAGATAGTAAATAGAGCGAGTAATAGTAAAACGGTATAGCAATGTAAAGGAAATTGGACCAGGGTCCACAGTTCACTAGTGGTGTCTCTCCATAAGATAAATAACACATGCTGAGTAAACAAATTACAGTTGGGCAATTGATAGAGCAAAGATAACGTACATATGTCATGAGGATCACTATGAGATTCACTCTGGACATTACGCAAAATACATAGACCGTAATCCAACTGCATCTATGACTAAAAATCCACTCGCGGGGAATCATCCGAGGACCCCTTGAGTATTAAGTTAAGAACAATAGATAATTGCATTAAGCAAAGTGCGTAATGTAAACAAAGCAAATGTCCTTGGACACAAGAATGTTGTTTTCTCCCTAGTGGCAACAGCACATCTACAACCTTAGAGGTTTCTGTCACCCCCCAGATTAAATAGAGGCATAAACCCAACTATCGAGCATAAATACTCCCTCTTGGAGTTACTAGCATCTACTCGGCCAAGATAGCTACTAGCAACAGAAAGCATGCCAGATCATAAACATCATAGAGATAACATAAGATATATAATTCAGCACATCAACTTAACATAGTACCAATACTCATCGGATCCCAACAAACACAACATGTATGATTACATAAAGATGATCCTGATCATGTAGGGCAGCTCACAAGATGTAAATATGAAGCACATGGTGGAGGAGACAACCATCTAGCTACTGCTATGGACCCATAGTCCAAGGTAGACTACTCACACATCACTCCGGAGGTGACCATAGTGGTGTAGAAGGCCACCGGCAGGGTGCCGGGAAGAGCTCCTGGATCCTCCCGATCTCGCGATGGCGACGGCGGCGGCTTGCAGTATGTTTCGTGGAAAAAAGATCTGTCCCTTAGGTTTTTCCCGTCGAGGAGAACTTATAGGCGAAGGGGCAGCGTCAGAAGTGGGACCAGGTGGTCTCACCACAGGTGGGCACGGCCAGGGGCTGGGTCACGCCACCCCATGGTGAGCCTAGCCCCTGGCCCCCCCTCCGTCTCATCTTCGGTCTTCGCGAAGCTTCGGTAAAAATAGGAGGTTCGGCTTTTGTTTCGTCCAATTCCGAGAATATTTCCTGTGTAACTTTTATGAAACACAAAAACAGCAGAAAATAGGGAAGTGGCACTGTGGCATCTTGTTAATAGGTTAGTTCTGGAAAATGCATAAAAACGCCACGAAGTGTAACAAAACACAAAGCAAATGGTGTAAGAACAAGCATGGAGCATCAAAAATTATAGATACGTTTGAGATGTATCAAGCATCCCCAAGCTTGACTCCTGCTCATCCTCGAGTAGGTAAGTGATAACAAAAGAATAATTTTTGAGGTGACATGCACCATCACAATCTTGATCATCTAAGTAAGCATTGAGTGCTGGGATCAAAGAACTTAAAACATGGGCATAAAAGACATAATCTTGACAATAAGAAGTTGGCAACCATGTTATAACATGAAAAGGAACACAAACTAAAGATCATGAATAATGAAACAATGAAAGTCAAGTGTGTGTTCAAATCATATGGAAAAACATAACAAATGGTTTTCAGCTTGTCCTTCATGGAATAGCAAAACATAAATGCATAGGACACCTTCAAGTTTAAGAGGGCGACTAGATACAAATAATTTAAGAACAAGTGAAACTAAAATCATGAATCAATCAATGATAACTTTGGGAAAATGCACATTAAACTCAGAATGGTAACTATGCTCTCTTAGACGGTGCATAAAGGTAGAAGGTGGAGACTCAACAGAAAAGTAAAAGAAAGACCCTTCGCAGAGGGAAGTAGTGATTGCAAGTTTTATAAACCTTCAAAACTTATGGTACTTACTAGCTTTGAGCTCTCATTGCCCCCATCATAGACATCTTGAATGGTTAAAGTTAATGCGAGAACGTTTATGAGCATATGCTTGAAAAATCATAAGTTGAAAACATCGTGTCCCATGAAGTACGAATACCCAAACCTCATGCTACTCGACTTAGGGTCCCAAGCAAGCTCTTGTCATTGTAAGTATATGCGTATCATCGAGAACCGCCAATGGGGTATCTCCGTGCCCGATGACATGGAACAAGCCCACATCAAAATGACAGGACAAACAGACAATAAACACCTCGGCATCTCTTTTATTTACCATTGGTATAGCTTTTTATTTTGAGATACGTCGTCGAATGTCCACTATGGGCATGCTGTAAATTTCCACCATGAATTATGCATGGCTTAGATTAGCGGCCCAGGCGTTTCTCTAACACATATACAAACTCCATGATCCCGCAAGATTCCCAACTTGTTTCACATCGTGAGTATCCATAAACAAAAGATCACGATATCAACTCAAATTAGAGAAGTGCAATATTGAAAGCTTTCCCCATTACGACATGGTTTGGATAATTTCCAACTTACAACTTGCAAGCATAACGTTGATACGTCTCCAACGTATCTATAATTTTTGATGCTCCATGCTTGTTTTTACACCATTTGCCTACTGTTTCGTTACACTTCGTGGCACTTTTATGCATTTTCCGGAACTAACCTATTAACGAGTCGCCACAGTGCCAGTTCCCTGTTTTCTGCTGTTTTTGTGTTTCAGAAGTGATACACAGGAAATATTCTCAGAATTGGACGAAACAAGTTCCTGAAGTCTTATTTTGTCCGGGAGCTTCCAGTCATCCGAAGGAGAGAAGGAGAGGGGCCACCAGGGCCCCTCACACGTGGCTGGCGCGGCCCAGCCCCTGGCCGCGCCGCCATGGTGTGAGGGCGCCTGGGGCCACCTCTGACATCGCCCCTTCGCCTATAAACACCCCCCGACGGGAAAAACCTAAGTAACCCGATCACTTTTCCAGAACACATCGCGATCCGCCGCCGCCGTCGACCCGAAGATCGGGAGGGTCTAGAAGCTCTTCTCGGCACCCTGCCAGAGAGGGGAATCGCCACCGGAGGTCTTCTTCATCGCCATGCTTGCCTCCGGAGCGATGAGTGAGTAGTCTACCTTGGACTATGGGTCCATAGCAGTAGCTAGATGGTTGTCTTCTCCACCATGTGCTTCATGTTTAGATCTCATGAGCTGCCCTACATGATTGAGATCACCGTTATGTAATTCTACATGTTTGGTTTGTTGGGATCCGATGAATATTGGTGTTATGATTGAGTTGCTGTACTGAATTATATCTTTTGTTATCTCTACGTTGTTTATGATCTTGCATGCTCTCCGTTGTTAGTAGCTATCTTGGCCGAGTAGTTGCTAGTGACTCCAAGAGGGGGTATTTATGCTCGATAGTGGGTTCATGCCTCTATTTAATCTGGGGGAGTGACAGAAACCTCTAAGGTTGTATATGTGCTGTTGCTACTAGGGAGAAAACAACATTCATATGCTCAAGGGCATATGCTTTGTTTACATTACACACTTTGCTTAATGCAATTATCTGTTGTTCACAACTTAATACTTGTGGAGTTCTCGGATTGATTCGCCACAAGTGGATTATTAGTCATAGATGCAGTTGGATGGCGGTCTATGTATTTTGTTGTAATGCCCAGAGTAAATCTCATAGTGATCTTCTTGACATATCACGTTTATCTTTATTCTATCAATTGCCCAACTGTAATTTGTTTACCCAGCATGTGTTATTTATCTTATGGAGAGACACCACTAGTGAACTGTGGACCCCGGTCCTATTTCCATCATATTGCTATCACCTGTTTACTTTACTCGCACTGTTTACTTTACTCGCATACTTCTACTGTTTTCCACTCGATACGCTCATAACCTTTGCTTCAAGCAAACCGGTGAGATTGACAACCTCATCGCAAGTTGGGAACAAAGTACTTGGTTGTGTTGTGTGCGCAGGTTTTGCGTTGCAGCTAGCAAGCAAAGCTTGGACGAGGCGCCATATATAAATTGTCCGAAGCTGTCACAAACTAGCAAGCATCACCTTCAGTCGTTATTGTCCCTTCTCTCCAAGATCGACATACCTTGGTTTCTTAACTGAGGGAAAACTAGTTGCTATACTCATCACACCTTCCTCTTGGGGTTCCCAACGGGCTGGTTGTTTACAACGCACAAGGACCATCAACTGCATATTCCATGTCAACTTGACATTAGCAAACGTCAATATAAAAGAGCCACAATGTCAAAATTTTAAAGGCGAGAAAAGTAAAGTGTGCCATCAGGTTTGTGAGATCTTTACTGACTAATTTTCGCATAACACTGATAAGAGTTTAATTCAAAGGATAGATAAAAGCAAGTCAAATGTACTTGGAATAGCAAATTGCTAATAGGTATGTATGGTGGACACATTGGCATAACTTGGTTTATGGGAGTTGGATGCACAAGTAGAGCTCATACTCAGTACAAAATGAGGGCTAGCAAAAGACTGGGAGCGACCAACTAAGAGAGCAATAACGGCCATAATCATGCATAGCGGCAAAGCATCATTAGAAATAGCATAAAATGGCATCAAAAGTCAAAAACTAAATGATCATAGAGGTTTATAGCAACTTGTAAGAGTCAAACATGTTGTAAGCATGCGCCAAGTCAACCCAAATAATGCATCGAAGGTGAAAACCAAATAAATGCTTCCACATAATAAGAACAACGCATGATTTTTTTCAAAGGCTCATTAAGCAATCTCAGTCATTTGAGACAAGTCATGCTACAACAAATATCACTAAGCATACTATCAAAATGACATCAAGCATGTCATGCAAAAGTCTAAGCCGCAGTCTAAACAAGTTCCTTTTTGTACCACTTTTTTGCATGAAACTTTTTCTCTTTTCCAACACCATTCGAACCTTTTTCAAACAACTCTTTTGATGAATACCAACATAGACCAGAGGTCCAAATACACCTTGATGCAAAGATAAAATAAGATCTGAACAAAAATCAAGGCAAAAAATGAAAGCTAGACGCAGTTCTAGAAAAAGAGAACACTCGTTGAACGATAAGAGTGAAAAACGGAGTGTTCTTGGCAAATGAAAAGCGAGTACATATCCTCCAAAAGAAATTTGTTGGGGTCCAACCATTTATTGCAGCAAACAAAACTAAACAAAACTAAAAACGAAAGTAAAGACGCTCCAAGAAAAATGCATAGTGCATGAAGCAATAAAAATATAGTGTTTTGAAAGGTGATCTGATTTTTGCCGATGAAGAAGGGGTGCCTCGGGGGCATCCCCAAGCTTTGACGCTTGTAACTCTTGGATATTTCTTGGGGTGCATGGGCATCCCCAAGCTTGATCTTTTGTCCATTCTTCATCTCATCTCATCATTCTCCAATCCCTACACTTGAAAACTTTCTTCATACAAAACTCAACACAATTCTATTAGCAACGTTAGCATAAGCATAATAGTAAATCAACCCTTTTTGGTGCAGGTTTAAACTCAAAAACACCATATATAAAGCATATACTACTATAGCAACTTCACCAAAAGTTCTGTGATCAAAATAACTCAAAAAGAAAGCGATCGAGAGGCAAACACAAATAGTGGCAGAAATCTGTCAAAACAGAACAGCTGACAAAGGTCAATTTTTTCGAGGAGCTTATGTTGCTCAAATTGAAAAGTGTAAAACTAATGAAAGTTTGGATATAACCTGGGGCATATGCAAAAGAAATCGCAGGTCAAAAAGATATTCTGAGAATTTTCATGAAATTTTTACAGTGCAGCACCAAAATCTATTTCAGGACAGCAACTTCCCCAAATCTTACCTCACTCAAATTAGAGGTTCTTCTTGGCTCAACAACGAAATAAAAAGGATAAGGAGCGGTTATTACAGTAGTAATAACTTCTAAGACTCAAATAAAAGAAAAAGTACTGAAAATAAAACAATGGGTTATCTCCCAAGAGTGCTTTTCTTTAACGCCTTTGAGCTAGGCGCAGAAAGTGGAAATCAAGTAATATCAAGCGATGAAGCATCAAGTTCATAATTTGCTCTAAGAATAGAGTCAAAAAGTAATTTCTTCTTCCTTCTAGGGAAGTGTTCCATACCTTTCTTAAATGGGAATTGATATTTGATGGTGCCTTCCTTCATATCAATGATGGCACCTACAGTTCAAAGAAAAGGTCTTTCCAAAATAATAGGACATGAAGCATTGCATTCAACATCCATAACAAGAAAATCAATGGAAACAAGGTTATTGTTAACCATAATAAGAACATCATTAATCCTTCCCAAAGGTTTCTTCTTAGCAACATCAGCAAGAGGAACATCAAAATAACACTTTTCAAGTGGTGGTAAACCAAGCATGTCATAAATCTTTCTAGGCATAATAGAAATACTAGCACCTAGATCACATAAAGCATGGCAATCAAAACCATTAACATGCATATCAATGATGGGCTCCCAACCATCTTCTAACTTCTTGGGAACAGAAGCTTTTTGTTTCAACTTTTCCTCCCTAATTTTCATGAGAGCATTTGTAATATGATTTGTAAAAGCAATATTCAAAGAACATTAGGACTCAAAGCAAGCTTTTGCAAGAACAAAATAACTTCAGATATATTGCAGCCATCAACATCAAAATCATTAAAAGAAATAGAGCTATCATCTCCAACACTCCAAAAAAATTTAGCACTCTTTTGAGAAAAAGTTTTTGCAGTTTTGGGCTTTTTCGCACAAGGAGTAGGAGTTTTCTCTATACCAATCAAAGTAAGAGGATTGCTAATATTTGGAACAACATCATTAGAGGTAGTAACCGTACATACCTTCATCTTTCTAGCCATCTCATCTTCTCTTTCCCACCTGGCATGCAATTCTGCTAACATCCTAACATTTTCATCAATTTTAACTTAGATAGCATTAGTAGCGGCAAAAGTATTGCTTTATTTCACCTCATTGGGCAACACTTTTAGTTTCAGAAGTTCAACATCAAGAGCAAGGCTAACAACTTTAGAAGCAAGAATATCAATTTTGCCTAACTTTTCCTCAACAGACTTATTAAAAGCAGTTTGCTTACCGACGAAGTCCTTGAGCATGACTTCAAGCTCAGAGGGCGCGCCCCTAGTGTTGTTGGAGGAATTACCATAAGAGTTACCATAACCATTAACATTGGTAGAAGGATACGGCCTATAATTGTTACTAGCAAAATTGTTACTATAAGCATTATTATTGAAATTATTATTTCTAATGAAGTTTACATCAACATGCTCTTCTTGAGCAACCAAAGAGGCCAAAGGAACATTATTAGGATCAACATGAGTTCTATCATTAGAAAGCATAAGCATAATAGCATCAATCTTATCACTCAAGGAAGAGGTTTCCTCAACAGAATTTACCTTCTTACCTTGTGGAGCTCTCTCGGTGTGCCATTCAGAATAATTTACCATCATGTTGTCGAGAAGCTTTGTCGCGGCGCCCAAGGTAAGAGACATAAAAGTGCCTCCAACAGCTAAATCCAATAGATTTCTTGAAGAAAAATTCAGTTCTGTATAAAAAGTTTGGACAATCATCCAAGTAGTCAGTCCATGAGTGGGACAATTCTTTATCATAGATTTCATTCTTTCCCAAGACTGAGCAACATGTTCATTATCAAACTATCTAAACTTCATAATATCACAATGCAAAGCTATAATCTTAGCAGGAGGATAGTATTTTCTAATAAAAGCATCCTTACACTTATCCCAAGAATCAATACTATTTCTAAGCAAAGATAGCAACCAATCCTTAGCTCTTCCTCTTAAAGAGAAAGGAAACAACTTAAGCTTAATAATATTACCATCTACATCCTTATACTTTTGCATCTCACATAGCTCAACAAAATTGTTGAGATGAGCTGCAGCATCATCAGAACTGGCACCAGAAAATTGCTCTTTCATAACAAGATTTAACAAAGCAGGTTTGATCTCATAAAAATTTGCCTCAGGAGCAGGTGGCGCAATAGGAGTGCAGATAAAATCATTGTTTTTGGTGCTAGTAAAATCACACAACTTGGTGTTTTCAGGAGTACCCATTCTAACAAAACTAAAAGCAAGTAAATAAAAGCAACTATAAAGGAAGCTAATTTTTTTGTATTTTTGATAAAACGATGCAAGCAAAAATAAAATAAAGCAAAACAAAAACAAAGTAAAGGATTGTGCGTGAGAGACTCCCCTTGCAGAAGTCTTCTTTCTCCCCGGCAACGGCGCCAGAAAACTGCTTGATGGCTTGTAAGAACAGCCCGTTGGGAACCCCAAGAGTAAGGTATGATGAGCACAGTAGCAAGTCTTCCCTTAGTTATGAAACCAAGGTTTAATCGGACCAGCAGGAGAAAGCCAAACTTCAGAAGGTGATGCTTGCTAGCTTCGTGACACTCTGGACAAGGGCGCCAGATAAATTGCTTGTCGGCATGTCTTTCCCCAGCAGCAACGTGAAACCTGCACACAACACAACCAAGAACTTTGCTCCCAACTTACGATGAGGTTGTCAATCTCACCGGTTTGCTGTAAACAAAGGATTGAGCGTATCGAGTGGTAATAGGATAATAGTATGCAAGAAAGTAAATAGTGCGAGTAATAGTAAAACGGTAAAGCAATGTAAAGGGAATTGGACCGGGGTCCACAGTTCACTAGCGGTGTCTCTCCATAATATAAATAATAACATGCTGGGTAAACAAATTACAGTTGGGCAATTGACAGAGCAAAGATAATGTACATACGTCATGAGGATCACTATGAGATTCACTCTGGGCATTACGACAAAATACATAGACCGTAATCCAACTGCATCTATGACTAAAAATTCACTCGCGGGGAATCATCCGAGGACCCCTTGAATATGAAGTTGCAAATAACAGATAATTGCATTAAGCAAACTGCGTAATATAAACAACGCAAATGTCCTTGGACACTAGAATGTTGTTTTCTCCCTAGTGGCAACAACACATCTACAACCTTAGAGGTATCTGTCACTCCCCCAGATTAAATAGAGGCGTGAACCCAACTATCGAGCATAAATACTCCCTCTTGGAGTTACTAGCATCTACTCGGCCAAGATAGCTACTAGCAACGGAAAGCATGCAAGATCATAAACATCATAGAGATAACATAAGATATATAATTCAGCACATCAACATCACATAGTACCAATACTCATTGGATCCCAACAAACACAACATGTATGATTACATAAAGATGATCCTGATCATGTAGGGCAGCTCACAAGATCTAAACATGAAGTACATGGTGGAGGAGACAACCATCTAGCTACTGCTATGGATCCATAGTACAAGGTAGACTACTCACACATCACTCCGGAGGCGACCATGGTGGTGTAGAAGGCCTCCGACAGGGATTCCCCTCTCCGGCAGGGTGCCGGGAAGAGCTCCTGGATCCTCCCGATCTCGCAACGGCAACGGCGGCGGCTTGCAGTATGTTTCATGGAAAAGAATCCATTCTTTAGGTTTTCCCGTCGAGGGGAACTTATAGGCGAAGGGGCAGCGTCAGGAGGTGGACCAGGCGGTCTCACCACAGGTGGGGGCGGCCAGGGGCTGGGCCGCGCCCCCGGGGGATGAGGCTGGCCCCTGGCCCCCCTTCGTCTCATCTTCGGTCTTCGCGAAGCTTCGGTAAAAATAGGAGGTTCGGCTTTTGTTTCGTCCAATTCCGAGAATATTTCCTGTGTAACTTTTCTGAAACACAAAACAGCAAAAAACAGGAAACTGGCACTGTGGCATCTTGTTAATAGGTTAGTTCCAGAAAATGCATAAAAACGCCACGATGTGTAACAAAACACAAAGCAAATGGTGTATAAACAAGCATAGAGCATCAAAAATTATAGATACGTTTGAGACGTATCACATAGCCATAATAGTATCAATCTTATCACTCAAGGAAGAGGTTTCTTCAACAGAATTTACCTTCTTACATTGTGGAGCTCTCTCGGTGTGCCACTCAGAATAATTTACCATCATATTATCAAGAAGCTTCGTTGCGGCGCCCAAGGTGATGGACATAAAAGTTCCTCCAGCAGCTGAATCCAAGAGATTTCTTGAAGAAAAATTTAGCGCTGCATAAAAGGTTTGGATAATCATCCAAGTAGTCAGTCCATGAGTGGAACAATTCTTTATCATAGATCATTCGTTCTCAAGCTTGAGCAACATGTTCATTATCAAACTGTCTAAACTTCATAATATCACTTCTCAAAGCTATAATCTTAGCAGGAGAATAATATTTTCCAATAAAAGCATCCTTACACTTAACCCAAGAATCAATACTATTTCTAGGCAAAGATAGCAACCAATCATTAGCTCTTCCTCTTAAAGAGAAAGGAAACAACTTAAGCTTAATAATATCCTCATCTACATCCTTGTACTTTTGCATCTCACATAGCTCAATAAAATTGTTGAGATGAGCTGCAGCATCACCAGTACTAACATCAGAAAATTGCTCTTTCATAACAAGAATCAACAAAGCAGGTTTAATCTCATAAAAATTTGCCTCAGGAGCAGGTGGCGCAATAGGAGTGCAGATAAAATCATTGTTATTCGTTCTAGTAAAATCACACAACTTGGTGTTCTCAGGATTACCCATTCTAGCAAAACTTAAAGCAGACAAGTAAAATAACAACTATAAAGGAACTATTTTTTTGTATTTTTGATAAAAAGATGCAAGCAAAAATAAAATAAAGCAAAACAATAACAAAGTAAAAGATTAAAAGCGAGAGACTCCCCTTGCAGAAATCCTCTCTCTCCCTGGCAACGGCGCTAGAAAAATTGCTTGATGGTGTGTAGATGACCGCCCAGTTGGGAACCCCAAGAGGAAGGTATGATGAGCACAGCAGCAAGTCTTCCCTCAGTATGAAACCAAGGTTTATTAAACCAGTAGGAGAAAGAACCCACTTCCGAAGGTTGATGCTCGCTGGCTTCGCGACAGCTCCAGACAATTTATATATGGCGCCTTATCTGGGGCGTAGCTTTGCACCAGCAGAAACGTGGAACTTGTACACAACGCAACCAAAGTACTTTGCCCCAACTTACAGTGAGGTTGTCAATCTCACCGGTTTGCTGTAAACAAAGGATTAAACGTATCGTGTGGCAAAATATAGTAGTTTGCGAGAATGTAAATAATGCTTTTAAAGTAAACGGTAATAAGAATGTAAAAGAATGCGGGGAAGGGTGAACTACGTTGCACTAAATGTAAGTACATCCAGTTGTCTATGGTCAACTTACATTAAGTGAACTTCCATTTTCAGTGAGGAGGGGGTGCAGGGGACGAACTATACATGCACTGATCAGCAATTGTATATATGCACTATTTCAATTGGTCAAAGTCAGTCTGTTTAGAGGAATTCAATAAACACGATGAAATTATGAGTTTCCAGAAACGTATCAAATGTAGCATTACTGCATACCCAAATGTAACATTTAGGAAGGCGGAACTTAAAGAGCACATACCTGAGTTCGGGACCAGAAATCATCTCCCATTTCCATCCTCATCTAAAGCGGAAAAGCTACAAGCAAGTCCTATTGCTACCAGAGAGATGACATCTCTACAGAACATGGGAAAAAGTTCCATTTTAGAATGCTACAAAATTCCATTTTAAAAGGAAGGATGGAACTAAAAATAGTCCCATCATACAAAGAGGTAGCATCCTAAAAGAGATTGGTATATGAAATTCTACATAACAGCTTACATCTTGTAGGAAAAATTGCAGAACACAAGTTTGCATGTTCTATCATGAATTCACTGTCAGAAGATTACATTCTGAAAAAGAACAGCTTTGCATCAGCTGAAGAGAAAAAACCATTCTAAGGGAGGATGGCACTAAAAAAATAGTCCCATCCTACAAAGAAGTAACATCCTAGAAAAGATAGATGATATTCCACATGTTCAGCTTACATCTACTAGGAAAAAAATTGCATATTGATCATGAAAAAGTCATGGTCAGACAAAAACTGGCTAAAAATTAGCTGCGACATGAAAACCCGCAAGTATCTGATCATGTAATTGACATGAAAACCTAGCTAAAAACACATCATTGGTTACATTCTACAGAGGTTCGCATCTGTGTTTGACTACCTTGGAGGTAGCTCCGAGTTGACGAAGTAGCACAGACGCGGGGAGTAGCTACCGGCGCAAGGAAGTAGCTGCCGAGCGCGAGGAAGTAGATCCGACTCAAGTAGCACCGATTCGGCGGAGTAGCTGCCCTCGCGAGGAAGTAGCTGCTGGTAGCGACAAAGTAACTGCCGATGCGACGATGTAAGCATCCACGGAGCCAGGAGTAGCAGCAGACGAGAGGGAAGTAGCAGATAGGCGCAAGGGAGTACGTACCGCCGCGAGGATGTAACCTCCACTGCCGCCGCCGTGAGTTCAACGACCCCCCACCGAGATGAGCGTTCCCGGCCGCGAGGAAGCAAGCCACGCCGCGAGGAAGAAGCCCCGTCGCCTCCAGAAATGGTCCGCCGATGACCCCCCGCCGAGATGAACCTCCGCCGCGAGGTGAGCGTTTCCGGCCGCGAGGAAGCATCCGCCGCCGCGAGGTGAGCGTTCCCGATCGCGAGGAAGCATCTGCCGCCGCGAGGAAGCAGCCCCGTCGCCTCCAGAAATGGTCCGCCGCCGACGGATCGCCGGTGGAATCGCCGCTGAAGAGAAGTGAATGGGGAACGAACCTCTGTCCCCCGGTATGAGTCTGCGCGATGGGCCCGGGAAGACAGAGAAGCATTGCGCGCACATCGCCGTCCGTTTGCGATCGCGCGGTCGCGAGGCGTGACCTCGCTATAAGTCAGAATGAGGTCAGAGGCGGAATAGATTTCACGATAAAAATATCAGGCGTTCGTTCAGCTGAGGTGACATCACATGTCTTACGTCAGATCCTAAACCAGACAAATGATGTCGAAGCTAGAGAAGTGCATTATTTAAGTTAGGCAAACCAGTGTTCCGCAATAAGCATACTCCGACTCCGAGTCCGAGTCCGTAGCCGCGGCACAGGAACGGACGAGGAATTTCCCACAAGGAAAAGGGAGGGAAGGATCAAGAAATCTCCTCCGCGCCTAATGATCACGCTGAATTGGCTCGCGATCAGGAGTGCTGACGGCGGTGAATCGGCAGTGTACGTACGGGCCGGCGTCCGAGATTCCGTCGTCGCCGCCGCACTCGGTCCGTTGCTTAGAAAACCAGCAGAAAGGAAGAAAGACCACGGCGAGAGCAACACAAAAGGCATAAAGATAGGCAGCGACGCGGCGCACTGGAGCGAATCGACACACGGCGCGGCCGCGCTGCTGCGGCCGGCATCGGCTTCGCGTGGTTACCAGCTGAGCACGAGGACGCGCTCTGACGTCGTGCAGCGGTGCCGGTGAGGGTGTGCTCGCGCGCGGCGGCCGGCGGCGTGGCCAGGTCGACTGGACGCCGTTAGGAAGATACCGTATCCTAAAACAAAGTTAAGAAACGCACCGACTGACGCGCGTCGCTCCACCGGGGCCTCGACTCCATCAGCAGCTTCAAAGGGCACCGGAGTACAGGAGGTGATCAGTGCGTTGCTTGATCTTTCCACGTTTCCGCGTCGACACAATGTCTCGATCCTTACCGCGGTGGAAGAATCGGCTTCGGCATTCGGGGTGGCGTATCGCTGGATTTCCATCCATCAGAGTCGCGGCGACAAGACGTGGTGTTACCATGTTAGCTACCTGAACCTGCCAAAGTGCCAATTAGTTTCAGGGAGTTTTGCTAACTGAACGTGTCGCAATGGGGGAAGAGGAAGTCCAAAAAAGGAAGAAGAGTGAGCAAAGAAACAGAGGAACAGAGCAAAGTATTTGCGCAGGAACTAAGGGGGTGTTTGTTTGGGCTTATTTGAGCTTTCCACAGAAAAAAGCCAAGAAACTGAAACAAACGGGCTGCTTCGTAGCTGGCTTTTGCCAAAGCCAAAGCACTCTATAGGCAGAGACAAGGAAGCACGTTTGGAGGTGCTTCCCGCAGCTTTCTCTCAATAGCCGAACCGGTATTTGGACTTGCCCATTTTGTCCGCTGTATTTACAGAAGATTGCCACCGCCTAGGCCCAAAACTCTCCCCGTTTCCTCTCTATTCTGGCCACAGTCGAGCGACAAAATAAATGAAACGTTTTTTTCCCAGCGTGAGCGACGACTAGGGTTCCTCCAAAATCCAAATCGCCCGCGCCGCCGCCCGCTGTACGCAGCCGCCAGCTCTCCTGCCAGCGACCCTCCGCGTCCACCGTACCTCGCCGGAAAACCATCATCTCCGGCCGGTTACCATCGAACTCTCCCGCATCTCGCCGTACCAGATCGACCGAGCTCATCCCCGATCGGCAACGCTCTGTCCCACTTCTGGTAGTGATGCTTAGATGTGGTGGAATTGATTCCTCTCGACGTGTACCCAGCTGCGTCATGGGACATACTACAATTTTAGGACTAAATTCAATTTACGGATTGAGGAACGAAAAGGTCAAATTTAACTACGAATACTACACACTTTTTTATTTGTTGTGAATATTAGAGATATGGAGTATTTGGCTGTGTAGCAAATATCAATTATTTTGTATGTTTACTACGCTTATACAATTTGAAGAATAATTATATATGTTCTCGAAACTTTAGGGTTATTTCGGACAATTTCTCATCACACAGCTAGACAGCCAGCCAACTCACCAAACAGTTAAACTCGGAACAGCAGCTTTCCCTACACAGCAGCTTTCTCTGCACAGCAGCTTTCCCTGTACAGCCAGCCAGCCACAGCCCAAACAAACAGGCCCTAAATCAATTGCATTCATGCTTCTGCCGCAGAATAATTTACATGGTACCAGTTCATGGCAAACTGAAATTTCTAAAGGCTGATGCCCATTGTGCGCCCAAACTGAACCACCGTCGGCTACTCCTACATTGAGGACGCAGCTATCCCTGCTATCCATCGTAATGCCAAGAACGCCGAACTCTGCAGTTTGTTCTTCGCTTGACATTGCGTCGTCCAGATCAGTCGTCTCCTCCGCCGGCACGGCAACCGCGTATTGTACTTCTGTAGGTGCTGCGGAGAGCACGTCGATCCAGCCCTCGTCGGAGTCCCAGTCCGCCGCGCACCAGATGTCGGCCGCCGGGCCCTGTTCCTCCCCGCGCGCCACCTCCGGCGCCATGAACGCTGGCGTGCCGCCGATGATCGGCCCTGCGCCCGCCTTCCTCGCGCAGCCGAAGTCCGCGAGCTTGGCGCGGCCGTGGGCGCCGAGCACGACGTTCCTCGCCTTGACGTCCCCGTGCACCACGGACTCCCCGTGGATGTAGGCGAGGCCTCTAGCAATGTCCGCTGCGTATGCCCGAACGGCGGGCTCATCGAGGCCACCGGTGCGACAGACCACGTCGGCGAGAGAGCCGCCGGGGGCAAACTCGAGGAAGAGCTGGTACGAGCGGTCGCGTCCGGCGCGGCCGCCGATGCAGGAGACGACGCGCGGGGATTTCAGCACGGACATGATCGCCTGCTCCCACCTCAGCGCGGCTATCTTCCCCGCGGACTTGACCGCGAACAGGTCGCCGGAGACGTCGTCCGCCGCCAGGAAGACCTCCGCCCCCGACGCGCCGCGGCCCAGCGTGCGCACCCGCGTCCATTGCTTGCTCACGGCCATCGACGTCTTCTCCATCTTCATTTCTTTCTTGTGCGTCGTCTCGAATTGGAATTTGGGTGGTCTATACTGTCGTTGGTCCTCTGCTCTCGTCTCGAGCTTACATGTGCTTGGTGATCGATGAGTTATTTTTGTGTGGGGTGAGAGTATATATAGGATGGCAGAATAGGAGAATTTGGTTGCAAGGTATTTGGCGTGTGCGATTGTGGTGTGCGGATTAGGAAGTACGGCAGGGGAAAAGCGTGGGAAGCAATTTCTTTTCAGGCCTGGAGGCGGCGAGTATCAAACATGGATGGATGGGCGGCGTAGAGTTTCCGTCCGTGGCGCTTGGCGGTGATGAGTGGGAACGCGCGGGCCGAGCTTGACCAACCTTGTCCGAATCGAGCGAACCGTGGAAGTCGTGCTTTGGTCCTGCGTGTACATTGGCATGGATCAAGCGAATTGTGTGACACATAGCAGTGCGCTGGATTGCTGAATGGTGTATTGGTAGGGTCAAACTAATACCAACCATCTAACTATTAGAATCGGACAGTCCAAATTTAAGAATACTGCTTGGTCAAAGGGGTAGTATTTTTTCACCTACATGCAAATTTGGTAGGCAAAAAATAAAATAAAAACATCCCGCACCGAAGGGCTGACCAGATCAGCAATGCATCCATCTATTACAGAACCTTCCTTATACACTACTAAGATAACCCTCATAGAGGTCAATTAGTTGGTGGCGCACTGTTTTGTCATCACGCCGCTGACACGTGCAACAGTGTGGAAAAAACAGCCGTGCCACCATTATAGACGGGTCGGTGGCGTGACAGCACGACCCACCGCATCATCATTAGGTGGGCCCGACCGTGGATCCGATGCGCGTGTAGATCGTGGCGTGGGATAGATTCCTCACGCCAACAGCATGCTCATAATGGTGGCGTTGGATACGAGGTGCGCCACGTCTGAGAGGTCCATGGTCGCGTTGAATGATTTTCAACGCCAGAATCCAAAGGCTGTGGCCGCGTGACCCGCTCCAGGTCTATAATAAAGCGCCCGCCTGTGTCGTCTCTTATCGTCTACCATTTCTCAGATCTACATCGCCGCTAGCTTTCGCCGGTGCCGCACCTCGTCAGAGCCACCCCTTCCTCGCTGCACCCCATTCTCGGAATTGGACGAAACAAAAGCCGAACATCCAGAAATTTACCGAAGCTTCCAGAGAACCGAAGAAGAGACAGAGAGGGGCCACTGGGGGGCCACACCACCAGGGGGCGCGGCCTGCCCCTGGCCCGCGCCCACCTATGGTGAGGCCACCCTGGTCCACTTCTGACGCCGCCCCTTCGCCTATAAAGACCCCCCGACGGGAAAAACCTAAAGACCCGATCACTTTTCCAGAAACACATCGCGATCCGCCGCCGTCGTCGACCCGAGATCGGGAGGGTCCAGAAGCTCTTCCCGGCACCCTGCCGGAGAGGGGAATCGCCACCGGAGGTCTTCTTCATCGCCATGCTTGCCTCCGGCGCAATGAGTGAGTAGTCTACCTTGGACTATGGGTCCATAGCAGTAGCTAGTTGGTTGTCTTCTCCACCATGTGCTTCATGTTTACATATCGTGAGCTGCTTTACATGATCGAGATCACCGTTATGTAATTCTACATGTTGTGTTTGTTGGGATCCAATGAATATTGGTGTTATGATTGAGTTGATGTGCTGAATATTATCTTATGTTATCTCTATGTTGTTTATGATCTTGCATGCTCTCCGTTGTTAGTAGCTATCTTGGCCGAGTAGTTGCTAGTGACTTCAAGATGGGGTATTTATGCTCGATAGTTGGGTTCATGCCTCTATTTAATCTGGGGGAGTGACAAAAACCTCTAAGGTTGTAGATGTGCTCTTGCCACTAGGGAGAAAATAACATTCATATGCTCAAGGGCATATGCTTTATTTACATTACACACTTTGCTTAATGCAGTTATCTGTTGTTCGCAACTTAATACTTGTGGAGTTCTCGGATTGATTCGCCATAAGTGGATTATTAGTCATAGATGCAGTTGGATGGCAGTCTATGTATCTTGTTGTAATGCCCAGAGTAAATCTCATAGTGATCTTCTCGACATATGCACATTGTCTTTATTCTATCAATTGCCCAACTGTAATTTGTTTACCCAGCATGTGTTATTTTATCTTATGGAGAGACACCACTAGTGAACTATGGACCCCGGTCCTATTTCCATTATATTGCTATCACTTGTTTACTTTACTCGCACTATTTACTTTACTTGCATACTACTATCACTTTCCACTCGGTACGCTCATACCCTTTGTTTCAAGCAAACCGGTGAGATTGACAACCTCATCGTAAGTTGGAAACAAAGTATTTGGTTATGTTGTGTGCAGGTTTCCCGTTGCCGCTCGCAAAGCAAAGCTTGGACAAGGCGCCCTATAAATTGTCCAGAGCTGTCGCGAAGCTAGCAAGCATCACCTTCAGGAGTATTGGCTTTTTCCTACTGGATGATTAAACCTTGGTTTCTTACTGAGGGAAAAACTTGCTGCTATATTCATCACCTTATTCTTGGGGTTTCCCAACTGGTCGGTCATTTACTTCATTCATCACCGCGCCATCTATAGCAATCAAGACTTTTTCTGGCGCCGTTGCCGGGGAAAAAGAAGACTTCTGCAAGGGGAGTTTCGCACGCACATCCTTTACTTTGTTTTAAGTTTTGCTTTACTTTATTTTTACTTGCATCATTTTATCAAAAATACAAAAAAATTAGTTTCCATTATAGTTGTTACTTTATTACTTCTAGTTCATTATGTTGTTCCCTAAGTACGTTTTGGAGGACCTCTCAGTAGGTAGTGGTTCAATTATTGGAAAAAGTAACATTGAGGAGTTCTTTAATCATATTAGTATGCATAAAGATGTTGAGGAAAAGTCTTTGGTTGAGCTTGCTCCTAGTTATGAAGTTGCTTCTGCTTATTTAATTCACATGTTAGAAGCTAGGTTTGCTAGCCTTAATCCTTTTATGCAATACATGTTTCTTAAGCTTCATGATATTGAAAACCCCGAAAAGAAAGCTTTTATCTTGGAAACTTTGCGGATAGAATTTAGAGATGTGGCCATTGAAGCTAGGAAAGTTCTTAAGCGTTTTAATAAGCTTGGTTCACATATAAAGGTTGTTAGTACAAACAATGAGGGAACCGAAATACCTATACCTAGCAAACTTTTGGGATTGTATGAAGCTTTTGAAAATAATTTTGATTGGATCTGTCCTAAAAATCTTTTTAGCGATTTGAGTGAACCAAAGCGTGATCACAAAGGATCTTCAAAAACTTATGTGGATGAAATACAATGCCTTATTGAAAAGACTTCTGCAGTTGATCTTAATGATTCTTTCGAAAATACTTGATTCGCACTTTCTGCGCCTAGCTCAAAGGCGTTAAAGAAAAGCACTCTTGGAAGATAACCCAATGTTTTTACTTTCAGTACTTTTTCTTTTATTTGAGTCTTGGAAGTTATTACTACTGTAATAACCTCTCCTTATCCTTTTTATTTCGTTTTTGTGCCAAGAGAAGCCTCTAATTTGACTGAGGTAAGATTTGGGGATGTTGCTGTCCTGAAACAGTTTTCGGTGCTGCACCGTAAAAATTCGTGAAAATTCTCAGAATATCTTTTGGACCTGCCATTTCTTGTGAATATGCCCCAGGTTATATCCAAAGTTTCATTAGTTGAACATTTTTTGATTTGAGCAACAAAAAACCCTCTAAAAAATCGACTTTTGTCAGCTGTTCTGTTTTGACAGATTTCTGCCAATATTTGTGTTTGCCGCTTTATCACTTTCTTTTTGAGTTCTTTTGATCACGGAACTTTTGGGGAAGTTGCTACAGTAGTATATGTTTTATATGTGGTGGTTTTGAGTTGAAACCTGAAGCAAAAAATGGTTGATTCATTGCTATGCTTACACTAATGTTGCTAATAGAATTGTGTTTAGTTTTGTATGAAGAAAGTTTTCAAGTGTAGGGATTGGAGAATGATGAGATGAGTTGAAGAACGGACAAAAGCTCAAGCTTGGGGATGCCCATGCCACCACAAGAAATATCCAAGAGGTACAAGCGTCAAAGCTTGGGGATGCCTGATACGTCCATTTTGCATCACTATTTTGTATCATAATTTGCTGTTATTCATTGATATATTTCACATTTAGAGATGATACTTATGTTATTTCCTCTGTTTTTACAAGTTTGATGACCATTGGGGGATTTGCTGCCAGAGTCAGGATTCTGCTGGAAAAAGGACCATCAAGACACCATATTTTGAAGATCAGGAAAATTCCAGAAAAATACCAGGAAATTATATTTTATCAGAAGACTGAAGAAGCCAGAAGGAGGAGGCGAGAGGGGCCACAGGGCAGCCTCACCACCAGGGGGCGCGGCCCAGCCCCTGGCCGCGCCGCCCTGTGGTGAGAGCCCCCTGGCCTACTTCTGTCATCGCCCCTTCACGTATTTCATCGTCCCCGAAAATCTAAGTCAAGGGGGGCTCAGAGATAGACACCGCCGCCTCTGCGGGGCAGAAAACACCAAAGAGAGAAAAGCTCTCCGGCAGGCAGAAATTTGCCGGGGAAATTCCTTCCCGGAGAGGGGAGATCGTCGCCATCGTCATCACCATCGCGCCTGACTTCATCGGGATCATCATCATCATCTCCATCACCAGCACCTTCACCTCCACCATCACCATGTCATCCCGCTATAACATCTTGAGTTGAATCTTGTCAAATTCTTAGGGGAAACTTTCCCGGTGTTGATTACTCTTGTGGTTGATGCTATTGAGTGGAAACGTTGAATTAAGGTTTATGTTCAGATTATTATTTACCATTATTTCACCTCTGATCATGATCCATATGATGTCTTGTGAGTAGTTCGTTTAGTTCTTGAGGACATGGGAGAAGTCAAGTTGTTAGTAGTGGAATTATGTTCAGTAATATTTAATGGTTTGATATTTATTTGTTGTGGTGCTATTTCACTAGTGGTGTCATGTGAACGTCGACTACATGATACTTCACCATTTATGGGCCTAGTGAGATGCATTGTGTATTTGGCTACCAATTGTGGGGTTGCTGGAGTGACAGAAACCCAAACCTCCGTTGGGAAACCATTACACCAGGGAGCGTAGGATCTTAGAGTTTAAGGCTGTGGTTAGATTTATCTTAATTACTTTCTTGTATCTGCGGATGCTTGCAAGAGGTATAATCACAAGTGTGTATTTATCGTAGTAAGGGTAGTGCGCTAGCACAGGTTCACCCCCATAACACTTACCAAACCAGTAAAGATTATTTAGCGGTATGAAGCGAAAGTACTTGACAGAAACTCCCGTGTGTCCTCGAGAACGTTTGGTTATCATAAGTTACACAACCGGCTTGTCCTTTGCTCTAGAAAGGATTGGGCCACTTGCAGCGATTATTACTATTGTCTTTTATTTACTTGTACTTTATTTACTTGTATTACCAAATACACCTGAAAACCCGTTTGCTAGTATTTACAGTGAATCCTTGATCAAAACCACTTGTCAACACCTTCTGCTCCTTGTTGGGTTCGACACTCTTATATTTCGAAAGTACTACAATACACCCCCTATACTTGTGGGTCATCAAGACTATTTTCTGGCGCCGTTGCCGGGGAGTGAAGCGCTATTGAAGAGTGGAATTGTTAAAGGTAACCGTCGCTGTGAGTATTATTTTTATTTCTGTCTTTTATTTTTATTTTATTTTGCTATGGAGAATTCTCCATTTGGTTTCCTATTTGGGAACACTACTACCACTGCTGCACATGTGAATGAACCACCACCACCACCCACTCAATTAGATCCTTTTAAAATACCTATGAAAATTGTTAAACGTGTTATGGATAACTGCTATTCAGGAGATGGAACTGTCCATCCGGGTGATCACTTACTTTTTATGCATGAATTATGCGAGTTGTTCAAGTGTGCAGGTATTTCACCGAGCCAGGTCAAGAGTAAGCTATTCTCTTTATCATTGAAAGGCAGAGCCGAGGAGTGGTATCGGCTGCTTAAAGATGGTCCATCTATTGCATGGGAGGAAATTGTGCCTCTCTTTTATTCCAAGTTTTACCCTCCAAGTGAAATTCATAAAGATCGTAATCGAATATATAACTTTTGGCCTCATGATGGAGAAAGTATTGCCCAAGCGTGGGGGAGATTGAAGTTACTAATGCTCAAATGTCCCATTCATGAGCTCCCCAATAATATTGTTATTGATAATTTTTATGCAAGGCTTGCTCTTCATGATAAGGATTATTTGGATGCTTTCTGTTTTGGATCATTTACTCATATGAAGGAAGATGCTAAGTGGAATCTCCTTGACCGTATCTAAGAAAATGTTGAAGGATGGGAAAACGACAAAGGTAGGAAGTCAGGTATAAATTATGATTATGAATGCATTAAAACTTTTATGGGAACCGATGACTTTCATAATGTTAGCACTGCTTATGGTCTTGATTCTCAAATACTTGCTAACTGTTTTAAGGCCTTTGCCTCATATCTTGATGTTCCAAAGAAAGATTGGAACAAATATCATGCGCCTTATAAAGATTCCATTAGTCATATTCCTGCTGCAGCTATTGAAGTTTGTACTGTTGATAGCATTGTGCCTGAACCTTATTTTGAGAAGACACCTTTCCCTGCTAAGGTAAAAGAGTATTCTACTTTGGTAAGTGTGTCTAATAAAAGTACTAAGAAAGCTGTAGAGCCTGATGAGCAAATTACTATTAAGTCTCCTGTAGCTATATTGAAGGACCTTGTTACTAAAGATGTAGGGGGATGAATATGTTCTCTTTTGTGAAGATGCTACTAACATTATTTCACATCCTAATAGGCATAGGAAAACAAGTGTTCCTGTTATTTCTGTCAGGATTGGAGATCACTGCTATTATGGTTTATGTGACATTGGTGCGAGTTCAAGTACCATTCCTTTAGAGCTTTACAAAGAAATTATGCATGAGATTGGCTCTTGTGAACTAGAAGATATCGATGTGGTTATTCAGCTTACTAACAGAGAGACTGTTTGGCCTCTGGGTATTGTTCGAGATGTGGAAGTTCTTTGCGGTAAGACCAAATATCCCACTGATTTCCTAGTACTTGGTAAGGAGGCTAGTAAAACTTGTCCTATTATTTTTGGTAGACCCTTTTTGAATACTTGTGGTGTTGTGATAGACTGTAAGAAGGAGAAAATTTTCACTAAGTTTAATGGAGAGTCTTATGATTTTAATTTTTCTAAGTTTGCTAAGACTTCTCATGAAAATGAAATGCCTAATAAAAAATTTCGAGTTGAACAGCTTGCTTCTATTGCTCTTGCTCCTAATAATGCTTTGCAGCAATTCATGGAAGACCATGAAAGTGATGTTTTCAGAAAGGAAAGAGAAGAGATTGACGATATTTTTCTTTGTCAACAACCGTTGATCAAGCACAATTTACCTGTGGAGGATCTTGGTACCACTTTGTCACCTAAAGAAGATCCTATTTTTGAATTAAAACCTTTACCTGATGATCTTAAATATGTCTATATAGATGATAAGAAAATATATCCTGTTATTATCAGTTATAAGCTTTCAGGAAAGGAAGAAGAAAGGTTATTGGAGATATTGAGGAAACATCGAGGAGCTATGGGATATACTCTTGATCATTTAAAAGGGATTTGCCCCACTTTATGTCAGCATGCTATTAATATGGAGGAAGATGCAAAGCCAGTTGTGGAACATCAGCGCCGCTTAATTCCCAAGATGAAGGATGTGGTAAGAAATGAGGTATTGAAGCTCCTTGATGCTGGTATTATTTATCCTATTGCTGATAGTAGATGGGTTAGCCCTGTTCATTGTGTTCCTAAGAAAGGAGGTATGACTGTTGTGCCTAATAAGAATAATGAGCTTATTCCTCAAAGGGTAGTAGTTGGTTATAGGATGTGCATTGACTATAGAAAATTTAACATGGTTACTAATAAAGATCATTATCCTTTACCGTTTATAGATCAGATGTTAGAGAGGTTGTCTAAGAAGATTCATTTTTGTTTTCTGGATGGTTACTCTGGTTTCTCTCAGATTGCTGTTAGAAAGGAAGATCAAGAGAAAACCACTTTTACTTGTCCTTATGGAACTTATGCTTATAGACGTATGCCATTTGGTTTATGCAATGCTCCTGCTACTTTTCAAAGATGCATGTCTGCTATTTTTCATGGTTTTTGTGAAGAAATTGTGGAGGTTTTCATGGACGATTTCTATGTCTATGGAACTTCTTTTGATAATTGTTTGCACAATCTTGATAAAGTTTTGCAGAGGTGTGAAGAAACTAATCTTGTTCTTAATTGGGAGAAATGCCATTTTATGGTGAATGAAGGAATTGTCCTTGGACATAAAATTTCTGAAAGAGGTATTAAGTTGACAGAGCAAAAGTGGAAGTAATTGAGAAAATGCCCTATCCCAGAGATGTTAAAGGTATTCGTAGTATTCTTGGTCATGCTGGTTTCTATAGGAGGTTTATTAAAGATTTCTCTAAGATTTCAAAGCCTCTTACTAATATTCTTCAAAAAGATGTACCATTTGTCTTTGATAATGATTGTAAGGAAGCTTTTGAAACTCTTAAGAAGGCTTTAACTACTGCTCCTATTGTTCAACCACCTGATTGGAATTTCCCCTTTGAAATTATGTGTGATGCTAGTGATTTTGCTGTTGGTGTTGTTCTTGGACAGCGCGTAGATAACAAGTTGAATGTTATTCATTATGCTAGTAAGACTCTTGATGCTGCTCAGAAGAATTATGCTACTACTGAGAAAGAGTTTTTTGCTGTTGTTTTTGCATGTGATAAGTTTAGACCTTACATTGTTGATTCTAAAGTTACTATTCATACTAATCACGCTGCTATTAGATATCTTATGTCTAAGAAGGTTGCTAAGCCTAGGCTTATTAGATGGGTGTTGCTTTTACAAGAGTTTGATTTGCATATTGTAGATAGGAAAGGTGCTGAAAATCCTGTGGCTGACAACTTGTCTAGATTGGAAAACATTTCTTTTGATCCTATTCCTGTTAATGATAGTTTTCCAAATGAACAGTTGGCTTCAATAAATGTAACTTCGCGAGACCTTCCTTGGTATGCTGATTATGCTAACTTTATTGTTTCCAAGTATTTGCCTCCAACCTTTACAGCTCAGCAAAAAAGAAAATTCTTCTATGATTTGAGGCACTATTTTTGGGATGACCCATACTTATATAAAGAAGGAGTTGATGGTATTATGCGAAGATGTGTTCCGGAATATGAGCAACAAGAAATATTATGAAAATGCCATGGCAGTGCTTATGGAGGACATCATGCTGGAGATAGAACCGCACAAAAGGTTCTACAATCAGGTTTTTATTGGCCAACCCTCTTTAAAGATGCTAGAAGGTATGTTTATCTTGCGATGAATGTCAAAGAGTTGGTAATATTTCTAGACGAAATGAAATGCCTATGAGTTGCACTCTTGTTATTGAACCATTTGATTGTTGGGGATTTGACTTTATGGGTCCTTTTCCTCCTTCAAAAGGCTATACTCACATACTTGTTGCTATTCATTATGTTACCAAGTGGGTAGAAGCCATACCTACGAAGAGTGCCGATGGTGAGACCTCGTTAAAAATGCTTAAAGACATTATTTGTCCTAGGTTTGGTGTGCCTAGATATCTTATGATTGACGGAGGTTCTCATTTTATTCATGGTGGTTTTAGAAAAACTCTTGCTAGATATGACATTAATCATAGAATTGCTTCTGCTTATCATCCCCAAACTAGTGGGCAGGTAGAGCTTTCAAACAGAGAGATCAAGTCTATCTTGCAGAAGACTGTCAATAGATCTAGGAAAAACTGGGCTAGCAAGTTAAACGATGCTTTATGGGCTTATAGAACTGCTTATAAGAACCCCATGGGCATGTCTCCTTATAAAATGGTTTATGGAAAAGCGTGTCACTTGCCCTTAGAATTAGAACATAAAGCTTTTTGGGCAATGAAAGAGCTTAATAGGGATTTTAAACTTGCCGGTAAGAAAATGTTGTTAGATTTGAGTTCTCTAGATGAGTGGAGAAACGAAGCCTATGAGAATGCCAGACTTTTCAAAGAGAAAGTCAAGCAATGGCATGATAAGAGAATTCTTAAAAGAGAGTTTCACGTTGGTGAGAAAGTTCTATTGTATAGGTCTCATCTCAGATTTTTTGCAGGAAAATTACTCTCTAAATGGGAAGGACCATATGTTATTGTGGAAGTGTACCGCTTAGGTGCGATAAAGATTGCTTTGTTGAAAGATGACACTACACAAGTGGTGAATGGGCAAAGACTCAAACATTATATTGCTGGAGATTCTTGATACGTCTCTAACGTATCTATAATTTTTTGATGCTCCATGCTTGTTTTTACACCATTTGCCTTGTGTTTCGTTACACTTCGTGGCACTTTTGTGCATTTTCCGGAACTAACCTATTAACGAGTTGCCACAGTGCCAGTTCCCTGTTTTCTGCTGTTTTTGTGTTTCAGAAGTGATACACGGGAAATATTCTCGGAATTGGACGAAACAAGTTCCTGAAGTCTTATTTTTCCTGGAAGCTTCCAGAGATCCGAAGGAGAGTAAGAAGGGGGCCACCAGGGCCCCACACACAGGGCTGGCGCGGCCAGGCCTTGGGCCGCGCCACCCTGGTGTGAGGGCGCCTGGCCCCTCCCCTGACGACGCCCCTTCGCCTATAAGAAGCCTCGGGACGGAAAACCCTAAAGGAGTCAACAATTTTCTAGAAGCAGTTCCGCAGCTCTGCCGCCGCCACCGACGAATTTCGGGGGACAGAAGTCTCTGTTCCGGCACCCTGCCGGGACGGGGAAGTGCCCCTGGAGCCATCTCCATCGGTCTCCATCGCCGTCTCCGCCGTCTCCATCGACCTCACCGCCATCTCCATCAACCTTGCTGTCTCCTATGATGAGGAGGGAGTAGTTCATCCCCGGGGCTGAGGGCTCTACCGGTAGCTATGTGGTTCACCTCTCTCTCCCATGATGTGATCTTTATGTGATCGTGAGCTTTGTATCATGTTGAACAAGTAGATGTTATTATTCAGATATTATGAGTACTCTAGTGTGTTATTAAAGTAATCTATTCCTCCTGCCATGGTGTAACGGTGACAGTGCGTGCATCATGGTGGTACTTGGTCTAGGCTACGATTGTGATCTCTTATGGATTATGAGAATAATTATCACTATGATAGTATTGAAGTGATCTTTTCCTCCTTTCATGGTGTAATGTTGACAGTGTGTGCACCGTGTTAGTACTTGGTCTAAGTTGCAATAATATTTATCTTGAATTGTGATTTGATTTGGATATCTCTATGAGTGGTGTTTGTCAAGTACTTGATGAACTTTGAGGTGTGCTTCGTAGCCCTACGCAATGATTAGTGTTATTCAATAGGAGAGTAATTCAGAGTACCATAGTGAAGAGAAGTTGTTTATTTGTTGAATCATGTTATATTTGTTGGGAGTGTGTCCACTAGTGAAAGTATGATCCCTAGGCCTTGTTTCCAAGCATTGCACACCGTTTACTTCCTGTTTTGTTACATGTTTGCTCGCAGCGATACTTATTTCATATCACAGTTACTACTTGTAATCATCTATACCGCTTGTATTTCACTATCTCTTCGCCGAACTAGTGCACCTATACATCTGACAAGTGTATTGGGTGTGTTGGGGACACAAGAGACTTTCTGTATCGTAATTGCAGGGTTGCTTGAGAGGGATAGCTTTGACCTCTTCCTCCCTGAGTTCGATAAACCTTGGGTGATCCACTTAAGGGAAATTTGCTGCTGCTCTACAAACCTCTGCACTTGGAGGCCCAACACTGTCTACAAGAACAGTCGCGTGCGTAGACATCAAGCTCTTTTCTGGCGCCGTTGCCGGGGAGGTAAGGTAAAAGGTACTCGCATCCTCCTGTGTGAGTGCTCGAAGTTATTTCCTTTAGATTCTGCAATTATATCTTTTTGTTTCTTGTTTTTATTTTCACTAGTTAGGCTTAATGGAAAACAAAGAGTTCGTTAGTCTTTTTCCTGAGTTTAGATATGATGTGTTTGAAGAGAAAATTGAAAAACCTTTGGAGCTTAATTTGCATGCTAATAGTGTTGTTAGTATGAATGCTTTGAACACTGTTATTACTAATGCTACAGAAAAGTCTAAGCTTGGGGAAGCAGGTTTTGTTAAGCATGATATTTTTAGTTCCCCAGCTTTAGTGGAGAAAGTTTGCTCTGATGATATTTTATCTCCCATATGTGATGTTCCTTCTTATGATGATATGTTTGAAGAATATGCTTTGCGAAATAGCTGTTCTTTAGCTTGTGATGATACTAAACCTCTAGTTTATGATGGCTATGATGATGAGTATAATATTTTCAGTTCACCTACTATTGAGGATAAAATTAGTTATGATTACAATATGCCTCCTATTTTTGATGATTATGGTGATGAGAATAATTATTCTGTTGAATCTGCTCCTACTACTATTGTTCCTGTGGTGAGTATTAATTCTTTCATGCATGTGGCTCATGATAGGGATGCTTTATGTGATAGTTATATTGTTAGTTCTATTCATGATGCTACTGAAAGTTATTATGAGAGAGGGAAACATGGTTTGATGGATCTCAATAATATTAAGTTTCCCCTCTTTATGTTGCAAATCTTGAAGTGGCACTTGTTTTATCTATCCATGCTTGCTACTATGTGCCTCGTTGATTTATTTTCTTACAAGATTCCTATGCATAGGAAGTGGTTCAGATATAAATGTCTTTCACATTTGCTTTTTGATGCTCTCTATTGCTTTAAGTTCCTATATGGCGCCTTTGCCTCAAGCTCTTATATGGCGCCCACATGAGCATCTTTGCAAATTACTGCGCCTAGCTCAAAGGCGTTAAAGAAAAGCACTCTTGGGAGATAACCCATTGTTTTCTTTTCAGTACTTTTTCTTTTATTTGAGTCTTGGAAGTTATTACTACTGTAATAACCGCTCCTTATCCTTTTTATTTCGTTGTTGTGCCAAGAGAAGCCTCTAATTTGAGTGAGTAAGATTTGGGGATGTTGCTGTCCTGAAACTGTTTTCGGTGCTGCACCGTAAAACTTTGTGAAAATTCTCTGTATGTCTTTTGGACCTGCGATTTCTTGTGCATATGCCCCAGGTTATATCCAAACTTTCATTAGTTAAACACTTTTTGATTTGAGCAACAGAAAACACCTTAAAAATTCGACCTTTGTCAGCTGTTCTGTTTTGACAGATTTCTACCAATATTTGTGTTTGCCGCTTTATCGCTTTCTTTTGAGTTCTTTTGAACACGGAACTTTTGGGGAAGTTGCTACAGTAGTATATGCTATATATGTGGTGGTTTTAGGTTGAAACCTGAAGCAAAAAAGGTTGATTATATGTTATGCTACACTAATGTTGCTAATTGATTTGTGTTTAGTTTTGTATGAAGTAGGTTTTCAAGTGTAGGGATTGGAGAATGATGAGATGAGTTGAAGAATGGACAAAAGCTCAAGCTTGGGGATGCCCATGCATCACCCCAAGAAATATCCAAGAAGTACAAGCGTCAAAGCTTGGGGATGCCCCCGAGGCACCCCTTCTTCATCGGCAAAAATCATGTCACCTTTCAAGACACTATATTTTTATTGCTTCATGCACTATGCGTTTTTCTTGGAGCGTCAGTTGTTTTAGTTTTCATTATTAGTTTAGTTTAGTTTGCTGCAATAAATGGTTAGATCACATCATGTTTCTTTTGGAGGAGATGAACTCGCTTTTCATTTGCCAAGAACACTCTAGTTTTCACTCTTATCGTTTCAACGAGTGTTCTCTTTTTCTGCTACTGTGTTTAGCTTGCATTTTTTGCCTTGATTTTTGTTCAGATCTTGTTATATCTTTTCATCAAGGTGTATTTTTGCCTCTGATCTTTATTGGTTTTTATCAAAAGAGGTGTCTTAAAAAATTTCAAATGGTGTTGGAAAAGAGAAAAAGCTTTATGCAAAAAAGTGGTACAAGTAGGAGCTTGTGTAGACTGCGGCTTAGGCTTTTGCATGTCGTGCTTGATGTCTTTTTGATAGTATGCTTAGTGGTTTTGCTGTAGCATGACTTGTCTCAAATAACTGAGATTGCTTAATGAGCCTTTGAAAAAATCATGCGTTGTTTTTATCGTTTGGAAGCATTATTTTGGTTTTCTCCTTTATGCTTTATTTGGGTTGACTTGGCACATGCTCACACATGTTAGACTCTTACAAAGTCGCCAATAGCCTCTATGATCATTTAGTTTTTGACTTTTGATGCCATCTTATGCTTCTTTTAATGTTGCTTTGTCGCTTTGCATGATTATGGCCGTTATTGCTCTCTTAGTTGGTCGCTCCCAGTCTTTTGCTAGCCCTCATTTTGTACTGAGTATGAGCTCTACTCGTGCATCCAACTCCCAAAAACCAAGTTTGCCATTGTGTCCACTATAAACTCCTATGCATGGTATTTGTAAGCCATTCTAAAGTAAATTTTCATGTGCTACCTTTCAAAAACTTTCAACTACTTCTCGTTTTGTGCCACTGTTTTTAGCTCATGGGGACGTAGTAGTCGGATTTGCTATCTTCCATATTTGCTTATTCCAAAAAAAAGGAAAAAAGAAAAGAAAAAAAGGCACTCCTCCATGAAATGTGAATGTTGGTGGGCACCCGATGGAATCGGTTAGCCATGGTTTGAGAAAGGAAAAAAGGTGGGGAGGAGTTCCAAGCTTTATAAAAGAGCACAAAAGTGCCAATCTCTCTCTCGAAAACTTGCTTCATTTTTGTATGGAAGATAGTAAGAACCCCATTGCTAGTCGTTGACAAAAGCAACCACCTCTCAAAACTCAAGTTTTATCTCTCTGTTTTACAAATGAAAAGCTCTAGCACATGTTTAATCACTGCTTCCCTCTGCGAAGGGCCTTTCTTTTACTTTTATGTTGAGTCACCACCTTCTTTCTTTATGCACCATTAAGAGAGCATAGTTGTCATTCTTAGTATAATGTGCATTGTCCCAAAGTTTTCATTGATTGATTCATAACTATGGTTTCACTTGTTCTTAAATTATTTGTATCTAGTCGCCCTCTTAAACTTGAAGGTGTCCTATGCATTTATGTTTTGCTCTCCATGAAGGACAAGCTGAAAACCATTTGTATGTTTTTCCATATGATTTGAACACACGTTTGACTTTCATTGTTTCATTTTCATGATCTTTTGTTTGTGTTCATTTTCATGTTATAACATAGTTGCTAAGTTTCTATTATCAAGATTATGTCTTTCATGCCCATGTTTTAAGTTCTTTGATCTCAGCTCACAATGCTTACATATATGATCAAGATTGTGATGGTGCATGTCACCTCAAAAATTATTTCTTTTGTTATCACTTACCTACTCGAGGACGAGCAGGAGTTAAGCTTGGGGATGCTGATACGTCTCCAACGTATCTATAATTTTTGATGCTCCATGCTTGTTTTTACACCATTTGCCTTGTGTTTCGTTACACTTCGTGGCACTTTTATGCATTTTCCAGAACTAACCTATTAACGAGTTGCCACAGTGCCAGTTCCCTGTTTTCTGCTATTTTTGTGTTTCAGAAGTGATACACAGGAAATATTCTCGGAATTGGACGAAACAAGTTCCCGAAGTCTTATTTTTCCCGGAAGCTTCCAGAGATCCGAAGGAGAGTAAGAGGGGGGCCACCAGGGCCCCACACACAGGGCTGGCGCGGCCAGGCCCTGGGCCGTGCCACCCTGGTGTGAGGGCGCCTGGCCCCTCCCCTGACGACGCCCCTTCGCCTATAAGAAGCCTCGGGACGGAAAACCCTAAAGGAGTCGACAATTTTCCAGAAGCAGTTCCGCAGCTCTGCCGCCGCCACCGACGAATTTCGGGGGACAGAAGTCTCTGTTCCGGCACCCTGCCGGGACGGGGAAGTGCCCCTGGAGCCATCTCCATCGGTCTCCATCGCTGTCTCCGCCGTCTCCATCGACCTCACCGCCATCTCCATCAACCTTGCTGTCTCCTATGATGAGGAGGGAGTAGTTCATCCCCGGGGCTGAGGGCTCTACCGGTAGCTATGTGGTTCACCTCTCTCTCCTATGATGTGATCTTTATGTGATCGTGAGCTTTGTATCATGTTGAACAAGTAGATGTTATTATTCAGATATTATGAGTACTCTAGTGTGTTATTAAAGTAATCTATTCCTCCTGCCATGGTGTAACGGTGACAGTGCGTGCATCATGGTGGTACTTGGTCTAAGCTACGATTGTGATCTCTTATGGATTATGAGAATAATTATCACTATGATAGTATTGAAGTGATCTTTTCCTCCTTTCATGTTGTAATGTTGACAGTGTGTGCACCGTGTTAGTACTTGGTCTAAGTTGCAATAATATTTATCTTGAATTGTGATTTGATTTGGATATCTCTATGAGTGGTGTTTGTCAAGTACTTGATGAACTTTGAGGTGTGCTTCGTAGCCCTACGCAATGATTAGTGTTATTCAATAGGAGAGTAATTCAGAGTACCATAGTGAAGAGAAGTTGTTTATTTGTTGAATCATGTTATATTTGTTGGGAGTGTGTCCACTAGTGAAAGTATGATCCCTAGGCCTTGTTTCCAAGCATTGCACACTGTTTACTTCCTGTTTTGTTACATGTTTGCTCGCAGCGATACTTATTTCATATCACAGTTACTACTTGTAATCATCTATACCGCTTGTATTTCACTATCTCTTCGCCGAACTAGTGCACCTATACATCTGACAAGTGTATTGGGTGTGTTGGGGACACAAGAGACTTTCTGTATCGTAATTGCAGGGTTGCTTGAGAGGGATAGCTTTGACCTCTTCCTCCCTGAGTTCGATAAACCTTGGGTGATCCACTTAAGGGAAACTTGCTGCTGCTCTACAAACCTCTGCACTTGGAGGCCCAACACTGTCTATAAGAACAGACGCGTGCGTAGACATCAATTCTTATAATGAAGATGTTGATGTAATTGAAACAGTTTCTCCGGAAGAATTCATCCAGGACAATTTGCAGGAACCTGCAGAGTTCGTTTTCGAATAGGTAACAGTTCTAGTCAGAAAAGATTCATGTAAAACTTTTCCATTAATATTTTTGTTGTTTTTACTAAATATGAAAAATCACGAGACGAAAACGGGCAGGAGACGGAGTCCGGTGGCTCCTCACCACCAGGGGGCGCGGGCCCACCCCAGGCCGCTCCACCCTGTGGTGAGTCCACCCCGGAGCTCGTTTCCGTCCCAGTTTCCTCCTCTGATTCCACTTCGATGTTTAATTTTCGCCTATATAACCCCCCAGAGTCCCCGAGGTCTCTATATCGTTCTCTCGTCGTGTTTTGTTTCGAGCTGTTTCTGTCAGGGGATTGTTCTCAGCTTTGAGTTGCAATGTCTTCGTCCGGTCCATCCGAGGAGAACCCTCTTGCGGATACCATTAATCCGTATATGAGGGAGCTGAAGATGCATCCAAAGGAGTTGTTGCTCATAGATGGGGAGTTGCAGATCAAAGATGTCCAAGTTCCTAAGGGAGAAGGGAGCCTCGAAGCCAGGATGGAAGCACTGGAACAAGAAGTTTTTAAATATAAGAAGATGGCGGAACATGAGGTGGACATCATCCATAGGATCAATCAAGAGCTTGTTACCAAGTACAAGAGGGAGACTACAGAACTTTGGAAGGACATCTTTTCACTCCATGAGACCACCAACCAATTACAAGCACAAATCTACGACTTCCAGAACCAAAACTATGAGTATGAAGCTAGATTTCAACAAATGAGTGCTGCTGCAAGTTTCAGGATATTGAAGACCAAGACATCCTTCCTTGATGGGGGACCTCTACCTTGGAAGTACGATGATGATAAGGACTACCCACCACCACCGAAGGAGTAATTCGTCATCGGTATAGGCATCCCCTTGGCTTGTTCCAAGCTTGGGGGAGTGCCGCGGTATCACATCATCACCTTTTACTCATTTACTTTTTAAGTAGAGTCATATCATGAATAGAGAAGTTATCTTATAGAATAGTTTGCAGTGTGGAAGTATCCTTCTTAGTTGGTTATCTATGTATCCCTTGGTATGACTTGCGGTAATAAAATATCAATGAGAAGTTTTATCGTTTACTTTCCGCACACTTTATTTTAGTTTGCAATGTTTCTTATATGATTAGTCTTGTTGATTAGTATTGGTATCACTTTGGGAGCATGAGTAAATTTAGTTGGTTTTGGCAAACTTAGCTTGGTCAGTAGCAACTTTACCTTGAGGTTTGAGTAGAAAAGAAGAAAGAAGTTCTTGTAGTTACACCACTTCAGTTTTCCTTCATGTTTGGCTTATAAGTAATATTATTCTCAAAGTTAAAATCATTGTACCTTCAAGGAAGTTTGCATGATTGTTCTTATTATATGTATATTTGTTTGTTTCATGCAACTCTTATGCTTGCTACCCAGCCTTGCTAGCCAAAGACCTGTACTGAGAGGAAATGCTTCTCGTGCATCCAACTCCTAAAAACCAAGTCACTTCCAAAGAGTCCACTATAAATTCCTATGCATGGTATTTTAAGCCATTCCTAGTAAATTTTCATGTGCTACCTTTCAAAAACCTTCAAATACTTCTCATTTTGTGCCACTGTTTTTAGCTCATGAGGACGTAGTGGATGGGTTTGTTATCTTCCATACTAAAAAAAGTACCCCTCGACTAGGCAGCTTCATCTACTCGTCATTAATTTTGCAAGGGAGCTGGTCAGACCATTATAATCGAAAAAAAGAAGAAAGGCACTCCTCCATGGTATGTGAAAGTTGGTCGGCACCCGATGGAATCGGTTAGCCATGGTTTGAGAAAGGAAAAGGTGGGGAGGAGTGCCAAGCTATAAAAGAGCACCAATGTGCCATTAATCAAACATCTCGGAACCGCTCTCACTTGTTTAGTATGGAAGATATCAAGAACTCCGTTGCTAGTCGTTGACAAAAGCAACCACCTCTCAAAACAATTTTTACCTCTGTTTTACAAATGAAAAGCTCTAGCACATGTTTAATCCCTGCTTCCCTCTGCGAAGGGCCTGTCTTTTACTTTTATGTTGAGTCAACCTATTCCTTTCTATCTCAAGCAAGCATTTGAGTTGTTATGTTTCACTCATCCATATGTTGATCCGTTTAATCATGTTTATTAACTTCTTTTGTTAGTACAATGCTTTTGCCTGAAGGAATATATCTTTGAAAGCTTTCTATGAACGCAAAAAGTTTGTTTCGTTGAGCATATGGTTTTTGCTATATTAACTCTGTTTTAAAAAGGCCCCATTCAAAAGCTCTAAGGTTTGCCACCACCAATTATAGTTTACCTTGTGCATCTTTATTCATGATTCCCTATTACTTATTGCAAGTCTACATCATATAAAGGGAAGTTGCTATCTATTATAACTCGTGCCTTGGTAAATGTGATGCTTCTTGTCCGTATTTTGACTATCGACACTTCACTCCATAAACCTGTGGTCATGTTTACCGAGTTTAGTTTTCGCTTGGGGACAAGCGAGGTCTAAGCTTGGGGGGTTGATACGTCCATTTTGCATCACTATTTTGTATCATAATTTGCTGTTATTCATTGATATATTTCACATTTAGAGATGATACTTATGTTATTTCCTCTGTTTTTACAAGTTTGATGACCATTGGGGGATTTGCTGCCGGAGTCAGGATTCTGCTAGAAAAATGACCATCAAGACACCATATTTTGAAGATTAGGAAAATTCCAGAAAAATACCAGGAAATTATATTTTATCAGAAGACTGAAGAAGCCAGAAGGAGGAGGCGAGAGGGGCCACAGGGCAGCCTCACCATCAGGGGGCGCGGCCCAGCCCCTGGCCACGCCGCCCTGTGGAGAGAGCCCCCTGGCCCACTTCTGCCATCGCCCCTTCGCGTATTTCATCGTCCCCGAAAACCTAAGTCAAGGGGGGGCTCAGAGATAGACACTGCCGCCTCTGCGGGGCGGAAAACATCAGAGAGAGAAAAGCTCTCCGGCAGGCAGAAATCTACCGGGGAAATTCCTTCTCAGAGAGGGGAGATCATCGCCATCGTCATCACCATCGCGCCTGACTTCATCAGGATCATCATCATCATCTCCATCACCAGCACCTTCACCTCCACCATCACCACGCCATCCCGCTGTAACATCTTGAGTTGAATCTTGTCAAATTCTTAGGGGAAACTTTCCCGATGTTGATTACTCTTGTGGTTGATGCTATTGAGTGGAACCGTTGAATTAAGGTTTATGTTCAGATTGTTATTTACCATTATTTCACCTCTGATCATGATCCATATGATGTCTTGTGAGTAGTTCGTTTAGTTCTTGAGGACATGGGAGAAGTCAAGTCGTTAGTAGTGGAATTATGTTGAGTAATATTTAATGGTTTGATATTTATTTGTTGTGGTGCTATTTCACTAGTGGTGTCATGTGAACATCGACTACATGATACTTCACCATTTATGGGCCTAGTGAGATGCATTGTGTATTTGGCTACCAATTGCGGGGTTGCTGGAGTGACAGAAACCTAAACCTCCGTTGGGAAACCATTACACCAGGGAGCGTAGGATCTTAGAGTTTAAGGCAGTGGTTAGATTTATCTTAATTACTTTCTTGTATTTGTGGATGCTTGCAAGGGGTATAATCACAAGTGTGTATTTATCCTAGTAAGGGTAGTGCGCTAGCACAGGTTCACCCCCATAACACTTGTCAAACTAGTAAAGATTATTTAGCGGTATGAAGCAAAATCACTTGACAGAAACTCCCGTGTGTCCTTGAGAACGTTTGGTTATCATAAGTTACACAACCGGCTTGTCCTTTGCTCTAGAAAGGATTGGGCCACTTGCAGCGATTATTACTATTGTCTTTTATTTACTTGTACTTTATTTACTTGTATTACCAAATACACCTGAAAACCCGTTTGCTAGTATTTACAGTGAATCCTTGATCAAAACCTTATTTATCGAAAGTACTACGATACACCCCCTATACTTGTGGGTCATCAATGCCCCCGAGGCACCCCTTCTTCATCGGCAAAAATCAGGTCACCTTTCAACACACTATATTTTTATTGCTTCATGCATTATGCATTTTTCTTGGAGCGTCAGTTGTTTTTAGTTTTTAGTTTTGTTTAGTTTTGTTTGCTGCAATAAATGGTTGGACCCCAACAAATTCCTTTTGGAGAAGTTGCCTTGCTTTTCATTTGCTAAGAACACTCTGTTTTTTTTACTGCGAAAACCGTAAGGGAGACCCCTATGGTATAGCTTTTCTATTAAATATCAGGGAGTAGAATATACAGGTGAAAGGGGGGTGGAGAAGAAAATCAAGAATACATCAAGGGGGGATAAAGTTGAAAAGTAGGAAGAAAGCCAAGAGAAGTTTTCCTAAATTATACATGTGTGGATCCAATCTAGGAGAGGTTGCACCAAATGAGCCTTAATTCTATATTTATGTAGTTCCAAATCTGAGCGAAATCTCACTTTCCATTTGTTGGTGCGTGGCTGTTGTGCATCAAAGATCAGGTCATTGCGGTCCTTCCAGATATTCCACGCCGCGCAAACAAAAATTTCTGTGAAGCAGTGTCCTGAGAAGTTCCCCTGAGCATGGAGAAATCTGGATGATATTGGGCGTGAGCAGTCCCAGACTATATTTACTATCTCCCAACACTTCTTGGCATATGCACATTCAAAAAAAGATGGTCTCTTGTTTTAGCAGTATGCGAGTCACATAGAACACACTCAGTTCCATCTTCAATCTCCCAGCTCTTACGATGCATTAAATCCTTGGTATTTAGTCTGTCTAGAAAAAGTAGCCATGCAAATACTTTAAGTTTTGGCAGGCATTTGGATTTCCAAATTGAGGTCAGGGCTTTGTCTTCAGGAATTGCATTGAAGATGAATTTATAGTATTTTGCAGAGGTATATTGCGCGTTCCCCCAACAGAAAGTTCTGGAGTCCAAAAGAGTGTCATTCAGTTGAAGGGTTTGGAAACTGTTCTGGATTTCTTGTAGTTCATCATAGGCTTGCGCTGACAATGGAAGGGCAAACAGGTTTTCTGACATATTTTGATTGATTAAATCTGCAACGGTTGCATCTTCCTCATTAGCAAATGAAAATAGTCTCGGATATTTTTCGCAGAGTAAACCTTCTGATTGCCAGTAGTCTTTCCAGAAAAGAATAGATGTACCGTCCCCCACCTTTGCTTGTGTAATGCTTCGATAAATTCCATTTAGCTTGAAGATGTCTCTCCACCAGAAAGATCCACGTAATGGTTGAGCATGTGGTGCTTTGGAAGTATCATAAGATGACCAGAATAAATTCACCCAGGGTATATCAGCTTTGCAATAAAACTTGTGTAACTGTTTAAGTAGTAATGCTTGGTTTTGGATTTCAAAGTTTATAACTCCCAGGCCCCCTTTCTTTTTTGGGCGGCAAACTAGAGACCAGGCTGCAAGCGAATTCACTGATGTAGAGTCTTCATCTTTTGCCCAAAGACAGTGTCTTCTCGATCGGTCTGCAATTTTAATAATTGTCTTGTGCAACTTCAAGGATGACAAGTAGTGGTTTGGAAGTGAAGATAGGACAGAATTAACCAATTGAAGTCTTCCACCGTAGTCTAGAAATCTTGAACTTGCATTTAACCACTCTTATCGTTCAATGAGTGTTCTCTTTTTCTAGAATTGCGTTTAGCTTTCGTTTTTCGCCTTGCTTTGTGTTCAGATCTTGTTATATCTTTGCATCAAGGTGTATTTTGACCTCTGGTCCATGTTGGTTTTCATCAAAATAGTTGTTTCAAAAAAGTTCGAATGGTGTTGGAAAAGAGAAAAAAATTTATGCAAAAAAGTGGTACAAAAAGGAGCTTCTGTAGACTGCGGCCTAGGCTTTTGCATATCGTGCTTGATGTCTTTTTGATAGTATGCTTAGTGGTTTTGCTGTAGCATGACTTGTCTCAAATGACTGAGATTGCTTAATGAGCCTTTGAAAAAATCATGCGTTGTTTTAATTATTTGGAAGCATTAATTTGGTTTTCTCCTTTGATGCTTTATTTGGGTTGACTTGGCGCATGCTCACACATGTTAGACTCATACAAAGTCACCATTGCCTCTATGATCATTTAGTTTTTGACTTTTGATACCATCTTATGCTTCTTTTAATGTCGCTTTGTCGCTTTGCATGATTATGGCCGTTATTGCTCTCTTAGTTGGTCGCTCCCAGTCTTTTGCTAGCCCTCATTTTGTAATGAGTATGAGCTCTACTCATGCATCCAACTCCTAAAAACCAAGTTGTTCCATTGTGTCCACTATAAATTCCTATGCATGGTATTTGTAAGCCATTTCAAGTAAATTTTCATGTGCTACCTTTCAAAACTTTCAACTACTTCTTGTTTTGTGCCACTGTTTTTAGCTCATGGGGACGTAGTGGTCAGAATTACTATCTTCCATATTAAATTAAGTACCCCTCGACTAGGCAGCTTCATCTGCTCGTCATTAATTTTGCATGAGAGCTGGTCAGACCATTGCAATCTAATTCTAAAAAAGAAAAAAAGGCACTCCTCCATGGTATGTGAATGTTGGTGGGCAACCGATGGAATCGGTTAGCCATGGTTTGAGAAAGGAAAAAAGGTGGGGAGGAGTGCCAAAGCTTTATAAAAGAGCACCAATGTGCCAATTTTTCAAAGAACTCAGAACTGCTCTCACTTGTTTATTATGGAAGATAGTAAGACCCCATTGCTAGTCGTTGACATGAAACAACCACCTCTCAAAACCCAATTTTTATCTCTATTTTACAAATGAAAAGCTCTAGCACATGTTTAATCACTGCTTCCCTCCACGAAGGGCCTTTCTTTTATTTTTATGTTGAGTCTCCACCTTCTACCTTTATGCACCGTCTAAGAGAGCATAGTTGTCATTCTGAGTATAATGTGCATTGTCCCAAAGTTTTCATTGATTGATTCATATTATTGGTTTCACTTGTTCTCAAATTATTTGTATCTAGTCGCCCTCTTAAACTTGAAGGTGTCCTATGCATTTATGTTTTGCTCTCTCATGAAGGACAAGCTGAAAACCATTTGTATGTTTTTCCTTATGATTTGAACACACGTTTGACTTTCATTGTTTCATTTTCATGATCTTTCATTTGTGTTCTTTTTCATGTTATAACATGGTTGCTAAGTTTCTTCTATCAAGATTATATCTTTCATGCCCATGTTTTAAGTTCTTTTGATCCCAACGCACAACGCTTACAGAGATGATCAGATTTTGACACTTTGTGGGCGAGATTAGGGGTAATTAATGAAAGAGTTGCCAATATTTTCAAGTCAAACGGACTTCGGAGCCAAGCATCAGAAGGTCAGGCGACCATTGGTACGGGCAACGCCCGCCCGTACTATCCGGCCGTACCACCCTCCATCGCATTCCCTAGGTCAAAATAAGCTACTTTCGTAAAGGGGCCAGAGTCTAAATCACAACAGAGCCTCCTCAAATAGAGAGCCAGAGCATAAAGAGCCAGCCACAGATCTGAGATCCATTTTTCCCGAGGAGAGGGGGAACCACTGCATCTAGATCACCATTTCCATCCCCTACCTCTCCTCCTCCATAGATTCTAGTTGTAATCTTGATCTCATCACAATTGGTGGCATTGTAATACTATTTGGTATTGTTCCTATGAATTTCTATACAATGTTTATGATTGTTGATTTAATCATGTGTGATTAGTCCTCATGGGCTGAGGGCTGAGGCCTAGCCTCGCAGTGATGTGCATGCTTATATTTGGGTACTGTGTTTAATTTATCATTTTGTGATTTATGAGATTGTATCTTGTCTTCTCCCTCGATCTAGGACTTGTCACGTACCCAAGACCCCGATGATTAATCAGTAGTGAGGTGACATTAGTGGAGAACACCTTCTTCAGGTGAAACCCACTAACAACAGGGGGAGTACAGTAGTTGGCTTGCGATCCATTTGGGGATAAAAATAGTGATGTCACTGATTTTATTGCTTTGGTATGTGCATAACGATACTTAATAATCATAGAATAACTAGCTCAACTGGAGTGCAATGGTTGGACCAAAAGTTCTATAGCCATCGTCCACAAGATTCTTATCCATATTGAATTAACCCATTTGTGCTTAACAATTATCTTGCATCCCATTTTTGTATTGCACACATTCCGGTGAATCCTTAGCCCTGGACTATTTCCATCATTGACACACAACCCAACAGTATAAGCGAAGGTTCGGTGAGACAAAGACACTACCGGTAAACAAGGTCTTAATAGAGTAAATCACCACAACAGTTGCTTCCCAAGGATTCGATATAAACCTAGGTCTACTAGGGACAAAGAAAGCTATACTACATTCGGTATTCCAGATCAAAGGTATCAAACCTTTTTCTGGCGCCATTGCCTAGGAAGCAATTTTGCTATCCTATTGAGGTTATTAAAGACCTTGATTATTAGTTTTTTGTTTCATTATTAGTTTACTTTTTGAAAACTCCAAAAAAAACACTTAGTCTTTTACTGCTAGTCTTACTATTTGCTTTATTAAAGAACTCAAAAAAAATTAGGAACCATGACACAAAAAGAAGTTTGGAGAGTATGCTACTCCCAATGATGATTATTTGCGTGCCCCTATCACACAACCTCCTGTTACTACTGAGAATTATGAGATTAAGCCTCACATTTAAAGTTTGGTTCAACAGAATCAATTTGGAGGCTCAGCTACTGAAGACGCAAGTGTGCATCTCAACACTTTCTCTGAAATATGTGGTATGATGCATATTGAAGATGTTCAACAACACATTGTTAAATTACGCTTATTTCCTTTCTTACTAAGAGAAAAGGCTAAATATTGGCTGCTAGCTTTTTCTAAGGGCGCTATCACTTCGTGGGCACAATGTACTAATGCTTTCATGTCTAAGCATTTCCAACCAGCTAAAACTATGCATCTTCGGTCTAACATTAAATGCTCTAGGCAAGAAGAACGCAAGCCTCTAGCGCTTGCGTGGGAACGGATGAAGGAGTCTATAAGGAGTTGTCCTAATTATGGGATGGAAGAATGACTAATTCTCCATCTATCTATTTCATAATTCTCTTAACCCATTATCTAAGTCTATGCTTGACACTGCAACAGAAGGAACCTTTATGGGCAAACAAGTTAAAGTTGCCACAAAACTCCAGGATGATATGCAAGAAAACCATGACCAAGGGCATGTTAAAAGATCCTCCTCTCCAAGAACCAGCGTGCTCTTACGATCGTGGAGGTCTTGCAGCCCCCAACTAATGGATCTATCCCTGTGTGAATAGTTTAATTCTTGCATTCTTAAATGTCGCTTATTATTGTGAATACATATTTTAATGATTGGCTACTATCAGTAATTTTTTTGAAAGTAATTTATTAGTACAAATCTTTAAGACCAACAGTAATTTGCCGATGTTAACAATCTATCAGTAATTTTTTGAGGCACGTTCTTCTCCTAACAGTAATTATGTAAGAATAGGTTATTCTTCGAAGGTAATTTTGTAGCAGTAAGTACCAAACAACAATTCATGGAGGGATGTGAAATGCCTAACAGTAATTCCTCTATTTAAAAATATTTGTTGCATCGTTCGTCGTATGGTGACGCTGCACCAAAGTACAGGTTCAGAGGTGGACCTGGCATGGCATGCCAGTGTCAAAGTGCCAACCGTTCACCATCCAAATCTGCAACCCAACTCGTGCCAGCAGACCACCAACACCAACATTCACTTCACACACACAGACACAGACGTCCACGTTTGCATCCAAATCAGTAAGCCCGGCACAGTGCCTCTGTTTCACGCAAATCGCTTGATTCATGACAATGTACTACAACGTACAGGACCGAGCAGGACTTGTAAATACCTTTCCACGAACCCTCCTCGTCTCAGGTCTCAGCTCGAGCAAATCACAAAACATAAAGACTCGGTGATGCATATTTCACACGGTTTGCTCGGTTCCAACATGCGGGTTCAGAACGAAGGAGGCCCAGCGGCCAGCGCAAAGGTTGGTCAAGCCCCGCGCCTCGCGTTCTCACTCAGCGCAAAGATGGCGCCGTCGCGAGACCGAAAACGCCTTGCTTCAATGCTTCCCACGTCTTTTTCGCTTCCGTACCTCCTAATCCGCACACCTCCATGTTGTAAACTTGCAAATCTCCCAAACTTTCCTTCCCCACAAGTAGAAACCCTTCTCCCCATCCTATATATACGCTCACCCGCCACACAAAAGGAACTCCACCTGCAGCAGAAGCACAAGCAAGCTCGAGAAAAACAGAGGACCAACGCAACACAAACCACAACCGCATCACCAATTCGCGATTGGGAACAGAGAGCAAAGAAGATGGCAGCAATGATCAGCGAGCGATGCACGCGGGTGCGCACGCTGGGCCGCGGCTCGTCGGGGGCAGAGGTCTTCCTGGCGGCGGACGACGCGACAGCTGAGCTGTTCGCTGTCAAGTCGGCGTGCGCGTCCGGCGCCGCCGCGCTCAGGAGGGAGCAGGCGATCATGTCCGCGCTGCGCTCCCCGCGGGTCGTCTCCTGCGTCAGCGGCCGAGCCGGACGCGACGGCTCCTACCAGCTCTTCCTCGAGTTCGCCCCCGGCGGCTCGCTTGCCGACGAGGTGGCGAGGAGCGGCGGCCTCGACGAGAGCGCCATCCGCGCGTACGCGGCCGACGTGGCGACGGGGCTCGCGTACCTCCACGTGGAGTCCATCGTGCACGGGGACGTCAAGGCGAGGAACGTCGTGATCGGCGCCGACGGCCGCGCCAAGCTCGCGGACTTCGGGTGCGCCAGGAAGTCCTCCGCGGGCGGGCCGATCATCGGCGGCACGCCGGCGTTCATGGCGCCGGAGGTGGCTCGCGGAGAGGACCAGGGCACGGCAGCCGACGTGTGGGCGCTGGGATGCACGGTCCTCGAGATGGCCACCGGCCGCGCGCCCTGGAGCAGCGCCGACGGCGACGCGCTTGCCGCGATGCACCGAATCGGGTATACGGACGCGGTTCCAGACGTGCCCCAATGGCTGTCCGCGGAGACGAAGGACTTCCTGGGACTGTGCTTGGTCAGGCGCGCCAGAGACCGGTGCACGGCGGCGCAGCTTCTGGAGCACCCGTTCTTGGCCACCGCCGTCTTCGACACGAAGCTGGAAGCCGTGGAGGGCAAATGGGTGTCTCCGAAGAGCACACTGGACGCGGCTTTCTGGGAGTCGGAGTCCGACGGCGATGACGAGCTGTTTCACAGCACGGCTGATCGGATAAAGGAATTGGCGTGCCCTGCCTCGGCGGTGCCGGACTGGGACTCCGACGAGGGCTGGATCGACGTGCTCTCCGCAGCACCAACTGAAGCTTCCGACGCAGTTTCCGTACCGGCCGAGGAGACGACCGACCTGGACGACGCAATGGCAAGCGAAGAACAAGCTGCAGATTCAGCCGTTCTCGACATTACGATGGATAGCAGCGTCCTCAATGTAGGAGAAGCCAATTGTGATTCATTTTGGGAGCACAATCCGCATCAGTCTTTGGAAATTTCAGTTTGCTATGAATTACTAGTACGATGTAAATTATTCAGCAACAAAAGCATGAATGCAATTGATTTTGTTCCTGCGGAAACACTCTGCTTCGCTCTGTTCCTCCGTCTCTTTGCTCATCCTTCTTCTTTTCTGCGAATTTCTTTGCTCGTAGTACTTCCTCTGCCCCCCATTGCGACACGTTGAGTTGGCAAACTCCCTGCAATCAGTTGGCAGGTTCAGTTAACTAACACGGTAACGCTCGTCGCGTAGCCGTGACTCTGATGGAGAAAATTCCAGGTCGACTGTCGACGCGGAAAGCGCAGCGTCACGGCGGACGTACGAGCTGAAAGGATCCGTGAGAAAGTAGTCCTCGCCGTCAAAAACCTGCTGTCGGGTTCAGGAAAGTCGACGAGCCGGCGATTTTCAGGGAAAGCACGACCTCTTCCACAAGCAAGTGTGTAGAGGTTTGCTTCGCCAGGTGGTTAAATCCAGCGCAGTCGACGTATCGCCAAGACGCCATCGTTTCTAACTAGACTGATCTCGGACGGAATACGTATCTTCCCGAGCGCGTCTAGCCGACCTGGCCACGCGCGCCGCCGGGCCGCCGGCACGGCCTCGAGAGGGCCGGCCGGACCACAGACGCACCGCCGCACGTCAGAGCGCGTCCTCGTGCTCAGCTGGTAGCCACGCGAAGCCGATGCCGGCCCGACCAGCGCGGCCGCGCCGTGTGTCGATTCGCTCCACTGCGCCGCGTCGGCGTCACTGCCTAGCTTTGTATTGCTCTCGCCGTCGTCTTTCTTTCTGCTGGTTTTCTAAGCAACGGACCGAGTGCGGCGACCAGGGAATCTCGGAGGACAGCCCCAGGGAGATCGACTCATTGATAAGGGTGCAAGCGGGAGCGGGCCTTATGCGGCACCGCTTCTTCAGGCCCATTTATTTGCTTATGCGGGGGCCTACGATTTTGATTACATTTTTACTGGATTATGCGGGCTGGCCCGCAGATTGCCGCGGGATGAGAGAATAAAACTGAGGATGACTGCTTGCCGAAAAAAAAAGTCAGAGGAAGTGAGGAAGAGGAACCCGACGGGGATAGGATTAGGGAAGAGGAATCCCAGTCCTGCGCAGCCGCAGCTCCTCCGGACCGCCATGGCCGCCGCCGCTCCTCCGGCAGATCCAGGGGCCGGTCCTCTAGCAAATCCCTCCTCCTCCCCCTCTCCCTCTATTCTCTTACCATATGCTGCTCCCAATCCCATCTTCAACAGCAAGGTCCCCGACAAGCTCGACGAGCCGATTCCGGTGCTGCACCATGGCGTGGGGAGGGTGGTGGATTCGGGGGAAGGAATCCATATGGGCACGGCTGCTGCTGGCAGGGTGGGCGGCCAGGAAGGAGTCGATGGCGGCAATCCACGGATGGGCGTGGACGGAGGCGGCGATCGACACATGGGCACGAACGGCGGCGGAGGCGGGACGCGGCAGCGGTTCAAGAATCGGCGCCAGAAGATTAATGGCAGCTCCCTCGTGTCCAACACCACCAAGGTAACGAACTCTTTTCTTGTATCCAGATATTGCATCGTATCCAGATATTGTGAGACTCGCTGGTGGAGTCTGCCAAACAGAAGTATGTACTTTGTGTCAACATGTTCTGGTCGCTAGGGAAACCGAGTAGCGGACGGCTGATTGTGTTGGAGAGAGTAAATCTACTCTTATGCGTGATCATTGTTTTGGCAAGAATATTTTGTTCTAGGTTTACTCTCTTTTATCTATGTGTTGAACCAAAGAAAATATGCTCTTATGCGTGATCATTGTTTGATAGGCAGATTGATATATTTTTTCTCTATGTTTTATGGGCATCACAGATGCAAGTAGGAGAGGGCGAACTTCACTCAGAAAAAAAGCATCCGGATTACCGAAATGAACCCCCAAATCCAAGATTGAAGAAGAGCAAAAAATCCAAGTTAGACAGTCCAGTAGTTCGATCTCCAATGCAAATAGCGACTTCACCGGGGATTAATATGCTTATGAGGTTTGCAGCATTGGCAAGGGATTTGTTAAGGGTCAGGTCTGCTTCAATGAAAAGGGCAAGGATGGCAGGTTCACCCAAGACATCACAAAATTCTCCTTCTCTTGAAGAGCTTTCTCCTTGTACAAGAACAACAAATTCTCATGGTAAGATTTCCTTCATGTGTTCCTATATTTCTATGGTTGGCTGAGACCCTTAAATCATGTGCTAACAAAGCTTATTTCCTTGCATGTAACCTCAAAACGAAAACGTCGGAAGTTGATATCAGCTATTTGGAGAGAGGTAGAGCCTATATATAAGGATAGGAGACTTGTGGAAGGAAGATGCATTCATTGTCAGCAGGTATTTCCAGCTTCTAGAGACTCTGGGACCAGCCATATCACACGGCATTTAAAGGTATGTGAAGCAAAAACAGCAATGAGTGAAATGGTTGATAAGATGCGTGGTCCTGACAGCACTGATACGCCTGATTGGAAATTTGATCTCAAGCTCGCAAGAAGAAAGCTAGTAAAGTTAATTGTTGTGAATGAAATGCCATTTTCTCTTGTTGAGTACGGGCCGTTTAGAGAGTTCACAGCTTCCTTAAATCCATATTTTGGAGAATTGTCTAGGACGACAATTAAAAATGAATGTCTTGCTGCATTCTATGATCATGGGAGTGCCATGAAAGGATATTTTTAAAACAAGTGTGACTCTCGGGTGTCTCTCACCGGTGATATGTGGACATCCAACCAGAAATTAGGATATCTCTGCCTTACTTGCCATTTCATCTCTAAAGAGTGGGTGCTCCATAAAATAATTATAAGATTTAGTATGCTAGAGACTCCTCATAACTCAGTGAATATGTTCAACATAGTGCTAAAAAGTATGCAGGAGTGGAACTTAGAAGACAAATTGTTTAGCTTTACATTGGACAATGTGTCGGTTAATGGTGCAATGGTCAATTTCCTGAGAGAAAACTTGAAGAACAAAGGTTTTCTACATTCAGAAGGAAAGTTACTTCATTTCCGCTGTGCAACACATGTTCTCAACCTTATTGTCCAAGATGGTGTCCGAGAGATCAAAAATGTTGTTAATAACATTAGAGAGAGTGTAAAATATGTGAAAAGCTCGCAAGGTGGAGTTGAGAAATTTCATGAACTTGTCATACAAGAAGGATTGCTTGCTAGATATAAAGGTGCTTCCGTTGATGTCATGACCCGCTGGAACTCGACATATTTGATGCTAGATGCTGCTTTACCCCTTAGAAATGCATTCTGTGCCTTAGCAAATCAAGATAAGGAGTACACCTTTGCACCCCCTCTCTCTGAATGGAAAATGGCTGAAGCTGTGTGCAAGTTATTGAAGATATTTTACACAGCCACAACAATTCTATCTGGTTCAGATTATCCGACAGCTCACCTTTACTTTTACCAACTATGGAAAATTAAGAAGATGTTAAACACAGAAGAATCAAGACTGAGAACAAGGATTTTGAATGAAGAAGCATTAACTCAGGACATCACTATTTCAAATATGCTAGGACAGATGCAAACCAAGTTCAATGTTTACTGGAAAGAGACATACAATTCAGCTTGTATTCCTATCATACTTGATCCGAGGTTTAAGTATGACTTCCTAGAATTTCTTTTGAGTGACTTTGGAAATGAAGAGGAGGCAGGCAAATGGATGGGTGAAGTGAAGAGTACCATGCAAGAGCTCTTCAACGAATACACTGAAGAGGTTTCTGTTCAATCACAGAGAGAAAGTGATACTGAGGAGGTGGAAGATGATGATGACCCTCTTGTAGAGTGGGATCAGTACATGAGGTCTAAAAAACAGCAGTCAAGCAACGAGTTAGATCGATATTTGAAAGAAGAGCTCACACCTCGAAAGGTGGAGGTTGATATTGTAGAATGGTGGAAAATAAATTCTTCATAATATCCCGTCCTCTCTAAAATGGCTTGTGACATACTGGCAATACCAGCTTCAACCGTTCCTTCCGAGTCTGCTTTTAGCACCGGAGGACGAGTCATTAGTGACTACAGGAGCAGCCTCGCGTGCTCTACCGTTGAGGCTTTGGTGTGCTTACAGGACTGGTTTAAGGCTGCATGTACGTATTTTTTGTCCTTAAGTTTTCTTGGCTCATAATATTTTCTTGTGGCTAAGATACATTTCTCTTACACTTTCAGGCGATTTGGATGATGAGTAGCACATTTTCTGGAGCTTATTTGCATCAATCTAGGTAACTAATATTTTCTTGTGGCTAAGATACATTTCTCTTACACTATTTTGGCCAAGTGAGTATTAGTTACAGTCATAAGTTGCAAGCTCTAATTTGACACAGTTGAGCAATGCTACATAAATTTTTACCATGAGAGAATAAAACAGTTCCTTTTTTAAGTTTGTTACTGTATAATAGTTCATCAGTTCAAAACAGTTTTCTTACATCATGTGCCAAGAATTTACTGGTAGCTAAAAGTATGTACCTTCAACATCAAGAACTCCATGTGATTTGGTGGTGCATTTGTCAAGCTATTGAGACTGAAGGCTATTGAAATTGAACTTGTTAATCCTATACAATCAGCCATATATTTGTCTGCTTTGGTACTGCTGAATGTCTAATTTCATATATAGTGTGTCTTGACCGTCTTCAGCAAGCACTTGGGTTTTAAAATAAAGCTGAGCTCCTTTCTCTCAGTTATACATTGATCGTATTTCAATATGATTCTCGTTTGGGTGGTACTCTCATTGCATTGACACTTTTTTTTGCGAGTAACTGAAGTGGACATTGCATTGACACTTGACAGGTGGTAGAAAGAGTAACTGAAGTGTAGGAGAAAGAACTGGAGCATGGTCATATCAAATGTTTGTGTGTGTCAGTGTGTGGACAAGCTACAAACTCAAGGGTACTGAAGGGTACTGAAGCATGAGTAGTTTCACTTTATATTCTCAAGTCTGAGAAGAGGATTATAAAAGCACATTTCTGTTCTTCGTGATGGTTTATCTGAATTTATTTAGTTAGTCCAACAGACCTGGAATGTTAGGGAGTTTGGTGCCAGTTCAGTACCGATTTTCTTTCTCGGTTGTCTGTTTTCAGGTTCCTTAGACTTTCGTGGAGTATGTAAGCCCAGACTCTTTTTTGTAATATGATTGCTTCGACGTTTAGTACTGATGTACATGTACAGTATATTTATGGCTGCAGCGTTACCAGCATTTTAAGGTTCATACTTAAATGGTATATGCGGGCGCCGCGGATGACCGCCAAGATTATGTGGGCTACCCGCATAATCCCATATAAATGAAGCGGGCTTATGCGGCGTTTTGCGGGACTCCCGCAGGTGATCCCACTTGCAGCCTGACTCATTGACGTCCCATAGGTACACTCCGAGTACTGCACGCGCGTCACAACTCCTCATGAGCCCGTTCAGCGTGAACATTAGGCGCGGAGGGGATATGTTCGATCTTTTCCTTACTTTTCCTTTTGCAAAAATCTTTATCCATTCCGATTTTGCTGATATAATAATGCTTGTTGCGCAACACTGATTGACTAACAAAAGTAATATAGGTTCGAGGGAGTACTTGGTCTGGTCTGACATAAGTCATGTGATGTCAGCTCAGCTAACAAACGCTTGATATTTTATGTTTAGTAGTTTTTTCATGGGTTAAGTGCACTTTTGGTCCCTGAAGAATTGCAAAAGTGCAATTTTGGTCCTTCAACTCTTTTTTGTCTAAACCTACCCTTAAACACTTAATTAGGTCTAATTATGGTCCCTGAATACGGCTTAGCGATTTTTGACCGGGTTTTGACATTTGCTTGCCACCCTGGATAGGTTTTTGGATGGGTCTCAACGACATAAGCTCACCCATCATGCAATTAGAGTTAGGTGCATTCGACGGCGTGATCACGATCCGTATCTGACAGTCAAACTCCCGTGTCCGTTATGCATGATATTTTCGATGGCAGCTTTGACCCTCGCCAGCGTAAGTTGTTTGCGGATGGGGAATACAAGAAAGGAAACAAACACCATGCACGATGAATTTTCAAGGAGGTCAGGTCGTCGATTAGTTCCGCCACACTTCCGTTGAATCATTATTGCTCGTGATGTTGATCAACAGGAACTGATCCCCACGTCCCATGAGCCTACCTCATTTAAATACAACCAAAAATTGTCCAGTGTGGCCTAAAAAGGACAAGAAACATCCTTAAACTGCTATCAGGGATGATAATTAGACTTAACTAAATGTTTAAGGGCAGATTTGGACAAAAAAGAGTTGAGAGACCAAAGTTGCACTTTTACAACATTTGAGGGAACAAAAGTGCACTTAACCCCTTTTTCATAGTGCAGGAGACTGCTTCGAGCGATAAGTAAAGTGCTCGGTCACGTTTTACTCGAACTAGGTCGTGGGCTCGTGTATGGATACGAAGCACTTCATGGTCAAAATTCTTTATATCAGTTGTATAATTTTTGTAGCTACTATTTTAGTTTTTTTCTCATACTTTCGCGCTTATGCGGGAGCTAGCATCCCTGCATTCGAGTAGAAATGCGAAGCGGGCGCCCAGTCCGCCCCGCTTTGTACCTTTTGGTTTTTTATGTTTGCCGAGTTCAGATCTTTGCACATTTTGTCATGCCGCATCGACGTAAGATGTTGGTCATATTTAACAAAAATAAGAATGCTAAACAAGAGTAAAACCATGTTTAAAGTCTAATAATGTAGTCGATAAAATTTTCACTAACTTGGATAATATGCGTAAAAAATACATGACTACATTGTAAAAAGTGGAATTCACGTTTTTTAGATCGTAACAAAAAAATATTTGTGTGTTCGCTAATATCTTGAAAAGATCGCACACATGGTTATTGAGTTAAAACTAAATCGTATCTTGACATGATATGATCATCTACTAAGTTTTTTTAAATAAGAAATAGAAAATGGCACAGTTCAAGTCTCAAAAGTAGGATAATTTTTATATGATTTATTCCGATTTCAATAAGTGTGTCCCACTGTGGAAGTGTGACATGCATTACAACATTCCCCTCCCCGAATCCAGAATTGGAATATGCCTGAGATTTTGACAATAATAGTAACCAGTGAAAGGGCATTTCCCGCCTTTGTGGTTTTGGTATTGATGACAACCTATTTAAAGGACTAATTTGTGTGCTCAAATTTTTTAGGTTAGGCACAATACCTGTTACGGTGATAATCGACGAAAAGTAGCTTCAGGTTAAGCGGTGGTACTTTGTGTAGGTGCATGTCACCTCAAAAATTATTTATTTTGTTATCACTTACCTACTCGAGGACGAGCAGGAGTTAAGCTTGGGGATGCTGATACGTCTGAAACGTATCTATAATTTTTGATGCTCCATGCTTGTTTTTATACCATTTGCTTAGTGTTTCGTTACACTTCATAGCATTTTTATGCATTTTCTGGAACTAACCTATTAACGAGATGCCATAGTGTCAGTTCCCTATTTTCTGCTATTTTTGTGTTTTAGAAAAGTTACACAGGAAATATTCTCGGAATTGGACGAAATAAAAGCCGAACATCCAGAAATTTACCGAAGCTTCCAGAGAACCGAAGAGGAGATGGAGAGGGGCCACTGGGGGGCCACACCACCAGGGGGCGCGGCCTACCCTGGCCCGCACCCACCTGTGGTGAGACCACCCTGGTCCACTTCTGACGCCGCCCCTTCGCCTGTAAAGACCCCCCGACGGGAAAAACCTAAAGACCCGATCACTTTTTCAGAAACACATCGTGATCCGCCGCCGTCGTCGACCCGAGATCGGGAGGGTCCAGAAGCTCTTCCCGGCACCCTGCCGGAGAGGGGAATCGCCACCGGAGGTCTTCTTCATCGCCATGCTTGCCTCCGGCGCGATGAGTGAGTAGTCTACCTTGGACTGTGGGTCCATAGCAGTAGCTAGTTGGTTGTCTTCTCCACCATGTGCTTCATGTTTAGATCTCGTGAGCTGCTTTACATGATCGAGATCACCGTTATGTAATTCTATATGTTGTGTTTGTTGGGATCCGATGAATATTGGTGTTATGATTGAGTTGATGTGCTGAATATTATCTTATGTTATCTCTATGTTGTTTATGATCTTGCATGCTCTCTGTTGTTAGTAGCTATCTTGGCCGAGTAGTTGCTAGTGACTCCAAGAGGGGGTATTTATGCTCGATAGTTGGGTTCATACCTCTATTTAATCTGGGAGAGTGACAGAAACCTCTAAGGTTGTATATGTGATGTTGCCACTAGGGAGAAAACAACATTCATATGCTCAAGGGCATATGCTTTGTTTACATTACACACTTTACTTAATGCAGTTATCTGTTGTTCGCAACTTAATACTCGTGGATTTCTCGGATTGATTCGCCACAAGTGGATTATTAGTCATAGATGCAGTTGGATGGCGGTCTATGTATCTTGTTGTAATGCCCAAAGTAAATCTCATAGTGATCCTCTCGACATATGCACGTTGTCTTTATTCTATCAATTGCCCAACTGTAATTTGTTTACCCAGCATGTGTTATTTTATCTTATGGAGAGACACCACTAGTGAACTGTGGACCCCGGTCCTATTTCCATTATATTGCTATCACCTGTTTACTTTACTCGCACTGTTTACTTTACTTGCATACTACTATCACTTTCCACTCGATACGCTCATACCCTTTGTTTCAAGCAAACCGGTGAGATTGACAATCTCATCGTAAGTTGGGAACAAAGTATTTGGTTGTGTTGTGTGCAGGTTCCACGTTGCCGCTCGCAAAGCAAAGCTTGGACAAGGCGCCCTATAAATTATCCGGAGGTGTCGCGAAGCTAGCAAGCATCACCTTCAGGAGTATTGGCTTTTTCCTACTGGACGATTAAACCTTGGTTTCTTACTGAGGGAAAAACTTGCTGCTATATTCATCACCTTATTCTTGGGGTTTCCCAACTGGCCGGTCATTTACTTCATCAATTACTTCATTCATCACCGCGCCATCTATAGCAATCACCCCTCGTCGGAGCTACCCTTCCTCGCTGCACCGCGTCGGACCTTGTCGCCCCCGCAGGCCCTTGTTGGAGCCGCCCTTCCTCGCTGGACCCACCCTCCCTCGCCTTATGGTAAGTTACGCCCCTCCCTCGCCTCTACTGTGCATCGCCTTATGGTTACTATCTGCATCGCCGGTATCATGTGCGCGTAGCAGCCGCCCCATAGGCGTGAAATCATGGTTATTTAATTTTTGCAATGCCGATCTCTAGATCCGCCATGCATACCTGCAGCCTCCGGTGTGAAATCTTTGTGTTTGAAATAATTTGTGCAAATCTGATTAGAAACTTGTTTATTGTGCATCGCCGATCACCAGATCCACTGGTAGGATTTGCAGCCATGACTACGTGCCAAGTATGCGCAGCATTGATTGTTCATTTGGCACGGCGAGTGGCATTATGTTTAGCATTGACATACGCTCGGAGTTCAAATTACCATAATATTGCTTTTAATTCTCTTTGCACCATTGCACCCTTGTGACTATATATAGTACAGTAGCATATGTCTTGTAATATTTGTGTTTATGTAGATTGTCCCTTGCAATTCACGGCTTCCATTTAATAATGCTATACAAAATCAAAGGTATATACATTTGGCGCATGGAAAAGTATATAAATTTAAAGTGATCAAGAAAAGACCGATAAGGACTACTATGTTAGGTTGTGCATGAGAATGGCCTAAGCTGCGACAAAAATATCATGCTTTGGTTCAACATGTAGAAACCGTATGGAGAATAGATATAGTTTATCTCATCTAGTGTAATGTTATGTATGTTAATTAGTAAATTTAGATTTCTAGTGTGAGTCATAATCTCTATCTATGTGTGTAAAGACTTCTAGTTGTACTGTGTGTAAATACTTCCAGTCATAATCTATGTGCAATAACACTACACCTACGGAATAAATCCTACAGAATGAAGTTACGCGCTGATGTGCATGTATATGGTTGGTGCTGATGTTTTTTCCTTGTACGATTTGCGGAGCTCCTCCTAATCTGTTGTGCTGCGTTCACTTGTCCGTAAGTTCTTTATGTAGAATTTGCTCGTAGATGTAGCGTTACTCATCTATGTGTAAAGACTTCTCATTTAAAATTTGATGTCCGCACGCCAACACCGCCTAAAATAAAATACTGGCTGGTGTGGTCCTGCATATCTGATCGAACGCTGCCTAGGAAAGTGATAGTGGCGTGATCCCGCACGTCACCAAATGCACGAAACGGTAGCGTGATACCAACACCGCGCCACCAGCACTCGAGATAATGGTGCCGCGCCATTGCCACCATTACGCCTCGAATAGTGGCGCGAAATTGGTGGCGTGCTGAATCCGCGCCAGCAAAGGCGAAAACATCGCGCTACCAATGACCTATTCACTAGTAATACTAGCTAGCTTGATATGGCCTTCCTAACACGAAGTTCTTTAGCTTAATACTATCTAAATATATCTTAAGAAAACTTGTTTCACGGTACAAACTCTAATCTGCACGTACGTTACGAATTGTAAGGAAAAGAAGAAGAAAAATACATGGACTGCAAATACAAAGCTTTCATATCTCTAAACAAATGGAAAGAAAGAAAAGTTCAATAGAAGTCGATTATAATGAACATGGAGTTTATCTAGGTGGCAAGAGCATCTCCAACAGACACGGCAGAATGGAGCGCGCGTTTGCAGGTTTATCACACCGATTTGGGAGGTTTTGGGTGCGGCGTGGCTTTGGCCAATTCAGACGCGCCAAATGCAGCAAGCGTGCTGGTCTCCTTTTACCAGTGGCTGTAAAATAGGGCGCCAAAAACACATTCCCGCCAAATTTGTCTATGCAAACTAGATGAAATGCATGAATAAAATAAAAAATGAATCGAAAGCATCGACTAGTAGATACTACATTGATACTGCCGACTAGTAGATATTGTCGACAACAACATAGTTCAACAGAAACAATAACGAAATAGTTCAACACAAATGATATATAAACTAGTAGATAAATGTCGACAAGGCTACTACTGCTCATGAAACTGTCATCACTGCTCCCCTCTGTGCTCTCCTCGCTAGTGAGGAAGAGGTCTTCCCACCTTCTGCCGTCGTCACCGGTCGTTAAGCCTTCCACCTCTTCATCTCCGCCCTCACCGCCCTCCTCGTCCTCCTCCCGGCCTTCTTCTGCGCCCAAAAGGCTAGATCCGTCTCCACATCCTCGAGGTAGAGGCGCCTCCACTCGGCCATCCTCCGCTCGTCGGCCTCAGCGACGTCCCGGTGCCACTACGCCCGCTTGTGGCGCCACCGGTCATGTTGGGTCTGGACCAGCGACGACGGGCCAAGGAACCCTGCTTCCTCCCGAGATTGAATGAAGGGCCAATCACTGCCTCAGCCGAACCTCCAAGTGGCGGCATCACAGGCGTTGGCGGCCTCTTTGGGTCAGGGTTTTTTCAGTTCAACTGTCTCACTGTCCTGCATGTTAACATGTATTTTTGTCAGTAGCATTTAATTACTAGGTGAAAATCATTTATGTGAGTGACAGCCTATTAACATGAATTTGAGTCAGTGGCATTTTTGTTACTAGGTGCAGATCATTTTAAGAGTTAGTGATAGATTTGACTGATTGATTGGTTGTGCTCCTTTAAGTACTTGTTAAGTTTACTAGGTGCTTTTAGTGGCTTGGTTGTGATGTTTATCCTTTGTATTAATTGTGGATAAATACAATCTCTACAACCACCAGATATGTTGTAGAAATAAATATGGCTCTGTTTCCATTTGATAATAACGAGTGCCCTAGCCATATTGGCTAGGATATTATTATATTAAATTAAATTATGCTTCTGCAATGATTCATGCTACTTTTATCAGTGTTAACTTGATAGTTTTTCATCTCCAAATGTATATATTATTTCAATCCATTTTTCTTTGATAGAGTGTGACTTCAGTTTAATGTGGTTCTTTTGTGTCAAATATGCATCATCACCTTTGTTTTGTTTTTTGTTCTCAGGCTGTTCCTTGTCACTTTAAGGAAAGACTCAACTGCTTTGTCGATAAGTGGCTACCTTGTATGTCCTCAGGCCATAGGTATGAGCTTTTCCTAGAGAAAACAGTTAATGCTACATACATACAAGGACCATCATTGACAAGGGTATAGCTAGTAGAGCCCGTTAGTTGTCTACCCCTGAGGCCCGTTAAGCTAGGCCCAATTGTAATGATAGTCGAGATACGAGTTCTTACCGTATGTCGATATTGTAATCTATATCGGACTCTACCCGATCCTCGAGACCTGGCCACCTATATATAGGGGCCAGGAGGGGACGGTGTAGGCCAGATTGAAAGCAAGCCAGGTTGAACACCCAAGTTTACTTTCGTTACATACTTATTTCGACTAACTTTACCTTCGAGTTCATCTGACGCCCTCTTCCCCCGATCCTAAGTCATTCATCTAGGACATTTGTCGAGTTAACCCTCGTCAATTGGCGCCGACCGTGGGGACCTTGGGCGTTGGAATCATGAATTCGACGGCTTTTTCGCTTTTAGCCAACAGCAATACAGAAGTTGACGAAAATCAAGAGATGGAGTTGACAATCGGAAGTTTAAGCATCTTCATCGGGCCATCGGGTTCATCTCGCCTTTCAGATCCAATGAAACAAGATCCGTCGGCAAGTGAGCCTGAAACAGTAGCAATGATGGAATATTCTGAAGGCTCTTCCAGCGAGGTAAACTCGCCGGTCAGCTTAGAAGAAGTGCAAAAAGGAAAAATCGCAGAAGACAACGAAGCAATGGAAAATTTCAACGCAGGGGTCCAACTCGAAGATCTCATGATCTGCCTCGACGATATCTCAGACAAGTCAGCAGATACATGGAAGACAGGGTTAGAGCTTTCTGAAGATGGGGACTCGATCTTCTCAAGCTTTAATAGTAACATCGGCAAACAATGCCAGGTGCTTGCCATCATAGGAGACAATTCAGAAGAATTCGACGAAAACAATAATCCAGTGCTAAACCCAGCAAATATCGACAGAGGAGCAAATCATCTAGCAGAAGGGCAAACAACAGAATCTCTCACAGCCAGGGAAAAAATTCGACTATCAGTCGACGAATGGAGAATAATAAGAGAAGCCGTAGAACACGGCACGCCAATACCATCAAATTCCAGCAAAGACATGCTTTTGGGGTATCATTATGCCCTAAGGCAGCAGGCAAAACAACTAGCAAAGGAGAAAATAGAGATACAACAAAGAAAAGAATCAGCCATTGCAGCTAGCAATGCCACTCGCAGAGCACGAAGAGATGCATCACACACTAATGCAAGGAGAAATCGTCGACATGGTTCAAGGTACGAAAACCTCAAGTACTCAGAAAGGCAAAGCATCTCCAAAAACCTCGACTCGTCCTTCCTATCGGTCGACGAGCAGGGGAACATCGTACCAAAAACCCCTGAAGCAGCGCTAGTAGCAGCACAAGCATATCTGCTTACAACTCGACCAAGCCCAGGGGATCCTAGGGAACATATGCATAGAGCAGCATTAAACGGACTCAACATGGTTGGCCACAAGCTATCAGCAAAAGGAGAGGAAGTATATCACCACAAGGAAGCGCACAAGCCAATATCGCCTCACCGTCACAATAGTCCTCGGCATAGAAGTAGTAATCAACGATCTCGATCGCCGTCACCAAGACAACATGGAGGAACCCAAAGATCTCGATCTCCAAATGGAAAGCGCGACTATGAAGACAACGAAAAGGAGATGGGAACATCGTGCTTTACCCGTAGGGTTCGTACTACACCAGTACCCAAGGGGTTCAAATTACCTCATGATCAACAAAAGTATGACGGATCACAGGAACCACAATCATGGCTCTCAGACTATCTGCAAGCAGTACAAATATTGGGAGGAACCAAAGAAACAGCAATGCAAAGTTTGCAACTACACCTCACCGGCGCAGCAAGGTCATGGTTGAGCAAACTAGAGAAAGAAACCATTGGGAGCTGGGAAGACCTCACAAAGCAATTCACAAGCAACTTCAGGTCGACATACAAGCGGCCAGCATCAATAGAAGAAGTCAAAGCATGTGTGCAACAACGCGACGAAATATTGCGGGCATACATCCAAAGATGGAGTCTTATCAAAAACTCAGCAGTCGAAGTCTCGGACGAAAGAGCAATAGACGCGTTCATCATTGGATTAAGGCGAAGAGACCTAGTCGAAGAAATGGGAAGAATTAAGCCAAAAACAGTATCAGATCTCATGGACGTAGCAAATAGATTCGCAGACGGAGAAGACGCATGCAATAACAAGCGCACGCGATCTCCAGAAGATGATAGAAGAAACAGATACGGAAGTCAAAGAAGACGGTCCCGCAATTACGACAACTACGGCTCCCATAGCCAAGTAGCTGCAGGGTACAAGGACAACAGCTATCAAGGAAGTGATCGCAGAAGCTCGGGATATCGAAGCTATAGAAAAGAGGACTATAAAAATTTTCCCACGAGAGAATCCAGAGAGTACAACCCGTCGCCAGAAGACATGCTCAACGGACCTTGTCATTTACACTCAGTGTTCGTCGATGGAAAGCGAGTATCCAGGCATGCAATGAAAGATTGCACAACATTCTTGAACTACAAGAGGTAGCATTAAACAAACAAACCGAAGCAAGGCGACAAGGATACGAAGGAAGCAACAAACCTCCCACAAATCAGCAAGGGAACAGTGGAGCACCTCAAGGACAAGACCAGCCAAACCAGGGACACGATGACGACAAAGGGTACGTTCCATCTAAGGGACACATCACAGCAATGATACAACCTGTGCCTAAGTCGAACAAAGAGGAAAAGAGTATTACTCGACAAGTCAATCTAGCGGTCACTTCACCTCCAGCTACAACAGAATCTCTACACTGGTCAGAACAACCCATCGAGTTCAATAGGGAAGATCACCCTATAACAGTACCTCGGCCGGGAAACGCACCTTTGGTACTCAAAGCTCAAATCGACGCATACGATGTCGACAGAATATTCATGGATGCAGGAAGCGGAATCAATATGATATATGCGAAAACACTCAAAGCAATGCATATATCATTAGAGTTCCTGAAGCCAACAGATTGTTCCTTCCATGGGATCGTACCAGGAAGTGCTAATTATCCACTAGGTCGAATAGCACTCAACGTTTGCTTCGGTAACCGGCAAAACTACAGAAGAGAAAAGCTAGACTTTGAAGTCATGGACTGGCCATCTCAGTATCATGTGATCCTCGGACGACCCACATTTTCGCGATTCATGGCAGTGCCTCACTATACATATCTGGTACTCAAAATGCCAGGACCAAGAGGAATAATTACAGTAAAAGGAAGTTTTGAAGTCTCAGATCTCTGCGACAGGGAGTTCCACAAGATGGCGCAAAACTTTGGCATGACAGCCAACTATGCAGAGAAGGCGAAAAGCACAACTACAGAAGGCGTCAAGCTACTCGAAGGACGCGTTGCAGAGCCCGAGATGAAGAAACCACGAGTAGGAGCGTCAGAAGAAGACAAAGAGACAGGAGAAGAAGAGAATGCCAGGACGACATAAACATCAAGAACAACAAAGTAGAGTAGAAGAATAAGGCTGTAAAAGCCACGAGTTATACCAGGGGCAATGCCCTCTAGATCCAGAACACAGGTCATAGGCCGGATCTCTTGGGTCACCCCATGTATCTTACATTACAAGTATAATAAAGACAAAACGTTCCTCATATTTGAGTTTACGAGTCTTTCAAAGGGAAAATGCGGCAAATGCACGAATCATACAAAAACACTCTGAGACTAAATTTCAGACATCAAGTCGGGAAATCATGAACTCTCATGTTCCACATAAGTATTACAACATCGGGTTGTCCGAATCGTCTACACCTAAAGGGTCTAAGTAGTGATACTCGCGGAAAAACGCGGCATCTTCTTGCAACAGCCTGGCTATAATTCGTCGGGCAGGCTGCAAGGTACTCTCCAAGTGTACTCGAAGGCTAGCTCCACCTGGAGGATAGCTCAGCGACATAGAACTATAATTAAGTCTTGGCTTCCACTTGCGTATCCATCCAAGAGCAAAATTGGCACCTGCCACTAAGTTCAGCTCTATCAATCGATGAATTTGTTGGCTGGATCTAAAAGTATCAAGAAGTAGTGGGAAAGTTGCAGGCAGAGGATTGCGAGGAAGCATAACATAGTGCATAGTTACGAGAGCTCTTCTGCAGCCATCAACTACCTCGCCAATGTGCTGGGCGCAGTCCTGAAGCAATACAATAGCACTCCGGCGTCGAGGATCAGACCACAAAGTTTCAACACCGGCGGACATTCTTTCTAGAGCCACATTTCGCTCGGTAACCCGATGATCTTCAGCAGCGAAATCCAAACAAGTGCCTATTGTCGTGGTTCTTACAACACGTATGCCATGAGGGGTACCTCAAGGCGATAGAAGGAGGGGATAGGCGATCTGGTGCCCGGGACGGTGAGAGACAGGGATTACCCAAGTTCACGTCCCCGCGGTGGAGGATCGCTACATCCTGCTACAACTCACTATAATGGCACAATGTGTACAGATTACAATGATGAGGTTGGCTGTTTCGCTATGCGATTGGCCATATGACTAGAACGTCTCTCCTCTTCTTCTTCTTCTTCTTGCCCCAAGGGCTGCTTCACGCCAGGCTTATAAAGGCGCCTGGCGTGGGCTACACGTTGGTACCAGAGCGGATACAACTTGGAGTCCTAGACCAAGTCCTATGCGTGTACGTCAAGGTAACTCGCCATAGGCCATCTCCGGATCCGCCATGGGCCGGTTGCCAGTAATCCGCCATGGGCCTGTCTAAGGATCCGCCATAAGCGCCTGCGTCCAGTACCGCCGTGGCAACTTCAGCAACTGGGCCGCCCGGTATGGCGAATCCGCCATACCACCCCTGATGGGCCACCCTGGCTTGCTGATTTAGGACTACGTCGCTGGTATACCTATTTGGTATATCCCCAATAGTAGCCCCCAGGGAACTTCAGGATTGCCATCCACATCCGCCATGCATAGTCTTGGTGAGTTACTTCCGCCATAGTTCTTCTTCCCTTCTGTGCTGGGATGGCGGTTATCTTGATGTTCCTTCTTCCATCTATTAATCCGCCGTAAATAACGGATCAAGCGACGTAGTTATCTTAGCGAGATTTTCGGGATCCATAGGATCATACCGTGGAAATCCGCCGTAAATTCCGGTACGTAGTTCCTTCTAGGGCAAGATTTACAGTGTATGCACTGTTTTTGCCAAGTTACTTTTTTACCCCTAGACACGTGTCACCGGATTAGGGTTTCTGTGATCGGGACGAGCGGTGGTGATGGCGGGCACGAATCTCGAGGCCCGGGGTCTATATATACCCCGGCCTCTCACCCCCGACCAGTTTACCCCTCATTCGCCCCGTCGCTTTCTCTCTCTTCAGCGCCGCCACGAGAGCTCCATCGTCTCCGACGAGCCACCGCGGAAAATCCTCACCGCCGGTGACGTTTTCCGCCACAAGCTGTCCTCGTCTTCCTCGTCCTCGCTTGAGATCTTGGAAGTCATTACCGCCACGCCGCTAGCCGCCATGGAACCAGAATCACCTCGCCAAGCCTCCAAGCCCGAAGCTGCTGAGGGCTCAGCGCGGTCTTCTGATACAGAGTCCGCCATCCCCGAGACCTCAGGAGGAGACTGAGACCCTTGTAACATAAACGAGGAGATTCTATCTTCCCTGGAGCAGGAAGGCCGCATAGCTGCTAAGGAGATCTCCAGATGGCGGGTTGAACCTGGTGAAGCAATGCCAGCTCCTTCAGACGAAGAAGTCGTCATACTGAAGTCCCACATTGACCGTGGCCTCAGTTTTCCGCCATCGTACTTCCTGAAAGGTGTTCTCCGGCACTACAGGTTACAGCTACACCACATTGCTCCAAATAGCTTCACCGCCCTAGCGGGATTTGTCGCGCTATGCGAGGGGTATCTGGGTATCAGCCCACGCGGAGATTTATTCCGCTTATACTTTAATATCCGCCATAACCGAGATGCGAAGGGAGATCCTCGCAATTGCGGATCGATCTCCTTTGTTCCTCGAAGCGGGAAATCCTACCCCTACATTATCCCTCATGACTCCGCAAAGGGATGGCGGGGATCCTTCTTCTATCTGGCTGACCAGGCCCCTCCTGAAAGGAAGTTCGGCCTGCGGTCTTTTGTTGATGGCCCCGCCGAGGAACAGGATAGCTGGGGCGTCATGGACGACTTTACAATGGATGATGAATGTCAGCTATGCTCACGACGAATTTCAAAACTTGTCTTCTCTGGACTGACAGGTGCCGATACCATCTATTGCTGGATCTCACGGCGGATTCAGCCTCTTCAATACCGCCTATCCCTGATGTGCGAATATAGCGGAGTTGATGATCCTCAGCGCTATTCCAAGGAGGAACTATCTGCTGAAGAGATCGAGCTTCGAATCCGCAACATCATTAAGGTGGGGCAGGATGAGCCTTTGAAGTTAAAGATCCCTATGTATGAGAACGGCAGTTGTCCAAAGGTGAGTCCCTCCTTATTCTGCCATAACAGCTGGTTTTTCTTAAATAACTTCGCATTTCTTCGCAGCTTTCTTCCCTGCCATCTTCCGAGCTGAGCCACCTCGTCCGTTATCCTCGGACGAAAGAGCTTACTGATGATGAGGATGAGACATCCTCGTCTCCCAAAGGACAGAAGGTGGCGGAAGAGGAGGTAGTGGCGGATGAGCCCATAACAGCAGTTCCTCGTGGTGTTCGCGGTGCTGGTGGGCGCATTCGTGGACTAGGCAAGAGAGTCCTCTCGCGCCATCCGTCCCCTGCTCTTCGCGGCTATCTGGACACCATGCCCGAGCATTCCGCCACTGTCGATGGATTTCGTGTCGCAAGAACACGGGGTACCACGCGACGGACCCAAAGATTCGAACGCAGGGGGCTGAACGTGTGAGATCTCGGATCGCAGCGAAGCATGGTTACGGAAGCCTCAAGTCGTCGAACGCACAACGCACTGCAGAGAGAGACACCGAGACTTACCCAGGTTCAGGGCCCTCGTGGTGAGGTAAAACCCCTACTTCCTGCCTTCTTGTATTGCAACGCGACACCTCGCGAGGAGTACAAGGCCTTGGTTACAAAGCTCTAGCTGGCCAGAGGTTGAAGAACCTGCGTGCCCAGCTAGCAGCCTCCAGAAGATCAGATCCCATCTAAGGGGTGGCCTCCCCTCCTTTTATAGCGCCAAGGTCCTCCTTCCCCTTATCTTCTTGGGGAAGGGGTTGCCACACATACGGCCAAGGAGGGTGGACAGTTGTAGACTACACTCTTCTGTAGACATGGTCTTCGTAGAATAGTGGCGCCAGTCCACAGGAGTGGGTGGAGGAAGCTGACGTCCTCCTCTGGCGCCCTGCACCGTCCACGCTATTTTTAGGGGGGTGGCCAACAACCACTGTGCCGCTTTGGGCAGGCACAGCGAAAGTTGGTCTCCTCCCTGTCGGGGGTAGCGTGGGCGGTACGCGGTCTTCTGCCCGTTATCTTCTTGCTCTGCACGCAAACGTGCTGAGCTGACATGGGCGTGCTTCCTCTCCTCACCAGCAGGGGCTTGTGAGGAGGTCTTCTGGTCCTTAGCAGTTTTGGTCATCGTTCTCCTCACGAGGCGCCTCCTCGTGAGGGTCTTCTCCGCAGCTTGGGTCATTGATTCTGAAGATGGGCCGATGACGTGGCCCAGGAGCAGGTGGACCGGGATACCCCGGTATCCAGAACACCGACAGTAGCCCCCGGGAGCCCGGCCCGCGAACGCACCCTCTTAAGGGAGCGAAGGGCCGGGGGCCCCAGAAGCTGCTGGGCCCTCCAACGGCACGCGTCAACCGTGCGGTCAGAGGACCATGTGAAGAAGCGGAGGATGCGGATGCGTGGCGCCCTTGCAGTTGACGAAGCGAGGCGGCGTGGAGATCGTGCAAAGTGGGTGGGGTAACGGGCGTTTTTCGAACCGTCGCGTCAAGGCCGACGCTTCGGAAACTGCGCCCTGGCCTCCCCCCTTAAAAGCTTGGCAGAGAAGGCTCCTTCCTCTTTCCCACAGCACATCGCCGCCGCCGCCTCCTTCCCGAAGATCTTGCTCATCCAAATCTCTCTAGCCTCCAATTCTTCTCGCCGCACCTCGCCCCCGCCCAGATCCATGGCACCGCGCCGGGCTGTTGGAGCGACGAGGTCTTCTGTAGCTGCGCCGCGGCCGGCGGCGCCCCTGCTCGACTCCCGCATCAAGAGCAGCCGCGAGCTCCAGACCGTCCGAGAGATGGTCGGGAGCAGGAACAATGAATGGGGCGCCACCCGCATCTGGCCCCAACGGCGTAGCCTTTCTTCCTCTTCTCCGTCTTCGCCGGCCTGCTGCCGCCGTTCTCCCCCTTCTTCTTGGCGATCCTGGAGACTTACGGGATCCAGGCCATCCACCTGCATCCCAAGTCCGTCACCTTGCTGGCGGTCTTCGCCTACGCCTGCGAGGCCTGGATCGGCATCAAGCCGTCGGTGGCGTACTTCCGCCACCTCTTCTCCCTCCGGTCCTCTGGGCTGAACCAGAGTTCCGAATGCGTCTCCTTCATCGCCACTGCTGGAACGGAGGGCGACTTCATCGACTTGAAGTGGATGAAGAAAGTTGAAGATTTTCGAAGCCGCTGGTTCTTCGTCGACATCCTCGAAGAATCGGAGCTCTTCCTCGTCACCGGGATCCCTCCCGTCAAGCTCACCACCTGGGCCAGCGAGGCCCTTCCTGAAGAAGCACTGAGGACGCTCCGCCCGCGAATCCGAGATCTCCGGGAGGCCGGTGTCACGGGAACCATGGTCGGGGTGGAGTTCGTCACCCGACGCATCGCCCCCCTGCAGGACCACCGCCGGGAGATCTGGAGGCACAGGGCCGGGAACGACCTCAGGCTGCACGTCAGCGAGCTCAACGCCGACGCTCGGGAGGAGGTAATAAGAGCCTTCTTCTCTTCAGTCGCCATCCCCGCCATTCCGCGCAATGCCTTGCCGATCTACAATCTGGGCGCTCGGGAGACCAGCCGCGTCACGGCGGGGATCTTGAGGTTCAACGCCTGGGGCCCGTTCCTTGCCGACGGCGTCGTGCCTGGTCCCCTCCCGAGCGCACCAGCGGCCAGCTCGGAGCAGGACTCGGCAGCAAGGGGAACAGGGCCCGCGGCCTTTGGAGACGATGACGATGACGACACGGAGTCCGGCGATCAGCTGGTCCGCCGGAGGCGTCCTAAGGGCACTGTGGTGCTCTCAGATTCCTCCTCCGACGACTCCTCCTTGCCGGACCAGCCCACCGGAGGAGATGCTGGCGCGTCCTCCTCGCGAGGTCTGGAGGAGGAGGAGCGCCGAGCTCGCTTGGAGGCGGAGCGCCGCTCCAAGTCCAACGACGAGCGCGCCAGCCGGTGACCTGAGGCCGGGGCCTCCCAAGGGAAGAAACCGGCGGGCGAGTCCTCCGCGCCCCCGCCACCACCTTCCTCCCTCCCGAGCAAAAGAGGATGGGTGGAGCGGGACGCCTCGTGAGTGTTCCTGCACGAAGACCTTTACCTTTGACTTGCCTTTCCCCTAACCTCATTCCTCCTTCCCATCCTCAGAGACGCCGAGGAGAAGAAGGAAGAGAAGAAGAGGAGGAAGAAGAGGAAGACCGGTCAGGCCACGCCGGGCCCTGACCCGGCCGCCACAGCCACACCGGTGACGCCGCCGTGCGCCGCCGGAGAAGAAGAGGACCGCGCGTCCACGGACGCGCAGCCCGCCTCGGGAGCCACCACGGCTCCCAGCGCGGCCGAGCCCCCTAGCGCAGGGGGCACACCAGAGACGATGGGGGCAGCTCCTGCTGCCCCCTCTGTAGCCAGCACCACCACCACCCCGAAGGCTCCTCCGGCAAGAACCGCCGCACCGCCCTGCTCAGGGACAGCCCCCGAGCCCAGCGGTGAGAGGGGAACGACCTCCACCGAGCCGGGGCCCTCCAGGGCTACATCGCCTCCCCTGCCGGAGATACCGGGGAGGCCTGCGAGGATCGCCGCCGAGCCCCACGCCACCGACCCATGGGCGAGGGTGCTCGCGACCGTGACCGGCGCCCTCCGCGACGAGGTCATCATGGCGCACACTGCCGAGGAGGCGCACATCAACGAGGGCTGGGCCCTCCTGCACCAAGCCACGGAGAGATGCCGTCTCCTTGACCAGCGCGCCGCCGAGTGCCGCGAGCAGGCGAGGAGGGAGGCGGAGGAGATCCGCGCCAGCGCAGCCGAGGAGGCCGAAGAAACTCTGGCGAACGCCAGGGAGTCGGCGAGGGGAGTCCTGGCCAGGGCGCACCAAGAGGCGATGAAGATCGTCTCCGAGGCGCGCCAGAAGATTCCCCCCACCGTCGGGCCTCCCAACCCAGCCTTGGCTGGGGAGGAGGCTAAGCGGGCAGCCCAGCACCTCCTGGACGAAGCCAGGACCAATGCCGATGGCCTTCTCGCCAATGCCCAGCAGAGGCTGGACGAGGTCGAAGACCGGGAGGCCCTCCTCCACGCTCGCGAGGAGAGCGCTGATTCCCGGCGGAGAGCCTGAGCCTGCAAGAGGCTGGGCTCACTGTCCGAGAAGCGGAGGCTCGCGAACGCGAGCGTGGACTTCGCCTCCAAGAGGAGCAGCTCCATGCCCTCGAGGATCGGCTCAACAGGGAGCGAGAGGCCCTCGAGAGCCGGGAGGCAATGGCCAGCCGGTCCAACGATGAGTTGACTCGGCGCCAAGAAGCGCTGAACCAGCGCGAGGCTTCCCTTCAGGCGAAGATGGACCACATGCTGAACCAGCGACGGGTCAGCATGGAGCAGGAGTTCGAGCGGAGGCGCGCCGAGTTCACCGAAGCGTGCCGCGTAGACTTCTGCGCCAAGACCGACGACGCCCTGGCGATGTACAAGCAGAAGCGCGAGACCCTGGAGCGCCAGGTCCGCGACCTGGAGACCGAGCTGAGGGGGGCGCACGAGGCGCGCCGGGGCGCCGAGCGCGCCCTTGCTGAAGCGAATGCCACCGTCGCCTCGCTCCGGCGTGACGTGCAGAGGCTCGAGGAGGAGAACGTGGCGTCGGCCCTGCAGGGCATGGAGACCTCCAGGGAGCTCCAGGAGGCTAAGGACTCTGAAGAGGAGGCTCGCGTGCTGCGAAGGCAGCGGGTGCAGATGTTCCGCGGGTTCTCGGCCCGCGTCATGGCGGCGGCGCACCGCCTGGGCATCCATGGGCTGACACTGCCCACCGTCCCTGAGGACGACGGGTCGATCTAGACGGCGCGTCGGCGAGGGTCTTGGAGCTCATCGACGCCGAGTGCCGAGAGCTGCTGGGGCTCGCGGGGACGCGAATCTTCACCAACCTCCAACGCCTTCGCCCCGACCTCAACCTGGAAGAAGTGCTGCAGAGGCCGCCGCCTCCTCCGCCAGGAACTCCTGATCGCGCAGCGGTGTCCAGGGCAGCGCGCCGGGACATAGCCCTGCGACGGTTGCAGGCCATCTATGCCCGCCCTGGAGCGCCCGCGCCGGAGAACTCCTCCAGCGGCGACACCTCCGGCTCCGGGGAGTCCGGTAGCGAGGAAGCTGAGGAGGAAGACGACGGGTCGTCAGAGTCCAGCGGAGACGCGTCCTCAAGCTCCAGCCAAGGCACCGGCGATGGCGAGGGCGACGCAGCGGTCGCCCAGTAAGCTCCTCCTAGACCTCCTCCAGAAGAATTAAGTTAGCTGCACACTTGGCAGCCGTCAGACATTGCCCTACTGGGCCAGTTTAAGTTGTAATCGCACTTAAGGCGTCATGTGCCAAATTGTCCTTATTTGCACCCTTGCACATTTTTCCTTGCTTCGTCTTTGTTTGGGGAATGCTCTACGCCATTTAGGGGCCAGCCTCCGAGCGGGACAGCAGCCTAACGCTTAGTATGCAGCTCGTGGTGCAAGGCTAGCGGGCACTGGCGCTCTAGAGGTGGCTGTGATGGCATACAGGACTATCTCCCTGCAGCCCCCCAGGCGTCCAAACACAACAAAGGCGATTCCAGGAGAAGAAGCACAAGGCCGCAGACAAGGACAGCAGAAGACTCGGAGAAATCTACACGAGTTGTGCGACTCTCGCGTGCTCATGCGCCTTCATTCGAGTGTCGCTCGAGAGGAGAGAGCACCATGGATCGTATGAGGTGACTGTAGCGGGTCCCTTCCCTAGTCAGAGCTCGATCCATTCTGGGTTTTGCGGGCCTGCTATTTTCCGGGCGAAGGCCCCAGCGCGGACACCGTGCTCCGGCTCTTTCTCGAAAGGCAGCCGAGCGAAAACTCACGTTCGCGTTAAGCCGCAATCAGCTGAAATTGCGAGGTTGGTGGAGCCAAAACTCACGATTCCAGACAGTTTCTATAGATTAGAAAGGATTAATGGCGAGTGAGGCTTGCCGTTACACTTTGCTCCTTACGTAGATGACGAGCTCCGTTTCCTCAGGCGGAGGCAAGGGGGTGAGCTCCTCAAACCCCCCTGCCCAATCTTCAGGCACCAGGGGACGGGGCCATCGAGGACGGCGTAGGCCTACGCGTCCTCTGGCTCAGGTCCCAGGGGTGCGTATCTGTCGAGGAAGCGCTCGCAGAGGTCTCTCCAGGACGAGATGGATCTTGGCGGTAGCCCGTAGAGCCACCGGCGAGGCTCTCCCTTTGTCGCCATCATGAACCATCCGGCCATGACACGCCCGTCACCTCTCACCGACCGTATGGCGGCCGCGTAATGCTGCAAGAACTCCACGGGATCGGAGGTCCCGTCATAACGCGCACCGACCTCCGACCAGAAGCGAGACGGCCATGTCGCGCGGCGAAGTGGCCCGTCGAGCGTCGCGAAGCCCTCGAAGCCGAGGTCGCCGGGAGCCGGCGTGCCTTCTCCAATGGCCTCCAGGCCATCAAGGACCTGAAGACGATCTCGGCGACGGCTCGCGTAGACAGCGCGAAGGCGAAGACGGCGACGACGATCGTCACTCATGTCGAAGCAGATCTGGAAGAAGTCACACCACAGCTCCCTACCTGGCGCGCCAAATGTCGATGGATTTCGTGTCGCAAGAACACGGGGTACCACGCGACGGACCCAAAGATTCGAACGCAGGGGCTGAACGTGTGAGATCTCGGAGCGAAGCGAAGCACGGTGACGGAAGCCTCGAGTCGTCAAACTCACAACGCACTGCAGAGAGAGACACCGAGACTTACCCAGGTTCAGGGCCCTCGTGGTGAGGTAAAACCCCTACTTCCTGCCTTCTTGTATTGCAACGCGACACCTCGCGAGGAGTACAAGGCCTTGGTTACAAAGCTCTAGCTGGCCAGAGGTTGAAGAACCTGCGTGCCCAGCTAGCAGCCTCCAGAAGATCAGATCCCATCTAAGGGGTGGCCTCCCCTCCTTTTATAGCGCCAAGGTCCTCCTTCCCCTTATCTTCTTGGGGAAGGGGTTGCCACACATACGGCCAAGGAGGGTGGACAGCTGTAGACTACACTCTTCTGTAGACATGGTCTTCGTAGAATAGTGGCGCCGGTCCACAGGAGTGGGTGGAGGAAGCTGACGTCCTCCTTTGGCGCCCTGCACCGTCCACGCTATTTTTAGGGGGGGTGGCCAACAACCACTGTGCCGCTTTGGGCAGGCACAGCGAAAGTTGGTCTCCTCCCTGTCGGGGGTAGCGTGGGCGGTACGCGGTCTTCTGCCCGTTATCTTCTTGCTCTGCACGCAAACGTGCTGAGTTGACGTGGGCGTGCTTCCTCTCCTCACCAGCAGGGGCTCGTGAGGAGGTCTTCTGGTCCTTAGCAGTTTTGGTCGTCGTTCTCCTCACAAGGCGCCTCCTCGTGAGGGTCTTCTCCGCAGCTTGGGTCGTTGATTCTGAAGATGGGCCGATGACGTGGCCCAGGAGCAGGTGGACCGGGATACCCCGGTATCCAGAACACCGACAGCCACTATCAATCTGCCAGAGCAGAAGTAAGGATAATCATAACTTGCCTTCATACCATATATAACCTGACTATTCTAATCTGTGACTGACTTCTGTGCATAGAAGAAGAAAAGTTCCTGGCCAGAAACCTCCAAGGGCCAAGCCATCTCCTGCTGCCATTCCACCTACACCGGATGCTCCTGCTCGCCCAACTGGGCCTTCCACTTCTTCCCAGCATATTAGCAAGATGGCGGATGCTCTAGAGAAAAGTGCTGGAGCGTCAGATCGCCCCGCTAAAGGTGCCAAGAAGGTGAGTTTTAGCGGAAAAGCGGTTCAGATGGACGCAGGAGCTGGGGAGGCCTCAAAGTGGAAGAAGAAATAAGAAGCTCTTTTCCGCCTTGATAATCTACAAGAGGAGGCCAGTAACCATGTGTCATCTGCTATGGCAGCTTTTGTGCAGAGAACAAGTCTTGTCAAAGAGGTATGTACTCCCAGTAGCCCCCGAGCGCCATGGCGGATTTGTAAATTCGATCCACTATGGGGCTTCAAGAGTGACTCCTGTAAGTTTTTGAATAGCATAGCCCTCGAGCGCTGGTAGTTTCACAGTGCTCTATAGAGAACTCTTAAATTTCATACTGAGTAGCCCTCGAGCGTTATGGCGGATGACCATCCGGCATAAAGCTCTTAGGAAGACAAAAAATCAGCATAAGTAGCCCCCGAGCATCATGGCGGATTCTATCTATCATGATGCTCTAAGAGTGACTAAAAAATCATCGTGAGTAGCCCCCAAGCGTTATGGCGGATAATTATCTGGCATAAAGCTCTAAGAGTGACTAACACTTCAAATTATTTTGCCAGAACTACAAGAAGGTGGTAGAGGACCTGGTCCAGGTTGTCAGCTCGCAAGAGAAGGAGCTGGCAACCAAAAGCGCTCTTATGGCGGACTTGCAGCAACAGCTTGAGAATAGCGGTAATTTACTTCAACAAGTTTTAATTCCCTTATGCTTATTCAATCAATGCTGTGCTGATACTTCCGCCATGCAGATGTTGCCAAGCTCAAGGCCACACTTGAGGGGGTGGAGAAGGGCCACGCCGTTGCGATGGATGGGCTGCAGCAGCAGCTCCAGAAATCTCTGGCCGCAAACACCCTCCTCGAGGAGCAGCTGAAGGACCAGAAGCGCCAGAACCTCAAGAAGGACAAGGAGATAGAGGATCTCCGCAAAGCCGCTGCTGATTTTGAAAAGCGGCGTGAAGGCTTTAACGAGCTCCTCCATCACTTCCAGGACACCTTGCTAGGTACCATTTCTTCTTATAACGTAAAGTTTTTCAATTTTTGCTATGTCGTGTGTGACGCATCTTCTTTTTCCGCTATGCAGTCGCTTTGGGGCAGGGCGAGACGGATACCGCCGAGGGCTTGCGCATGGCCACCGACGCAGCGAGGAAGGAGCTTGATGGCCTTCTCAACGCTGGTCGCCAAGCGTGCGGGAGCCTGCAGATAGCGGGTTCTTCCAACCTCTCCGCCCTTGCGCTTACCCAGAAGCTGCTGCTGGTGCCAGGGCTCATGGCGGACTAGAAACAATCCTCTGCTCGGGGTGGTGCCAGGACTGCTCTGACCTTGGCGAAGGCCCACTATCCCGAGATAGACCTGGACCTGCTCACCTCCGGCATCCCGGAGAGCGGCGAGGATGGTGCGCCGGTGGACGAGGCCGCCATCCGGCAGAGCGTGCTTGGATACGATCAACTGTGTGCCCTTGGCACTCAGTTGAACGTATACTATGAAGCATACGAGCTGCCGGGGTCGCCAAGCCAGGCTTCGGCATCAGCCTCCGCAGCTACTGCAGGTGGTGATGGCGGTGATGAGGTGTCCTCCAAGGTTCCGCCGTCTTCTTAGGACTGCGTGTGAATGTTTCTGCACTGTGACTGATCTGCTTGTGGCGGATCAGTGGAATGCTTTTGAACTCTTGCAGCTTGTTTTTTATGAAGTGGTTTTATTGTGCGAAAGAACTGCCAAGCCTAGTTTTATGCAACTTGCAATTTTTGACATGCCCAAAAAACAACACTTTGAAAAAAAAATCACGCGTAGGATTATGTGATCCGCCATCCGGCTCTCTGTGCTTGACTTTTCGTGAGATGGCGAAATCTTCGCGCGAACAATCCGCTAGGGTGACGATACTTAATAACAACCGTCCAGAACCCTGAGCAGATGGCGGCTTAGATCATCAAAAAGTCACTACTCTGGAATCCACACAGAAAACATCGAATGAAGATCAAAACATAAAAAAGCTACGCGGACCGCTTATGGCGGATTTAAAAGAGACGCAAGTGCAAAGCACAATTGCGCAAAAAAGGTTCTATACGATCTAAATGAACAATAAAGGAGGTAAAAGACTCAGAAAAAATCAAGAGTGAACCAAATGCTCTATTTCATTGATCATATAGAGGTGCCTATTACATAGCTAGATAAGTGCTAAGTGTAGAAAGGACGTAGCTGTGCGATGTTCCATGGACGATCTGTCTCGTCGTAGATATCGTCAGGGTCTCTTCGTTTGCGCTTCTTACTTGGTCGCTTATCTAGCTCGCGAATATCAACGAGGTAGTAGGAACCATTCAGTAGAGCTTTGCTGATGACGAAGGGCCCTTCCCAAGGCGGGGATAGCTTGTGGGATTTCTGCTGCTTGAGGCGTAGCACCAGGTCACCTTCTTTAAACGAGCGTTGGCGAACTCGCCGGCTGTGATAGCGGCGGAGATTCTGTTGGTAGATGGCGGATCTCTGGGCTGCTAGGTCTCGTTCTTCTTCCAGCAGGTCCACAGATAGTTGTCTGGACGCTTCTGCATCTTCTTCCTTGTAGGCCTCGACTCTTGGAGAATCGTACTGAACATCACTTGGCAAGATTGCCTCCGCTCCGTAGACTAAGAAGAAAGGGGTAAGGCCAGTTGATCTGTTTGGCGTGGTCCGTAGACTCCACAGCACAGATGGCAATTCTTCTGCCCAGGCTCCAGCTGCTCTGTGCAGCGGTGCTTCCAGGCGTGGCTTGATCCCTGACATGATTAGTCCGTTGGTCCGCTCAACTTGGCCATTAGACTGTGGATGCGCCATAGATGCTAGGTCAAGGCGGATTCCGTTTTGATGGCAGTATTCTTCAACTTCTCCCTGAGACAGATTAGTGCCATTATCAGTGATGATGCTATGTGGGATGCCGAATCTAACCACAATGTCCTTGACAAATTTGAGGGCAGTTTTGCCATCAAGTTTTCTTACGACACGTATGCCATGAGGGGTACCTCAAGGCGATAGAAGGAGGGGATAGGCGATCTGGTGCCCGGGACAGTGAGAGACAGGGATTACCCAGGTTCACGTCCCCGCGGTGGAGGATCGCTACATCCTGCTACAACTCACTATAATGGCACAATGTGTACAGATTACAATGACTAGTCGTCAACCCGTGCAACTGCACGACCTAGCTTATTAAGAAAATATGCAAAAAATAGAACAGAACTACCAATATCGCCTATTTCTATGGATAGTAAACTTAAATATATGAAAAAATTAGAATATCAACAATCTAACATTAGTATGAATTAATGCAATAATTTTATTATCATTAAACATATCATATTTTGTCTTGATAAGTATTAGCAAAGGCCTATTAATTTATCTGATGCTAGAGAGACTATACTTTGAGACTATGATGCAGATGTTGGATAGCTTTTGGAAACATAATGAATGTAAATCAAGATACATGTGTTATGTAACGAACTTCAAAAATCAGTAACTTTAGGGATGCACGAAATCATGGATTTAAGTCTTAGAGCAAAAAACATAAGAATACATGTCATTTTTTTGTCTTCAAGCAACATACTGTTGAAGAACTATAATATGTACCAACGTTTAATCGCAACTGATATTCTCTTTGGTGTATTGCATCATCCCTTACGTGTGACTTCAAGCTACTTAGCATCATTAAATAGGCAATAATAGACAAATGGTTCTTGGGGACATAAACATCGGAGCAATTTTAAATTGTATTAAAAATATATCAGTAAGATGCAAATAGCGGCCACAAATATTTTTTGCCATCTATAAACAATACCAAGACTTGAGACAAAAACATAACTATTTTTAGATAATTACAAAACATTTTATGATCGACATCACATTTTTGCGCAAATATGCATGTATAATAACTTTTCTAAAGGGAATGAAGAGTTGCAAACTTGCAGACATAATATATTACATGCCGTTTCTATATTTATTTATTTATTAATAGATGTCATAAACCATGTATCCCACCAACCATATACATCAACTTGATAGCAACATTTTAATCAACAATTGTCACGGTGCTTACTATGTTTTAGAGAAACCAAAAAGGTAGACAAACTTGTCTACCCTGGTAGATGGCATATGCACTGCTAAAAAACAGGAGTAAAAAATTCTTGATGAGAAGTGGAAAGGAGGATTTTCAAAACCTGGGAATTAATTCAAAGACTTTTCATATGATGTAGATGTCTATACAATTATACCTCAATTTATTGTACCATTTCAAAGGCAATGAACTGTTGAAATTCCATATAAAGAATGATAATAATGAGAAAAGAGTTTTGAGCACCCACAAATGTATACGACGCAAAGAACCTGAGAAACAAATCTTAATAAATTTGTAAAATATGTTACACTAATTAATCATCACTTGCTTCGGAATGCCATATTTTAACTACATATTGTGTACTTATGGAATTAGGCTACACAAAATTATTATGAATTTGAATACTCGCATAATGATAAATATTGTCCGACCGGAAGCTATAAATATTATCTATTTCTTAGTTCTGTAGTCTATGTGTCATATATATCGTTTCTTTTGCCAATAAATTATAAGTACAATCAATAGATTGAAAATTGGTCTGCACGTATCATGATATTATAAAAAATAATATGAAAAAAATTACCTATCTTTGCCTTTCCTATATTTGCTGCAGATTTGGCAGCAGCCTGTCTAGTGGAGAGGAAATCCATGTCAATAAAAACTCTGAAATACTACTTAAAAAATTTGTCAAGTATTTTTACAGTATATAAAAGTTGAACCTATTGTAGCTACAGGGGCACACAGAAATACATAGCACATACTCTTGCCTGTATCCACTTTATGCTCCCATATTGTTACTTCTGATAGCACAATCCTCTCCCTCAAAAGAACAAAACATCTGCTCAATCCACATAATTGATGCAATGCGGTTTCATAAATTTCTCATCCGAGTCCACCTTACACCTCTGGTACAGCAGAAGAATAAAATTTCATAGGTGGGAATTCATGGAGCACTTAACAAAAAAATCAGAGTAAAACTTGAGAACTCGGCATAAACTGCTTATAAATGTCAGAAACTCAGGACAGCTACAGCTAGTTAGCACGGGCGATTGTGCAAACTTCCTCCGAGAGAGCATGTCGAGAACATGATCGATTCCCTGGATGTACCTAATTTTCTAGTAAGTTTGTCGATTCATCGATTATGCTCCTGGTAGGTGCGCACCCTTGTTTTTCATCGCTGATACATGTACGTATGAAGCTATCAAAGGACAATGGACAGATACATATCAATCTCGTACGTACCTACTGCCTACCTCTGCGCTGCCTCTGAAGAACATCTTTGATCTTACCTAGCTATTGGCTGTCATTATGAGTATATGGTGCAAGTCTTTGATCGATCTTGCAGGGCTGCGTGTCCAGTGCTTTCCTATTGCGTCATGATGCGAGCGAGTTCGAGACATGAGCCGCTGATTGCATGTATTTGGAGTCGGTCGGTCGGCAGACCAGTGAGACAAATACCCAACGTATAAATACGTGATCAATTGATATTGGTTGAGCAGATCATGGTCAATGAACTGGAAGTAAGAGATCGCATTACGTACCTGAGATTAGCAAGATCACCTTCCAGGTCTGGCGAGTAGAGGGTAAACCGCCCCAACCCTTTGGCAGACGTCGGAGACGGTGCAAACCTTGGCCGCTAGCTGCTGCGGCCATGATGCACGACCTGCATAATGCTTATGAGGCTATGGAGTTGATGAGGGCCGAGGCAGCATCCCCCATAGATTGATTTTCTTTTTGCCAGATCGGAGTAGATGGAACAGCCGAGACAACGATTCAGCCTTGACGCGCTAGCCGCTAGGTGAGGGAGACGGCAGGGGTCCTTTCGGGTGGAAACGGGATTCTGTGCCGCTTGAACAAAAAATTAAATCACAACCGTTCATAGATTATCGGATGGTTAATATTGATGGTTTTCTGAGGATTAACGTGGTGTCTCCTACGGTGCCTCCAATTAGTAAATATAAGATGGTGTTGGTCGCTATGCGATCAGCTATGTGTTAGCTATTCTAGCTATCTCATGGCCTCAAAGTCTCCTCCACGCCGGCTTATAAAGGTGCCTGGCGTGGGCATCACGGTGGTTCCGGGGCGGATACAATATGGAGTCCTAGACTAAGTCCTATGCGTGTACTACAAGGCAACCTGCCATGGGCCTGTCTTCGGATCCGCCATAAGCTCCTGCGTCCAGTAATTCACCATGGTATGGCAGCATTGAATCTGCCATAAGCTCCTGCTGCGTCTGGGAATCTGCCATGCCATGGCAGCGTGGAATCTGCCATGGCATGGCAGCCTTCAATCCGCCATACCACCAGCAACTAGGCCGCCCGGTTGGCTATCCGCCATACCACCTCCATGGGCCACCCTGGTTTGCCGGTATGAGACTACGTCACTGATATACCCGTTTGGTATATCCACAACTGACAAGGGTATAGTTAATAGAGCCCGTTAGTTGAGTACCCCTAAGGCCCGTATAGCTAGGCCCAATTGTAATAATAGTCGAATACGAGTCTTTACCGTATATCGATATTGTAATCTGTATCGGACCCTACCCGATCCTCGAGACCTGGCCATCTATATATAGGGGCCAGGAGGGGACGGTGTAGGGCAGATTGAAAGGAAGCCAGGTTGAACACCCAAGTTTACTTTCGACACACACCTATTTCGACTAACTTTACCTTCGAGTTCATCCGACGCCCTATCTTCCCGATCCTAAGTCCTTAATCTAGGACATTTGTCGAGTTAACCCCTCGTCAATTGGCGCCGACCGTGGGGATCTTGGGCGTTGGAATCATGAATTCGACGGCTTTTTCGCTTTTAGCCAACAGCATTATAGAAATCGACGAAAATCAAGAGATGGAGTTGACAATCGGAAGCTTAAACATCCTCATCGGACCGTCGGGTTCATCTCGCCTTTCAGATCTGATGAAACAAGATCCGTCGGCAAGTGAGCCCAAAACAACAGCAGTAATGGAATATTCTGAAGGCTCTTCTAGCGAGGTAAACTCGCCGGTCAGCCCAGAGGAAATGCAAAAAGGAAAGATCGCAGAGGACAACAAAGAAAAGGGAAATTTTGACGTAGGAGTCCAACTCGAAGATTTCACAATCTGCTTCGACGATATTGAGAACAAGTCAATAGACACATGGAAGATAGGATTAGAGCTTTCTGAGGATAGTAACTCGATCTTCTCAAGCTTCAAGGGTAACATCGGCAAACAATGCCAGGTGCTCGCCATTATAGGAGATAACTCAGAAGAATTCGACGAAAACAACAATCCAGTACTAAACCCAGCAAATATCGATAGAGGAGCAAATCACCTAGCAGAAGGGCAAACACAAGAATCCCTCACAACCAGGGAGAAAATTCGACTATCAGTCGACGAATGGAGGATAATAAGAGAAGCCGTAGAACACGGCACGCCAATACCATCAAATTCCAGCAAAAACCTGCTTTTAGGGTATCACTACGCCCTAAGGCAGCAGGCCAAGCAATTAGCAAAGGAGAAAACAGAGATACAAAGAAGAAAAGATTCAGCCATTGCAGCTAGCGAAGCTGCTCGAAAAGCACGAAGCGACGCATCATACAGCAACGCAAGGAAAAATCGTCGACACGGTTCAAGGTACGATAACCTCGAGTACTCCGACAGGCAAAGTATTTCTAAAAACCTCGACTCGTCCTTCCTATCGGTCGACGAGCAGGGAAACATCCTACCAAAAACTCCTGAAGCAGCACTAGTGGCAGCACAAGCATATCTACTTACAACTCGACCAAGTCCAGGAGATCCTAGAGAACATATGCATAGAGCAGCACTGAACGGACTCAACATGGTGGGCCACAAGCTATCGGCAAAAGGAGAAGAAGTATATCACCACAAAGAAGTGCACAAAGCAAGGTCACCTCGCCGTCACAATAGTCCTCGGCGCAGAAGCAGCAAGCACCGATCTCGATCGCCATCACCAAAACAGCATGATGGAACTCGAAGATCGCGATCCCCAAATGAAAAATGCGACTATGAAGACGACGAAAAAGAGATGGGGGCGTCATGCTTTACCCGCAGGGTTCGCATCACTCCAGTTCCCAAGGGATTCAAGCTACCTCATGATCAGCAAAAATACGACGGATCACAGGAACCACAATCATGGCTCGCAGATTACTTACAAGCAGTCCAAATATTAGGAGGAACCAAAGAAACAGCAATGCAAAGTTTGCAACTACATCTCACCGGCGCAGCAAGGTCATGGTTGGGAAAACTAGAGAAAGAATCTATTGGAAGCTGGGAAGACCTCACAAAGCAATTTACAAGCAACTTCAGGTCGACATACAAACGACCAGCATCAATAGAAGAAGTCAAAGCATGTGTGCAACAACGCGACGAAACACTCCGGGCATACATCCAAAGATGGAGCCTTATCAAAAATTCAGCAGTCGAAGTTTCAGACAAAAGAGCAATAGATGCGTTCATCATTGGATTAAGACGAAGAGACCTAGTCGAGGAGATGGGTAGAATCAAGCCGAAAACAGTGTCAGACCTTATGGACACAGCAAACAGATTCGCAGATGGAGAAGATGCGTGCAACAACAAAAGGACGCAATCTCCAGAAGACGATAGAAGAAATAGATATGGAAGTCAAAGGAGACGGTCCAGAAATTTTGACAACTATGGCCATCATAGCCAAGTCGCCGCAGGATACAAAGACAACAGCTATCAAGGGAGTGATCGAAGAAGCTCAGGATATCGAAGTTACGGAAAAGAGGACTATAAAAAATTCCCCGTAAGAGAATCCAGAGAATACAACCCCTCGCCAGAAGACATGCTCAATGGACCTTGTCATATACACTCAGCGTTCATCGATGGGAAGCGAGTATCAAGGCATGCAATAAAAGATTGCACAACATTCTTAAAACTTCAAGAGGCGGCAGTAAACAAGCAAATTGAAGTAAGGCGACAAGGATTCGAAGGAAGCAACAACCCTCCGGCAAAGCAGCAAGGAAACAATGGAGCTCCTCAAGGACAAGACCAGCAAAATCAGGGACACAACGACGACGAAGGGTATGTTCCATCAAAAGGACACATCACAGCAATGATACAACCTGTACCCAAGTCGAACAAAGAAGAGAAGAGCATAACTCGACAAGTCAACCTAGCAGTCATATCACCTCCAGCTACAACGGAGTATCTGCACTGGTCAGAACAACCATTAGAGTTCAACAGAGAAGATCACCCTATAACAGTACCTCGGCCGGGAAACGCGCCTTTGGTACTCAAAGCTCAAATCAGCGCGTATGATGTTGACAGAATATTCATGGATGCAGGGAGTGGAATTAACCTGATATACGCGAAAACACTCCGAGCAATGCACATATCACTAGAGTTCCTGAAGCCAACAGATTGTTCCTTCCATGGAATCGTGCCAGGAAGTGCCAATTACCCATTGGGTCGAATAGCACTCAACGTTTGCTTCGGCAACCGACAAAACTACAGAAGAGAAAAGCTAGATTTTGAAGTCATGGACTGGCCATCTCAATATCACACGATCCTCGGGCGACCCGCGTTTTCGCGATTCATGGCAGTACCTCACTATACATATCTGGTACTTAAGATGCCAGGACCAAGAGGAATAATTACAGTGAAAGGAAGTTTTGAAGTTTCAGATCTCTGCGACAGGGAGTTCCACAAAATGGCGCAAAACTTCGGCATGATAGCCAACTACGCAGAGAAGGTGAAAAGCACAACAACAGAAGGCGTCAAACCACTCGAAGGACACGCTGCGGAGCCAGAGATGAAGAAACCGCGAATAGGAGCATCAGAAGAGGACAAAAATACAAGAGAAGAGGAGAAAGCTACGACAGCATAAGCATCAAAAGCACAATAGAGTAGAAGAATAGGGCTGTAAAAGCCACGAGTTATACCAGGGGCAATGCCCTCTAGATCCAGAACACGGGCCATAGGCCGGATCTCTTGGGTCACCTCATGTATCTTACATCGCAAATATAATGAAGACAAAACGTTCCTCATATTCGAGTTTACGAGTCTTTCAAAGAAAAAATGCGGCAAACGCACGAGTCATACAATAACGCTCTGAGAACAAATTTTCGTCATAAAGTCACGAAATAAAATACTCTCGCGTTACACACACACAAAAGTATATTGCAACATCGGGTTGTCAGAATCATCTACACCTAAAGGGTCTAAGTAGTGAAACTCGCGGAAAAACGCGGAGTCTTCTTGCAACAACCTGGCTATAATTTGTCGGGCAGGCTGCAAGGTACTCTCTAAGTGTACTCGAAGGCTTGCCCCACCAGGAGGATAGCTCAGCGACATAGAACTATAATTGAGTCTTGGCTGCCACTTGCATATCCATCCAAGAGCAAAGTTGGCACCCGCTACTAGGTTCAGTTCTATCAACCGATGGACTCGCTGGCTGGATTTAAAAACATCAAGGAGCAATGGAAAAGTAGGAGGCAGAGGATTGCAAGGAAGCATCACCGAGTGCATAGTTACGAGAGCTCTCCTACAGCCATCCACTGCCTCGCCAATATGCTGGGCACGGTCCTAAAGCAGTACAATAGCGCTTCGGCGTCGAGGATCAGACCATAAATTTTCAACACCTGCGGACATCTTTTCTAGAGCCGCACTTCGTTCGGTAACCCGACGATCTTCAGCAGCGAAGTCCAAGCAAGTGCCTATAAGGGCAAAGGATATCACAAAAGTAACAGTACAAAGAGAAGAAAATAAGTCGAGAGGAAGCTCACATCGCAACATTTCACAAGCGGATTCGACGATACCAAGAATGAAAGAGTTGCATTCTTCGTGATGCAAAATCTTTGCCGCAAGCTGGACACTTCATCACTAAGAATCGACACCTGCTTCGTCAGAGCAGAAGTTTTGCTAGCCTTATCAAACGCCATCTGAGCTTGGCGTTTGGCTGAAGTCAAGCGAACCTCAAGGTCAGAAATCCTTGCTGAATATTCTGTGCACTGATTGCATCGACTAGGAGTCGACGAAGTCTGAGAACCGAACACACGGGTAGAAGAAGGAGCAGGACCATGAGTCAAAGGATCATTGGCGCGCATCGACTGCAAGCCAAAGGGGAAAGAAAGGAGAAACATTTCAGAGAGACAGCATAGTACTTCATACGCCAGAAATATATTTACATAAGTGCAACACCCTATGACTAAGGTTCTCGGGTTGCACCCAACTAAAGTTTTTGCATCCAAAAGGAGAAAACTAAAAGCTACAAAGAAAGCCGAGTCTACGCCACCTCAGCATTGTGTTCCGTGGCAGAAGAGGGCACGGCAACTTCCTCGCCGGAAGTCGACGATGGCACTGGATTTTCCGTTGCTGGAGATGGTGCGGCAGGCACCGCAAAAGCTGCCGAAGGAGAAATAGTTGTCAGCAACGCAGGTGCCAACTTCTTCGCCTTCTCGAAAAAAGCCTTCATCTCATCACGGGTGTGGCCATGAGGGGAGCTAACCCTCTCCCAGTCGAAACTCGTACCGTGCGCAAGAGAAAGTGCAATAGCACCCTCGGCGCCACGCTTAATTGAAAGTCCTTTTAGCTGAAGAGTGGGGTCTTCAATTGTATCGAAGGTCTTGGCAAGATCGTTCAAGTTGTCCTTCGGGACCGCTGACCTTTTCTTCGGCCATAACCCGACAAAGAGTCGTGAAAGAACGCGGCTAACTAACTCGAAAGTTTCCTGGATAGATATCTAGTTTTCCTCGAGTAAGTTAACCGCAGTCATCAGAGGGTCACCGTCCGGTTGTAGGGCCGATAGAGATACCCCAGTAAAACCTGCACGACACAAAGAAGGTAGAAAAGCAAAGAAGGAGGAGGATGTCAGTACAAGCAATAGTGCAACAGAAGTCGAAAATAGGAGAAAAGGCGAAACACTTACTTTCAGCAGCACTGGCCATTGTGTGGAGACGCTCCGCCACGGCTTGCTCTCGCTGGGCATGATCCTTGTTGGCATCAGCTAAAGCTTTTTTAGATTTCTTCGCCTTACCAAGCGCAGATTTCTGCGACTTCTCAGCATTTGCTTTGGCAGTGGCCGCAGCATCGTAAGCTTTCTGAGAAGCACGGAGCTCCGCTTCTAGCGACGCAATCCGGGCATTGGCTATTGCTAGAGCAGCTACAATAGAAGAAGAAAGGAAGTCGGGAAAATAGCACAAGATATGCAAGGAGGAAAAACTATGAATGGATGTCGAACATACCTTCGGAAGCTTTCGCAACCTTTAGGTACTCAGCACATTCAGTGCCCAGGGCGATGAATCTCTTCAATAATGCCTGAGAAAAGGAGTGTGTAAGAGCAGAAGTGTATGAAAGGAAAGCAAGTAAAAAGGAATTGCTCACATCGTCAGAAGAAACCGTAGATGCATGGGCTTCTAGAGAAATTTCGGGTTCTTTGGCCTTCTTTGAGCGTTTGGGGTATCGGGCTTGAGGAACCTTCTTCACAGAAGACCTGGTAGCCCTCGGCGCAACATCTGGCTCAATAGGCTCATCAGTGGCCGCAGGAGAAGTGGGGGGAGCAGCTGTCGCATATGCTGGTGGCTCTTCATCATCACTACATGAAGAATATAAATTATGGAAACAAGGCAAGAACAATGCAATTGAAGAACTCGAATAAAATACTTACGATGCTAGCATGTCGAAGTACTCCATATCTTCTGCAAGAACGGAGGCTTTACCAGCCGCTGCAGAACTTGATGAAGCAATTTCGTCGACACGCTTCCTTTTCTTGTCGACATCAACATCTTCAGCAAGTGCAGGAGGAGGCGATGTCGACGAGCTAGTTTCCTCTTCTGATTCTTCAACATCATCTCTGTCCTGACTTTCGTCAGCCTCGGGGGCTTCAGATGCAGGAGAGGCTAGATCAGCCGGTAGGGGCCCTGCCTCTGGAAGAGGAGGACGAGAAACAAGGAGTTGGTGACCCTGCATATAAATAAGTCAGCAGAATGCAAAGGCACAGAATAACGCAAATCGAATCAAAGCAAAGTTTGACAACAAGTGAACGCGAAGATACATACCTCAGGCAGAGGGTGCACGAAGTCGAAAAAATCAGCGGTTAAATCCGCAACTGCATGTTCCTTGGTGAGCTTGGTAAGATTCCTGACTCGCTTGTCGACGTCTTCTTTCGATATCAGATCTTCAGATATGCGAGTAGGATCTTCCAAGCCAGAGTAATTCCAAAGTCTGGTAAGGCGGTGTTGTAGGGGTTGAACTCGACGTTGAATGAAAAACGCCATGAGTTGCATACCCGACAGAGCACCTCCTTGACCTCCTTTCAAAGCCTTGATGCGGGAAAGAAGAGGAAGAATTTCTTCTACTTCTGCATCTGAGGGGAGCGTATCCCACGATGCCAATTTCTTCACCTCCTGGGAAGCGTCAAAGGGAGGAAGGTCGTATTCATATTCAGGAGAGGATTTGCGGTCCTTGATATAGAACCACTTTGTCCTCCACCCTTGGACAGATGCGGCCATGGAAAATTCAAAGTATTGCGCCTCAGGGCGCACAGAAACGACGGCTCCACCCAGTTCGGGTTTCCTAGCCAAAGCAACGTTGGGGCGGAGCTGAAAGATTGACCTCCAAAGAAGGAAGTGGGGCTCAATGCCCAAGAATGACTCGCAAAGGGTCACGAAACAGGCGATGTGGAGAAGGGAATTCGGTGTGAGCTGATGGAGCTGCACACCGTAGACAAATAGAAGCCCACGGAGAAACTCGTGGGCAGGAAGAGAGAAACCGCGGAGGAGGAAAGCAAGAAACATTACCCGATAACCGCTCGGGGGCTTCGGGATTCGCTCAGTGCTAGGAAATTTGATGGATTCCTCGGCGGTGATGAGGCCGACCGCCCTGGCCTTCTCCACCTCCTTCTTGGTGATGGCGGAGCGCACCCAGTTAGTGGCAGAAGTCTTGGCCATGGTGTTCTTGGTGGCCAGGTGTTTCACGCGCATCCAGTATGAAGTGCGCTCGGGGGCTATGCACGAGAGGAGGAGACAGAGGAGATCAGCAATGGAGGCGGCGGAGAGAAAGAGCTGGTAAACAGTAAGACTCCCCACGATCCCCTTTATATATCTTCTGGGAGAAGGAACGTGGGTTGAGACGTGGCGCAAAGATAGGAAACGGTAAGCCCACTAACGGTCAAAAAATGAGAAATTTACAGTATTGCCCATGCAACGGTTCGCAATGGTACAGAATGACGTATTCATTGATATCATAAAGAAGATAATATAAGAAAGAGGAAAAGATGGCGCTGACAAGTGCAAAATAGGTGCACAAGACTATATATGAAAGAGTTTCGATTATAGCCATGGGGGCTACTATTTTCAAAGATGGTAAATACAACTTCTATCTGAAGTGGTGGATTAGTATTCGACGACAGTATGTCCTTAAAGTATCTCGAAGTTGAAGTATCTCGAAGATGACGTATCTAGCAGTTAAAGTATCTTGAGTTGAAGTATGATGGACTACACTATATTTTGAGCCTATACTCGAAAAAAGCCTTTTTTCGACTATAGCCTCGGGGGCTACTCCCATCGGGAGCGCTGAGCGCGTACCCGACGATATTTCTTGGCAAAGCATTATAATTGGAAAAGTGCAGGAGTGTTACTCCCATCGGGAGCGAGTTTTATGGTTGAAGAAACCCGAATATTTTTAGTCAAAATTTGACTGCGACATGAGATTCTCGAGTTGCGTTATCGCAACACAACTCGAATGCCGTGACTTGTCACGAAGGTAAGACCCCGGGATCCGTCCTGTGTGGCCTGGTATACGCACATGGATGCGCTCTGCTGGTATGTATCCGTGTCTACAACGCGAAGAAAATCCTGGTGGACGCACTGGGTACCCTGAGAACCACTGGGATTCATTCTTTGTAAGTCCTAAATGCGGCAGAAGAATGGGTTTGACCGGTATCCCGAATTCAAGTCCAAGGGGATTGAATTTGAAGTAGGTGACAAGTATCTGTTCCGGCAGTTAACTGACCTCTTGATCCATCAGAGTTGCCAGGCTTGTTCATCAAGACCCCTTGCGAACAAATTATTATAAATATAAGTCGAAAGACCAAGTCTAAGATTTGAAGATAAGAAGAAGTCGAAGAATTGATCAAGTCAAAGATTTGAAGATTAGAGATTCAACCCGAATCTACAATTCTGGTAGAATCTCAGGGGCTACTGACAAGGGTATAGTTAATAGAGCCCATTAGTTGAGTACCCCTAAGGCCCGTATAGCTAGGCCCAATTGTAATAATAGTCGAATACGAGTCTTTACCGTATATCGATATTGTAATCTGTATCGGACCCTACCCGATCCTCGAGACCTGGCCATCTATATATAGGGGCCAGGAGGGGACGGTGTAGGGCAGATTGAAAGCAAGCCAGGTTGAACACCCAAGTTTACTTTCGACACACACCTATTTCGACTAACTTTACCTTCGAGTTCATCCGACGCCCTATCTTCCCGATCCTAAGTCCTTAATCTAGGACATTTGTCGAGTTAACCCCTCGTCAACAACAGTAGCCCCCGGAGTTCTTTGAGATCTTCTCTTCCGTCTTCAATGCTTGATGGGCTTTTTATCTTCGTCTTCATCTTCGTCTTCAAGATAGTCGCGTGAAAGATCTCGTAGAGCTCCCAAAGAATAAATTTTATCCGCCTAGAACTTTAGGCGGACCAGTAACGTCTCATACTTGCAGGGCAATTCTCCAGATACATGCTGGTATGCTACTGCGAACGAATCCAAGGCGGATAACTAGTATTTTTTCCGAGCTCAAGGAACGTTCTTTCCAGTATAAGATGTTGCCTCGAGGCTTACCAAACAGTGAGCACAAAATTATCGCACTACTTCTGTTTTTGAACTTCGATGCTTTTACACCATGTGTAGCCCCCGAACGCCATGGCGGGTTCTCATAGAGAATCCATCAGGGTGCTCTTAGAGAAACTACTTAGAATATTTAGCCTGTAGCCCCCGAGCACCGCTACGCAATTTTCCTAGCGGTGCTCTCAGAAGACTTAGGATTTTTTGCTAGCTGTAGCCCCCGAGCGTTATGGCGGATTTCTATCCGGCATAGGGCTCTAAGAGAACTACGTAGTTAAAATGCGATGAGTAGCCCCCGAGCGTTATGGCGGATTTTTATCCGGCGCAATGCTCTAAGAGAACTTCACAAAATTTAGCATCGGTGTAGCCCGCGAGTGTCAAGGTGGAATTTACTTAAAAATCTGGCTTGATGCTCTTAGAGAACTTTACCAGTTATTAGATCAACATATTATGGTCGTAGCCCCCGGGCGACCAGCTCCATGGCGGCCGGCTCCAAGGTGACCTAAAGGCATCCTGCTCCATGGCGGTCTGCTCCAAGTTGGCATGGTCCATGGCGGACTCAAGGCAGCCTGCTCCATGGCGGACTGTTCCAAGATGACCGCCCTATGGCAGATTTTGGTTGCCTTCAAAGGTGACCACTTCATGGCAGATTTGGGCTGCTGTCGACGGTAGCCCCCGGGTATTTGAGCTGAGTGGCTCAAAAACACCTCAGATCGGGCACCAGCAAAGCGTTCAAGCATCATATGTACCTGTGACATGAAAACAAAACACAATTGTATTAAATCGTTCTTGTGTTCAACGAACAAATGCAAGGCGGGTAAAACACGGCCATTGAACAAATGTTTTAAGGCTGAAACTTTGCAGCAGTTGAACAACATAAAATTGTCAAGGCGGAAAAAACTCGACTATCTTGAACAGTTCATGTGCATTAATATATTTTAAGCAAGTGCTGGTTTATCCGTTCTTCCGGTTTATATGCTTAACTTTTCGTGAGATGGCAAACTTTTGCACGAACAATCCGCCAAGACGATAGCACTTAATAGCAGCCGTCCAAAACCTTGGAAACGGATGGCGGCTTTAAAGTGCCAAAATGTCACTACTCGGGAATCCACATATAAAACATCAGAAAACGTGTACGCCAGAAAACTTAAGCTAACGCCGGATGGCGGATTTTTGCATGATACCGGCGCCTTTAGAGGCAAGTCAGTCAAAATTTTACTCACGAGCGCAAGGCAAATCGTGGAAAAGTTATGATCAAAACGAAAGCGGTAAAAGACTCAGAATATGAGTGAACCAATCTTTATCTCATGATCATAAAACATAAAGTATAATTATAAATAGGGACTTAGCTGTTTTAAACGAAGTCGATGCTAGTCGCGCCGAAGACGAAGTGGCACGAAGCAGTGGTTAAGCTAGCCATGGCAGAGATGGAGTCGTCCATAACGAATCATGTCAACCATGGCGGGACAAAACCGGACATGACGAAAACGAAGTCAGGCGAAGTGGAGTTAAAGTAGACCGTTATGGCGGAGATGAAGCAAGCTGCATCCACCATGTAGTCCACCCTAATAGCCTACGACGAAGGCCAAACTAGCATACAGTCCCACGCTTTCACAGTGCAGATATGACCATGCATGCAATTAGTGCCTTGCTGGAAAATCCATGCACGTACAAGCTAACTGTATGTTTCACGTGATGGAGTAGTACTAGATGTGCTCTGAACTTTGATCGATACCGCTAGCTAATCATCTGGTAGCGTCAATCAATCAGACGACTGAATAGCGGCAATCCACAGCAACAATGTAGCTGACGATGGCGGAATCAAAGTTCTCAACACAGGAGGCGAGGCCGCGTAATATGCGGCGGCGGCAAAGCCAGCGACACTAAGCATATATTGAGTAGTGGTGGATGGCGGTATTATTCATGGCGGACTTAAAATTGTAGCCTGCGACGATGAACATGACCACGGCCACGAATCTGGGATGATATCGGCCGCTGCGAAAGCGGAGTTTAGGCTACGGATGGGATGGCATCCTTGGCGAAGTCCTAGACTATTGCATTCATGGCGAAGTAGAAGTAATCCATGGCGGCGGCAGAGCCAGCAACGCCAATGTTGATACATGACGGATTTACAGTCAGGGTGGAGCCGAGATGATGGACACAAAGCCATACTCCAATACTCGGCCACGTAGTCGGCTCCAACATCCTGGCAGGGGCGAAGCTAACGACGATGGCGGAGACGGCCGTGCGGTAATCCGGCAAAGGCCGTCTCGATTCCTCTCGCGGTTCTAGCATGGATTGCCAAGTCTTTTGAAGCTGTCCGCCGCCAAGTATGCCATCATTGTATCCGCTATGTGTAGATCCTCACGTCGAGAAGTACTACTTTTCCGGTCGAATGCTCGAGACAAGGTCACGTGGGCTGATCCCTTTGCCTGACACAAACACTTCCGCCTAGACTTTTTGCTTGCCTCGCGAAATTCTATGTGGTCTAGGTAGCAGGTATTCTTGTGTCGTCACATGTGGAGATCCCAGCAAGAAACCGAGTAGTAGTCGTCGTTAACCTTTCCGTTATCCTAGGCTTCGGCGCTATTTGGCGGATCAGGAAAAGGATCCGATCGACGCAGAGAGCGAAAAATTCGACATGTGTGTGCGGGTAGTGTCGACGTCACGTCGAGCCCCCGCGCACAGCCTTAATTTTCGCCATTGTTGATGAAGTATTCCGCCATAGCGGCGAAGCCGACGATGGCGGAGACAAAATCATCCGCACACGAGGTGAAACCATCTGTGGCGAAGTAGGAGTAATCCACGGTGGCGGCGAAGCCAGCGACGCCAAGCGGATGTAGAAACGTGGCAGATCGACAATCAGGTAAGATCGGCGCCGCCTCGAACACAAGGAATCTGGACGATCCGCCAGTGTGAGGGCTGTTACGTCGATCTCCCGATTGCCTAGCCTGGGGCGGTTATGAACTTTCCACCGGTATTGCAGATGAAAGCGGTCGTCGCCGTCGAAGGCGGTGAGAAATCCGCCCGGATCGATTCCAGACACCCTAGCCCCACGGTGGGCGCCAACTATCGTGGTTCTTACGACGCGTATGCCATGAGGGGTACCTCAAGGCGATAGAAGGAGGTGATAGGCGATCTGGTGCCCGGGACGGTGAGAGACAGGGATTACCCAGGTTCACGTCCCCGCGGTGGAGGATCGCTACATCCTGCTACAACTCACTATAATGGCACAATGTGTACAGATTACAATGATGGTGTTGGTCGCTATGCGATCAGCTATGTGTTAGCTATTCTAGCTATCTCATGGCCTCAAGGGCTCCTCCACGCCGGCTTATAAAGGCGCCTGGCGTGGGCATCACGGTGGTTCCGGGGCGGATACAATATGGAGTCCTAAACTAAGTCCTATGCGTGTACTACAAGGCAACCTGCCATGGGCCTGTCTTCGGATCCGCCATAAGCTCCTGCGTCCTGTAATCCACCATGGTATGGCAGCATTGAATCTGCCATAAGCTCCTGCTATCCGGGAATCTGCCATGGCATGGATGCGTCTGGGAATCTGCCATGGCATGGCAGCGTGGAATCTGCCATGGCATGGCAGCCTTCAATCCGCCATACCACCAGCAACTAGGCCGCCCGGTTGGCTATCCGCCATACCACCTCCATGGGCCACCCTGGTTTGCCGGTATGAGACTACGTCACTGATATACCCGTTTGGTATATCCACAACACCTATGATAGCAAACGATATCACAAAAAAAAAACAGTGGATTAAAAGGATAAGAAAGAGGAGTCGCAAGGAACCTTACATCGCAGCATCTCGCAGGCAGATTCGATAATACCAATGACAAAAGAGTCGCACTCTTCATGATGAACAATCTTCGCCATCAGACTAGATACCTTATCGTCAAGAATAAATACCTGCTTCATCAAACCATAAGTTTTGCTAGATTTATCAAAAGCCATCTGAGCTTGGCGTTTGGCTAAAGTCAAGCGAGCCTCAAGATCAGAAATCCTTGAAGAATACTCTGCGCATTGACTGCATCGACTAGGAGGCGACGAAATCGTCGAGCCAAACGTGCGGGCAGAGGAAGGAGCAGGCCCGCAAGTCAAAGGATCATTGATGTGCATCGACTGAAAGTCAAAAGAAAAGAAAGGAGAAACATTTCAGAGAGACAGCACAAGACTTCATAAGAAGGAAACATATTTACATAAGCGCAAAACCCTTTGACTAAGGTTCTCGGGTTGCACGCGACTAAAAGTTTTTACATTCAAAAGGAGAAATTGAAAGCTACATAGAAGCTGAGTCTACGCCACCTCAGCATTTTGCTCCGTGGCAGAAGAAGGCATGACAAATGCCTCGCCAACAGTTGATGGAGGCGCAGGATCCTCCGCCGCTGGAGGTGGCGCAGTAGATGTCGCGGAGGCTGCCGAAGGAGAAATAGTCGCCACCAGTGCAAGTGCCAACTTCTTTACCTTCTCAAAGAAAGCCTTCATCTCATCGCGGGTGCGGCCATGGGGGGAGCTCACTTTCTCCCACTCGAAGTCCGCACCGTGTGCATAAGAAACTGCAATTGCACCCTCAGCACCACGCTTCAGAGAAAGCCCTTTTAGTTGGAGGGTGGGGTCTGATACGTCTCAAATGTATCTATAATTTTTGATGCTCCATGCTTGTTTTTACACCATTTGCATTGTGTTTCGTTACACTTCGTGGCACTTTTATGCATTTTCCGGAACTAACCTATTAACAAGTCGCCACAGTGCCAGTTCCCTGTTTTCTACTGTTTTTGTGTTTCAGAAGTGATACACGGGAAATATTCTCGGAATTGGACGAAACAAGTTCCTGAAGTCTTATTTTGCCCGGAAGCTTCCAAAGATCCGAAGAGGCAAAGTAGAGGGGCCACAGGCCAGCCTCAAACTAGGCCGGCGCGGCCCAGGTCCTGGCCGCACCGCCTAGGTGTGAGGAGGCCTGGGGCCACTCCTGACGACGCCCCTTCGCCTATATAAAGCCTCGGGACGGAAAAACCTAGAGGAGTCGGCGAAATTTCCAAAACAGTTCCGCAGCGCCGCCGCCGTCGAAGCCAAATTTCGGGGGACAGAAGTCTCTGTTCCGGCACCCTGCCGGGACGGGGAAGTGCCCCCGGAGCCATCTCCATCAGTCTCCATCACCGTCTCCATCGACTTCACCACCATCTCCATCAACCTTGCTGTCTCCTATGATGAGGAGGGAGTAGTTCACCCCCGGGGCTGAGGGCTCTACCGGTAGCTATGTGGTTCACCTCTCTCTCCCATGATGTGATCTTTATGTGATCGTGAGCTTTGTATCATGTTGAATAAGTAGATGTTACTCTTCTTCATTATGTGTACTCTAGTGTGTTATTAAAGTAATCTATTCCTCCTGCCATGGTGTAACGGTGACAGTGCATGCATCGTGGTGGTACTTGGTCTAGGCTATGATTGTGATCTCTTATGGATTATGAGAATAATTATCACTATGATAGTATTGAAGTGATCTATTCCTCCTTTCATGTGCACCGTGTTAGTACTTGGTCTAAGTTGCAATAATATTTATCTTGAGTTGTGATTTGATTTGGATATCTCTATGAGTGGTTTTTGTCAAGTACTTTGAAAGAGCATTTGCCCCCATGTGTGGTTTTGGTAATTAATGACAATCCCTATGGACTAATGTTTGCATCGAGTTTTATTTGTAGGACTTGTCCGTAGACAACGCTTGAGCCATTTGTTGGTTTCAAGGTTGTAAGAAGTTGCAAATAATGAAGTCTATGTGATGATCAAGGGAGTTGAGCCTATATAGATTATGTCTTGAGGAATAAGATGATGGAGTGAACTCTCATGTGCATTCTCAAGACATCATTCTTAAGAAGGAAGAAGATGAAGTGCAATGTTGATCAAGTCGAAGCGCAAGTTCAAGATAGGCCGAGCAAGCGCAATCAAGAAAGGTAGTCCAACTTGAGGGTGTCAAGACCATCATCATCTAGCTCAAGTGGATTGCAAGGCAAAGGTTTGTTCTTGATAGGTTTTCTCTTCTACCGGTCTCGTGTGTTAGTTTGGAGACCGGATTATAGGATTGGTAGCCGTACTATCAAGATGGGCTCTCGAGTGAGTAACTTAATTGTATCGTTCGGAGAGAGCTCAAACCTTTGCATACTTGACATTATATTTCTTGGTTCTTATTTGGCTTTTATCCATGTGAGGTTCTAGAGCTTGTGGTTATTTCCATGACAAGCTCTAGGTCATCAAAAACGGATTTCGTATGAAACTCTTATTGCGTTTTTGGTGTTTGGAGGTTTTACCGGTTCTTCTTTATAGCTAAGTCAAACCTTTTATCATTTGGCTTCATCCTCCTTTGTTGGACTATGATGTTTCTATGAATATAGTTGTAGAGCTTGTTGTGGTGATTCCAACGAGCCCAAGATCATCGAAAACGGAGTCCGGATGCAAAAGTTACAGCCGTTTTCGTACTGATGTTTTCCTCAGGGCCGGAAATTCCGCCCCCGAGACCGGAATTTCCGGGGGGCGGAAATTCCATAATTTCCGGCCCTGCGAAATTCTGCTAAGTCTTTTGTGGTGCAACCTGCAGTAGGGGGGCGGAAATTTGGGCCGGAAATTTTATAAGGGGGGCGGAAATTCCGCCCCCGGGCTGGAAATTCCGCCCCCGAGGCCGGAATTTCCGGGTTAAAAATCCTGTAACGGTCAGATTTCGTGCGGGGGCTATATAAAGCCCCTTCTTCCTCATTTGGAGGTTGGCTCTTCCATTTCTCTCTCCTCCATTGTTGACCTTGAAGAGCTTGCCCTTCCTCCCCATCCCTCCCATAATTCTTGCATCTTTTTGAGGGAAAAGAGAGAGGAGATCTAGATCTACATTTCCACCAATCACTTTCTCCTCTTTGTGAGGGGAACCTATTGGATCTAGATCTTGGATTTCTTTGTGGATTTCCTTCCTTGTTCTTCCTCTCATATCCCTCCATAGCATTTGTTGCTTTGGTGGGATTTGGGAGAGAAGGATTTGAGCACTTCGTGTGTTCTTGCCATTGCATTTGGTGCATCGGTTTGAGTTCTCCTCGGAGATTCGGTAGTGAAAGTTCGTTGAGCTTTTTACTCTTGGGTTCTTGGAACCCTAGACGGCTTAGTGGCTTAGTGGTTACTTGGGGACCTCCAATTGAGTTGTGGAGATCTTCCCAAGCTTTGTGGTGCCTCCGTGGCAATTACTTGGGGACCTCCAATTAAGTTGTGGAGATCTTCCCAAGCTTTGTGGTGCCTCCGTGGCAATTACTTGGGGACCTCCAATTAAGTTGTGGAGATCTTCCCAAGCTTTGTGGTGCCTCAGTGGCGATTCTTGGGAGCCTCCAATTGAGTTGTGGAGATTGCCCCAAGCTTGTACGGGTTCGGTGACCGCCCTCAAGTGTCCCATAGTGGTCGGGTCTTCCATCTTGGTGGGAGGGCTCGACGAGATTACGGTGAGCCTCCGTGGCGTTTGGGGAGCCTTGTGCCTCCACACCGCTCCAACGGAGATTAGCACTCGCAAGGGTGTGAACTTCGGGATACATCATTGTCTCCGCGTCCCTCGGTTATTTCTATACCCGAGCTCCTTTACTTGTGCAATTTACTTTGTGATAGCCTTCGTGCTTGAAGTTATATATATCTTGCTATCTCATAGTTGCTTATCTTGTCTAGCATAAGTTGTTGGTGCACATAGGTGAACCTAGTTTGTTTAGGTTTTGTATGCTTGGCAAATTAAACGTTAGTTTTATTCCGCATTTGTCAAGCCACTCGTAAAAGTTTTAAATCGCCTATTCACCCCCCCTCTAGGCGGCATCCTTGTACTTTCATGTGGTATCAGAGCGGGTCTCTCATTTTTAGGCTTCACCGCCTTGAGAGCAAAGATGTCGGCTAGGGGATTAGTGCACAATCACACTTTTATATTTGATGGCACTAATTATGATATATGGAAAACTTGCATGCTTATCCACTTTCGAGATATGGACCCAAATATAGAGAGAATTTTAGATATGGGTTTCTCTCCTCCTAAGGATCCCCAAAGTCTATCTTTAGAGGAGAAGAGAAACTCTTATCTTAATTCTCGAGCTACTAATGTGCTTGTTGATTTTGTGAGTGATGCAGTTATTCTTGCAATCATGCCTTTCCGTAGCGCTCATGAGTTTTGGACAAAGCTTCAAGACAAATATGATATGTCCAACAAGATTGAGGATGATTGTATTCCCTCCACTTCCGGTCGTGATGAACTCTCTTCCACTTCACCAAAGTGTAGCAAGACACAAGGTAACTCTATGGTGAGTGGTGATGGAAATTGCAATGTTGATAGTGAGCTTACTTGTGATGATCATTCATCTCTATCTCATTGCCATGATTCATCTTTGGACTTAAACACTTCTAGCACCATAAATGCTTTACATGCTTGTGTTGATAGTCCTTGCATATCATGTGTATGCTCCTTGAACACATCTCATAATGATATGCTCACTTTGTCTTGTTGCCATGATATAAATACCTCTAGTTCCTCTAGTTGTTGTGTGTCTAACAATGTAGAGGAAACCGGAAATTCTATTGGCCAAGACATGGTCTCTCTTGGAGCTTCAAGTATTTATTCATCATCATCTAGTGCTTCCCACATTTGCCTTATGGCTAGGGCTTCAAAGGTATCTCCTACTTTGGAACCCAATATATCTAGTGATGATGATAATGAGGATAATGAAGAAGAGGATGATGATCTTGCTTCTTTAATTGAGAAGAGTGAAATGATTTTTCATGCTATTCATAAGAATAAAATTGCTTGCTCTTACTTCTATAAGATTTTAGCTATTGCCACCGAGAGTAATAAAATTATTGAGGAGCATGAAAATACCATCTTTAAAATGCAAGATCATGCCCGTGATTACGCGGATGAGATCGCGGATCTAAAAGAAGCTCTAGAAGAAGAACAAACCACCAAGGAATCTCTTGAGGAGACCTTTACTTTAGAGTTATCTAAAATAAAGAAATCCTATGATAGGACTCTTGTGGTGGCAAATGATTTTGAAACTAAATATGAAGAGCTTGTAGTTACTTATGCTAAACTCCTTGAGAATGTTGTGCTTCTTAAAAATGACTCTAGGGTCATTTCATGTGAGCCCATCATTCTCACCGAGTCGCATGAGCAACTTAAAGCTTCAAATTCAAATGAGCTTACTAAATTGCCTTCTCCGCTTTCCATTAGTGATGATGCTTGTGCTACTAACTCTACTTCTTGTGAAGCATCCATCTTGAAGGAGAATGTTGAGCTAAGGGCTCAACTTGATTTGCTAACTAGCAATTATGAGAAATTGGAAGAAAAACATGGAAAGCTCTCTAGCTCCCATGAGGATCTTCTAGCTTCCCATGATAGGCTAAAATTAGCTCATGAGGCTATTATGTCAAAGGTAACATCTAGTGAGCCTCATATGGACTTTTGCACTACTTCTCAAAATGCCATATTGTCTTGTGCTAGTCCTAGTAATTCACCCACTCATAATATTACTACATCTTGTGATGAATTACTTTCCTTGCCTTCTTGCTCTAACAATGAAGCTTCTACTTCCTCTAGTACTTGTGTTGTTACTAACCATGTAGAGGAAATCAACGAGCTCAAGGCCCAAGTCACTTCATTGAAGAAAGACTTGGTAAAGAGTCATGAAGGGAAATCCAAACTCGACAATATGTTGAGTGTGCAAAAATCCCCCAATGACAAGAGTGGACTTGGGTTTATCTCCAACAATAAGAAGAAGTCCAAGATTAAGAAGAATAAGAAGGGCCAAGGACAAGTCAAAGATCCGGCCAAGATTGTTTGCTTCAAGTGCAAAATTGAAGGGCACCATGTTAGATCTTGCCCTTTGAAGAAGAAGGCACTAGTTGAGAAGCAACAAGGGAAGCGGCCTCAAGTTCAAGGCCATGCTCAACCTCGTGTTGAAGAAAAGTCACTTCCCAAGAAGAATCAAGCTAATGCTCCCATTGCGGAGAAATCAAGTGAGAAGAAGGTGAAGAAAAGAACTTGCTACATATGCCGTGAGAAGGGTCACCTTTCTTCTTCATGCACTATGGGTAACTCATCCAACCCTATCATAATTGATGATGCTTATTCTCTTTGCAAGGATAAGGTTGGCAATGTGTTTGCCAAATATATTGGTACTCAAAGTGGTGTCAAGAAAAGAACCATTTGGGTTGCCAAGCCTATTGTGACTAACCTCTTAGGACCCAACTTGGTTGGGGACCATCACACCAAAACTTGATCAATAGGTGTTCGATGGAGGGCATTAGAGATTTGGCTATATCATCAAGAATTAAGGGATCTTCATCAATATATTGTCTCAAGTCAAGTCAATTGGATTATCTTGTTTATATCATATATCTAATGTTCCTCTTTGCGGTAACATGTACTCAACTTATCTACATTGAAAGTTACTCGCCCCTTTTGCATGTGTTGGTTGTGTTCCATTACATGTGTTGGTATATGTTGTGCTACCTACTTGTTTTATTTTGATTAATCAAGTATGTACTTGTGGGTTTGCACACCATGTATGTGTGTTTGTGTTTGAGCCTATTGCATCTTCTTTTATATTATTTGGCTCTTTTGAGAGACTAGTGGACTATCCCATTTTGGGGGAGTGATATGCTTTGGCACTTCACAATCCTAAATATGTGTGCACATAAGGAATACCACTTAGTGTCGATATTTGAATTTATCTTGTCTCTATGTGGTATATCATGTTCATGAGAAATTCAAATTCTATAATGTCCATTAATCTTCTCATATTGGATTTCATTTGCCTCTTGTGAAAATAAATGCTTTATCACATTATGGGGGAGTAATATGCTTTGTGCATACTACAAACCAATAAAATGTGCATATTTGAGGTTGTGTCACATAGTGTTGATATTGCAAATTATCTTTCTTCCATGTGACATGTTTGCTCAAACAAGTTTCAATTTGCCAAATTGTTTTATTGCTGTTGTTTTGGATCTTGTTTGTGAGATACATTCTTGGTAGGGCTTTCCTAAAATGTGGAATTCTACATTAAAATTGGAAAACCATTTGCTTCAAGTTATCCTAATCATTGCTTTGCATGATTGTTTAACTATTTGAGTCTATCAAGAATATCTTCTTTAGCATGGTGTTTAATTCTTATCCTTGTCATATGCTTCTTTGTTGTGAAGATAATCTTGGATTTATGTGTAAAATACCACCGGGAAATTAATAACTCCAAATACCTCTTATCCTTGGACAATTGGTACATTATCATGTGGTACATATATATTGATCATCTTTACATTGGCTATTGCTTTTAATTACCTTATCTCTTGCCAAGAAATGTATTTGTTTTATTTTCCATTGTCTTCCTTGACTCTTGTGAGTCCATTTGACTTTGTTGAATTTGTTTTGTGTTATTTTTAATGTAGGTAGAGATGATGATCCCATTTGTGTGCATTTTGTATTTAAATGCAAAATCATAAATAATGCACTAATCTTGGGGGAGCTCTCCTATATTTTCTATAACATACTCTTCGGCTTATTTCAATTGGTATTGGTTATTGTTGGAAGACAAATCTTTTTGTTTTTGGTACTTAGTGTGCCATCATAAAAGAGTGGAGAGTTTGGTTTGTTTGTTGGAACCTTGCTCTCTTTGGGAGAATGGCTATCTCTTTTCTTGATTTTGCTCTATATTCTTAAAATGAGATAAGTCATTGGGCATGTGTGTTTTAGTGATCCTTTATGCTCATTGGTGTTTGCTTTGTTCACTTGATGGACTTTGGAGTCAATCTTCGTTTAATTGATTCTTTGATATAATTTGGACAACTTTTGGGTTTTCACACCTTCGTGTGACTCTTTGGTCTTCTTGGTGTTTCGTCCAAATTGTATCTCCCTTTGGCTCTTGAAAGCTTTTAGCATGCATATTTACTTCTACATATATTATGGCATGCTTTGCTTTCTTTGATCCAATATATAGGGTAAACTCCAATAAATCCTAAATCGGCTAAGATGTGCATGAAATTCAAGTTCATATCTATATGCACATATTTATGTGGAGCTTGTCCTATATATTGTAGTGTCTCTAACTACTTCGGACCCAATGAGTTTGGGGACCATATTGTACTTGAATATGTTTTAGGTACATGGGAGATATATTGGTGCTTGTCTCAATAATAAGGATGAAGCGGTGACTAGTTGATAATTTGTGGCAAGCTAGGATTATTTAAGAAATCCTATCTACTACATCCTTCCAATGATATCTCGGTAACAAGTATCTTATTCATGCATACTTTTCTAGCATCTAACCTTGTGTGGGTCATTTCATGGCATGAAAATCTTTATTTGCAATGATCTTAATGAAACCTCTTTATTGTAAATGTGAGTAATTTGAGATGAGTGCATTTTTTGGGAAACCCTTCCCAAATATGTCTATCTAGCAATTTTATTGCATATCATTTCCTCAAGTTCCTCACATGTGCAATATTGATGAAAGTGCAAATTTAGTTCTTTCTTTTGGTATACTTATTCGTGATACTTGTTGCTTTTCTCAAAACATCCCAACTATCTTCTTTCCCTTGTTGATATTTGTGATGTCTTTGACATGTTTGTGGTTGAAGTTCTTCAATATGCAATAAGATAAATTGAGCCTTTGGCCATGCTTTAAAAGCAAAAATCTCATTGGTATATTGCATGAACTTCTTTAGATATCATGTTCTATTCTTTGTATCTATTTTATGTGTATATGTTTCTTTGTGATAATTATCTTTGTGATGTTGTCTACTTAGAAACTTATACACATGAGAGATGATATCTCCTTAATTGATATTTTTTTTCTTTCTTGTGTGTTGGGATGGAATGCTAAGCAATATCATTCATTGAGGACTATGTGGATGCTCTTTGTGCATCCTTGTACTAGTCTTATAATATGCTTTCATTCCTATCACACATTCCTTTGGTTGAGCCATTTAATATGTCGGTTCCTTACTTGTTGCTCAACCATTTCTTTGATACAAGTGTTAAGAATATTGTCTTTTCTATGATCTCTTGCTAATGGTTGCTTTTAAATGATCGTGAGGGAGTGAGGATTCCATGTTGTGCAAATTGTTTTGAAATACAAAAAGTCTATCTTGTGCACGTACCTTGGGGAGCTTCTTCATTTTATTTAAAGCACCATTTTGCGGTTATCATAGTATTTTGATGTCACTTGGTATCATTTTGTTTTGAATAATATCGAGGGAGTGATGATTCCATGTTTATGCACCTTATACTTCAATTCATATGGAATATGTTGTGCACAAACCTTGGGGAGCTTCTTCATATTATTTAGAGCATTGTTTTGGTCTTCTCATAATATCTTTATTTGACTCGCTATTTGGATCTTTTGATTGCTATCTTCATTTGTTGGAAGTTTGACCATCATGTCATCCTATTTTGTTTGCAATTTTTGATCCTCAATATAGTTTGATTTCCTCCAAATTTTGTCCTTGAATTTGTGCATGTGTTTTCACCTTTTTGTGCCATGCACACCTTGAGGAGGAACTCTCACTATATTGTCCTTCTAAGCCTTTTCGCCCATTTTGGCAATGGATGCCAATGGGGGAGAAGTTTCGAGGGTTTGAAGGGAATTTGGTTTCATGCTTTTGTTTTGTTCTTAAGCATTTGCCTTGCATGCTTTGCATGGTTGAGTATATATAGTGAAAACTCCACCAACAACATTGGTTAGCAATATATGCAATGAAATTCAAGTTCATTCACACGTGCATAGATTGTGGGGGAGTTTGCTCTATATATGATGGTTCTACTAACATCACATACTTTTGTAGTATTTGATGTTAGTGTAACCATCTTAGTCCTTTAAATTCATTATATAAACCCTCTCAAAGAGATTGTCAACAATTACCAAAATGGGGGAGATTGAAAGAGCATTTGCCCCCATGTGTGGTTTTGGTAATTAATGACAATCCCTATGGACTAATGTTTGCATCGAGTTTTATTTGTAGGACTTGTCCGTAGACAACGCTTGAGCCATTTGTTGGTTTCAAGGTTGTAAGAAGTTGCAAATAATGAAGTCTATGTGATGATCAAGGGAGTTGAGCCTATATAGATTATGTCTTGAGGAATAAGATGATGGAGTGAACTCTCATGTGCATTCTCAAGACATCATTCTTAAGAAGGAAGAAGATGAAGTGCAATGTTGATCAAGTCGAAGCGCAAGTTCAAGATAGGCCGAGCAAGCGCAATCAAGAAAGGTAGTCCAACTTAAGGGTGTCAAGACCATCATCATCTAGCTCAAGTGGATTGCAAGGCAAAGGTTTGTTCTTGATAGGTTTTCTCTTCTACCGGTCTCGTGTGTTAGTTTGGAGACCGGATTATAGGATTGGTAGCCGTACTATCAAGATGGGCTCTCGAGTGAGTAACTTAATTGTATCGTTCGGAGAGAGCTCAAACCTTTGCATACTTGGCATTATATTTCTTGGTTCTTATTTGGCTTTTATCCATGTGAGGTTCTAGAGCTTGTGGTTATTTCCATGACAAGCTCTAGGTCATCAAAAACGGATTTCGTATGAAACTCTTATTGCGTTTTTTGTGTTTGGAGGTTTTACCGGTTCTTCTTTATAGCTAAGTCAAACCTTTTATCATTTGGCTTCATCCTCCTTTGTTGGACTATGATGTTTCTATGAATATAGTTGTAGAGCTTGTTGTGGTGATTCCAACGAGCCCAAGATCATCGAAAACGGAGTCCGGATGCAAAAGTTACAGCCGTTTTCGTACTGATGTTTTCCCCAGGGCCGGAAATTCCGCCCCCGAGACCGGAATTTCCGGGGGGCGGAAATACCATAATTTCCGGCCCTGCGAAATTCTGCTAAGTCTTTTGTGGTGCAACCTGCAGTAGGGGGGGGCGGAAATTTGGGCCGGAAATTTTATAAGGGGGGCAGAAATTCCGCCCCCGGGCTGGAAATTCCGCCCCCGAGGCCGGAATTTCCGGGTTAAAAATCCTGTAACGGTCAGATTTCGTGCGGGGGCTATATAAAGCCCCTTCTTCCTCATTTGGAGGTTGGCTCTTCCATTTCTCTCTCCTCCATTGTTGACCTTGAAGAGCTTGCCCTTCCTCCCCATCCCTCCCATAATTCTTGCATCTTTTTGAGGGAAAAGAGAGAGGAGATCTAGATCTACATTTCCACCAATCACTTTCTCCTCTTTGTGAGGGGAACCTATTGGATCTAGATCTTGGATTTCTTTGTGGATTTCCTTCCTTGTTCTTCCTCTCATATCCCTCCATAGCATTTGTTGCTTTGGTGGGATTTGGGAGAGAAGGATTTGAGCACTTCGTGTGTTCTTGCCATTGCATTTGGTGCATCGGTTTGAGTTCTCCTCGGAGATTCGGTAGTGAAAGTTCGTTGAGCTTTTTACTCTTGGGTTCTTGGAACCCTAGACGGCTTAGTGGCTTAGTGGTTACTTGGGGACCTCCAATTGAGTTGTGGAGATCTTCCCAAGCTTTGTGGTGCCTCCGTGGCAATTACTTGGGGACCTCCAATTAAGTTGTGGAGATCTTCCCAAGCTTTGTGGTGCCTCCGTGGCAATTACTTGGGGACCTCCAATTAAGTTGTGGAGATCTTCCCAAGCTTTGTGGTGCCTCAGTGGCGATTCTTGGGAGCCTCCAATTGAGTTGTGGAGATTGCCCCAAGCTTGTACGGGTTCGGTGACCGCCCTCAAGTGTCCCATAGTGGTCGGGTCTTCCATCTTGGTGGGAGGGCTCGAGGAGATTACGGTGAGCCTCCGTGGCGTTTGGGGAGCCTTGTGCCTCCACACCGCTCCAACGGAGATTAGCACTCGCAAGGGTGTGAACTTCGGGATACATCATTGTCTCCGCGTCCCTCGGTTATTTCTATACCCGAGCTCCTTTACTTGTGCAATTTACTTTGTGATAGCCTTCGTGCTTGAAGTTATATATATCTTGCTATCTCATAGTTGCTTATCTTGTCTAGCATAAGTTGTTGGTGCACATAGGTGAACCTAGTTTGTTTAGGTTTTGTATGCTTGGCAAATTAAACGTTAGTTTTATTCCGCATTTGTCAAGCCACTCGTAAAAGTTTTAAATCGCCTATTCACCCCCCCTCTAGGCGGCATCCTTGTACTTTCATACTTGATGAACTTTGAGGAGTGCTTCGTAGCCCTACGCAATGATTAGTGTTATTCAATAGGTGAGTAATTCAGAGTACCATAGTGAAGAGAAGTTATCTATTGGTTCAATTATGTTATATTTGTTGGGAGTGTGTCCACTAGTGAAAGTATGATCCCTAGGCCTTGTTTCCAAGCATTGCACACCGTTTACTTCCTGTTTTGTTACATGTTTGCTCGCAGCGATATTTATTTTAGATCACATTTGCTACTTATAATCATCTATACCACTTGTATTTCACTATCTCTTCGCCAAACTAGTGCACCTATACATCTGACAAGTGTATTGGGTGTATTGGGGACACAAGAGACTTTCTGTATCGTAATTGCAGGGTTGCTTGAGAGGGATAGCTTTGACCTCTTCCTCCCTGAGTTCGATAAACCTTGGGTGATCCACTTAAGGGAAACTTGCTGCTGCTCTACAAACCTCTGCACTTGGAGGCCCAACACTGTCTACAAGAACAAACGCATGCGTAGACTTCAAGCTCTTTTCTGGCGCCGTTGCCGGGGACTAAAGAAGAATACTTCCAAAGATTGAAGAAAACCTCCCGCGTCAACTTAGCGCCATCAAGCTCTTTTCTGGCGCCGTTGCCGGGGAACGAAGAAGAAGAAGCTCCCACATCAACTACAAGCTCCCACATCAACTACAAGCTCCCACATCAACTACAAGCTCCCATGTCAACTACGCACCAGAAGCTCTTTTCTGGCGCCGTTGCCGGGGAGGTAAGGTAAAAGGTACTCGCATCCTCCTGTGTGAGTGCTCGAAGTTATTTCCTTTAGATTCTGCAATTATATCTTTTTGTTTCTTGTTTTTATTTTCACTAGTTAGGCTTAATGGAAAACAAAGAGTTTTGTAGTCTTTTTCCTGAGTTTAGATATGAAGTGTTTGAAGAGAAAATTGAAAAACGTTTGGAGCTTAATTCGCATGGTAATAGTTTTGTTAGTATGAATGCTTTGAACACTGTTTTAGAAAAGTCTAAGCTTGTGGAAGCTGTTTTTGTTAAGCATGATATTTTTAGTTCCCCAGCTTTAGTGGAGGAAATTTGCTCTGATGATATTTTATCTCCCATATGTGATGTTCCTTCTTATGATGATATGTTTGAAGAATATGCTTTGCGAAATAGCTGTTCTTTAGCTTGTGATGATACTGAACCTCTAGTTTATGATGGTTATGATGATGAGTATAATATTTTCAGTTCACCTACTTTTGAGGAGAAAACTAGTTATGATTACAATATGCCTCCTATTTTTGATGATTATGGTGATGAGAATAATTATTCTGTTGAATCTGCTCCTACTACTATTGTTCCTGTGGTGAGTATTAATTCTTTTATGCATGTGGCTCATGATAGGGATGTTTTATGTGATAGTTATATTGTTAGTTCTATTCATGATGCTACTGAAAGTTATTATGAGAGAGGGAAACATGGTTTGATGGGTCTCAACAATATTGAGTTTCCCCTCTTTATGTTGCAATTCTTGAAGTTGTACTTGTTTTGCCTTCCTATGCTTTTTGTTTTGCGCTTTTATGACTTGTCTCTTTACAAGACTATTTTTCATAGGAAGTGGTTTAGATTTAAATGTGTTCCATACTTGCTTTTTGATGCTCTTTATTGCTTTAAGTTCCTATATGGCGCCTTTGCCTCAAGTTCTTATATGGCGCCCACATGAGCATCTTTGCAAATTACTGCGCCTAGCTCAAAGGCGTTAAAGAAAAGCACTCTTGGGAGATAACCCATTGTTTATTTTTCAGTACTTTTTCTTTTATTTGAGTCTTGGAAGTTATTACTACTTTAATGACCTCTCCTTATCCTTTTTATTTCGTTGTTGTGCCAAGAGAAGCCTCTAATTTGAGTGAGGTAAAGATTTGGGGATGTTGCTGTCCTGAAACTGTTTTCGGTGCTGCACCGTAAATATTCGTGAAAATTCTCTGTATATCTTTTCGACCTGCGATTTCTTGTGCATATGCCCCAGGTTATATCCAAACTTTCATTAGTTGAACACTTTTTGATTTGAGCAACAGAAAACCCCTCAAAAATTCGACCTTTGTCAGCTGTTCTGTTATGACAGATTTCTGCCAATATTTGTGTTTGCCGCTTTATCGCTTTCTTTTTTAGTTCTTTTGATCACAGAACTTTTGGGGAAGTTGCTACAGTAGTATATGCTTTATATGTGGTGGTTTTAGGTTGAAACCTGAAGCAAAAAGAGGTTGATTATATGCTATGCTTACACTAATGTTGCTAATAGAATTGTGTTTAGTTTTGTATGAAGGAAGTTTTCAAGTGTAGGGATTGGAGAATGATGAGATGAGTTGAAGAATGGACAAAAGCTCAAGCTTGGGGATGCCCATGCATAACCCCAAGAAATATCCAAGAAGTACAAGCGTCAAAGCTTGGGGATGCCCCCGAGGTACCCCCTTCTTCATCGGCAAAAATCAGGTCACCTTTCAAAACACTATATTTTTATTGCTTCATGCATTATGCGTTTTTCTTGGAGCGTTAGTTGTTTTTAGTTTTCAGTTTTCTTTTGTTTTGTTTGCTGCAATAAATGGTTTGATCACATCATGTTTCTTTTGGAGGAGATGAACTCACTTTTCATTTGCCAAGAACGCTCTAGTTTTCATTCTTATCAAAAACCGAGTGTTCTTCTTTTTCTGCTACTGCTTTATGCAAAAAAGTGGTACAAGAAGGAGCTTGTGTAGACTGCGGCCTAGGCTTTTGCATGTCGTGCTTGATGTCTTTTTGATAGTATGCTTAGTGATTTTTGCTGTAGCATGACTTGTCTCAAATAACTGAGATTGCTAAATGAGCCTTTGAAAAAATCATGCGTTGTTTTTATCGTTTGGAAGCATAATTTTGGTTTTCTCCTTGATGCTTTATTTGGGTTGACTTGGCGCATGCTCACCATGTTGACTACAAAATAAGTCGCATATAGCCTCTATGATCATTTAGTTTTTGACTTTTGATGCCATCTTATGCTTCTTTTAATGTTGCTTTGTCGCTTTGCATGATTATGGCCGTTATTGCTCTCTTAGTTGGTCGCTCCCAGTCTTTTTGCTAGCCCTCACTTTGTACCGAGTATGAGCTCTACTCGTGCATCCAACTCCTAAAAACCAAGTTTGCCATTGTGTCCACTAAAAATTCCTATGCATGGTATTTGTAAGCCATTCCAACTAAATTTGCATGTGCTACCTTTGAAAAAACCTTCAGAACACTTCTCGTTTTGTGACACTGTTTTTAGCTCATGGGGACGTAGTGGTCGGATTTGCTATCTTCCATATTGTCTTATTCCAAAAAGAAAAGAAAAGGAAAAAAGAAAAGAAAAAAAGGCACTCCTGCATGGAATGTGAATGTTGGTGGGCACCCAATGGAATCAGTTAGCCATGGTTTGAGAAAGGAAAAAAGGTGGGGAGGAGTGCCAAGCTTTATAAAAAGAGCACAAAAGTGCCAATCTCTCTCTTAAAAACTTGCTTCATTTTTGTATGGAAGATAGTAAGAACCCCATTGCCAGTCGTTGACAAAGACAACCACCTCTCAAAATCCAATTTTTATCTCTGTTTTACAAATGAAAAGCTCTAGCACATGTTTAATCACTGCTTCCCTCCGCGAAGGGCCTTTCTTTTTACTTTTATGTTGAGTCACCACCTTCTATCTTTATACACCATTAAGAGAGCATAGTTGTCATTCTTAGTATAATGTGCATTGTCCCAAAGTTTATCATTGATTGATTCATGACTATGGTTTCACTTGTTCCTAAATTATTTGTATCTAGTCGCCCTCTTAAACTTGAAGGTGTCATATGCATTTATGTTTTGCTCTCTATGAAGGACAAGCTGAAAACCATTTACTATGTTTTTCCATATGATTTGAACACACGTTTGACTTTCATTGTTTCATTATTCATGATCTTTTGTTTGTGTTTCTTTTCATGTTATAACATGGTTGCTAAGTTTCTATTATCAAGATTATGTCTTTCATGCCTATGTTTTAAGTTCTTTGATCTCAGCACTCAATGCTTTACCTATATGATCAAGATTGTGTAGGTGCATGTCACCTCAAAAATTATTTCTTTTGTTATCACTTACCTACTCGAGGACGAGCAGGAGTTAAGCTTGGGGATGCTGATACGTCTCAAACGTATCTATAATTTTTGATGCTCCATACTTGTTTTTACACCATTTGCCTTGTGTTTCGTTACACTTCGTGGCACTTTTATGCATTTTCCGGAACTAACCTATTAACAAGTCGCCACAGTGCCAGTTCCCTATTTTCTGCTGTTTTTGTGTTTCAGAAGTGATACACAGGAAATATTCTCGGAATTGGACGAAACAAGTTCCTAAAGTCTTATTTTGCCCGGAAGCTTCCAGAGATCCGAAGAGGCGAAGTAGAGGGGCCACAGGCCAGCCTCACACTAGGCCGGCACAGCCTAGGCCCTGGCCGCGCCGCCTAGGTGTGAGGAGGCCTGGGGCCACTCCTGACGACGCCCCTTCGCCTATATAAAGCCTCAGGACGGAAAAACCTAGAGGAGTCGGCGAAATTTCCAGAACAGTTCCGCAGCGCCGCCGCCGTCGAAGCCAAATTTCGAGGGACAGAAGTCTCTGTTCCGGCACCCTGTCGGGACGGGGAAGTGCCCCCGGAGCCATCTCCATCGGTCTCCATCGCCGTCTCCGCCGTCTCCATCGACTTCACCGCCATCTCCATCAACCTTGCTGTCTGCTATGATGAGGAGGGAGTAGTTCACCCTCGGGGCTGAGGGCTCTACCGGTAGCTATGTGGTTCACCTCTCTCTCCCATGATGTGATCTTTATGTGATCGTGAGCTTTGTATCATGTTGAATAAGTAGATGTTACTCTTCTTCATTATGTGTACTCTAGTGTGTTATTAAAGTAATCTATTCCTCCTGCCATGGTGTAACGGTGACAGTGCATGCATCGTGGTGGTACTTGGTCTAGGCTACGATTGTGATCTCTTATGGATTATGAGAATAATTATCACTATGATAGTATTGAAGTGATCTATTCCTCCTTTCATGGTATAATGTTGACAGTGTGTGCACCGTGTTAGTACTTGGTCTAAGTTGCAATAATATTTATCTTGAGTTGTGATTTGATTTGGATATCTCTATGAGTGGTGTTTGTCAAGTACTTGATGAACTTTGAGGAGTGCTTCGTAGCCCTACGCAATGATTAGTGTTATTCAATAGGTGAGTAATTCAGAGTACCATAGTGAAGAGAAGTTATCTATTGGTTCAATTATGTTATATTTGTTGGGAGTGTGTCCACTAGTGAAAGTATGATCCCTAGGCCTTGTTTCCAAGCATTGCACACCGTTTAGTTCCTATTTTGTTACATGTTTGCTCGCAGCGATATTTATTTTAGATCACATTTGCTACTTATAATCATCTATACCACTTGTATTTCACTATCTCTTCGCCGAACTAGTGCACCTATACATCTGACAAGTGTATTGGGTGTGTTGGGGACACAAGAGACTTTCTGTATCGTAATTGCAGGGTTGCTTGAGAGGGATAGCGTTGACCTCTTCCTCCCTGAGTTCGATAAACCTTGGGTGATCCACTTAAGGGAAACTTGCTGCTGCTCTACAAACCTCTGCACTTGGAGGCCCAACACTGTCTACAAGAACAGACGCATGCGTAGACATCAGGGTCCTCAGTTGTATCAAAGGCCTTGGCAAGTTTCTCCAAGCTATTCTTCGGAACCTCTGCCTTTTTCTTCGGCCACAACCCGACAAACAGTCGTGACAGAACGCGGCTAACCAACTCAAAAGTCTCCTGGATAGATATCCAATTTGCCTTGAGTAGGTTAACCGCGGTCATCAGATGATCATCGCCCGGTTGCAGGGACGACGAGGATACCCCGGTAAATCCTACACAACAAAAGAAGACAGAGGAGAAAAGGAAAGAAAAGCATCAGCAAGTGCAAACAATGCAACATGAGTGGAAATAGAAGACAAGGCGAAGTCTCTACCTTCAGCAGCAGCAGACATTGTGCGAAGAAGCTCTGCCACGGCTTGCTCTCGCTGAGCATGCTCCTTGTTGGCATCGGCTAAAGCTTTTTCGGCTTTCTTCGCCTTACCAAGTGCAGATTTCTGCGCCTTCTCAGCGCTTGCTTTAGCAGCAGCCGCAACATCATAAGCCTTTTGTGAAGCACTAAGCTCGGCTTCCAGCGATGCAATTCGAGCGTTGGCTGTTGCTAGAGCAGCTATAGAAGAAGAAGAAAGGAAGTCAGGTAAACAACAAAGGATAAGCATAGAAGAAAAGTAATGACTGGATGTCAAGTATACCTTCGGAAGCTTTCGCAACCTTTAGGTACTCAGCACATTCAGTGCCCAAGGCGACAAATCTCTTCAATAATCCCTGGGAAAAAGGGCGTGTAAGAACATAAGAGAATACAAAGAGAGCAAGTCAACAGAAGTTACTTACATCAGCGGGAGAAATCGTCGATGCATGAGCCTCAAGAGAAACTTCAGTTTCTTTTGACTTCTTCAAGCGTTTGAGGTTTCGAGTCACACGAATCTTCTTGACAGAAGCCCTGGTAACCCTCGGCGCAACTTCTTGCTCGGTAGGCTCATCAGCAGTCGCAGGTGAAGTCGAAGGAGCAGCTGTAGCATCTTTTGGAGGCTCCTTGTCATCTCTACAAAAAGAAAACAAGTTCTGTATAACATGACAGAAACAAGGCAAGAGTGGTGCCATTGAAGAACTCGAATAAAGCACTTACGATGCCAGGAGGTCGAAGTATTCTATATCTCCTGCAAGAACAGAGGCCTTATCAGCCGCTGCAGAACTCGAAGAAGCAAATTCGTCGACAGGCTTCCTCTTCTTGTCGACACCAGTATCTTCAGCGAGCACAGGAGGAGGCGATGTCGACAAACTAGTGTCTTCTTCAGATTCTTCGGCATCATCTCCATCCTGATTTTCTTCAGCCTCGGGGGCTTCAGATACAGAAGAGGCCAGATCAGCCAGAAGAGGCCCTTCCTCTGGAAGAGGAGGGCGCGAAACAAGGAATTGGTGCCCCTGCGCATAAACAAGTCAGCAGAGTACAAAGGCAAAGAAAAACACAAATCGAAGTAAACAAAATTCGACAATAAGTGAACAAAAAGCAAGCAGATACATACCTCAGGTAGAGGGTGCACGGAGTCGAAGTAATCAGCGGTCAAATCAGCAACCGCATGTTCCTTAGTGAGCTTGGTGAGGCTCCTGACTCGCTTGTCGACATCCTTTTTCTCTATCAAATCTTCAGAGACGCGAGCAGGATCCTCCAAGCCAGAATAGCTCCAAAGCTTGGTTAGGCGGTGCTGCGGGGGTTGAACTCGACGTTGCACAAAGAACGCCGTGAGTTGAATACCCGACAAAGCGCCTCATTTGCCTCCTTTCAGAGCTTGAATGCGAGATAGAAGAGGAAGAACTTGTTCTATTTCCGCATCTGAGGGAAGCGCATCCCACGACGCCAATTTCTTCACTTCCTGGGAGGCATCGAAAGGGGCTAGACCATATTGGTCTTCAGGAGAAGCTTTGCGATCTTGGATGTAGAACCATTTGGTTCTCCACCCCTGGACAGATGCGGCAAAAGAAAATTCGAGGTACTGCACCTCAGGGCGCACAGAGATTACGGCTCCGCCCAATTCAGGTTTTCTGGACAGAGCAACATTGGGGCGAAGCCGAAAAATCGACCTCAAGAGAAGAAAGTGGGGCTCAATGCCCAAGAATGACTCACAGAGAGTCACGAAACAGGCAATGTGAAGGATGGAGTTAGGTGTGAGCTGGTGAAGCTGCACACCGTAAACAAAGAGAAGCCCACGAAGAAACTCGTGGGTAGGGAGAGAAAATCCGCGGAGAAGGAAAGCAAGGAACATTACCCGAAAGCCGCTCGGGGGCTGCGGGATCCGCTCGGTACTGGGGAACTTGATTGAATCAGAGCTGGAGATGAGGCCGTCCGTCCTGGACTTCTCCAACTCCTTCTTCGTGATGGCAGAGCGCACCCAGCTGGTGGCAGAAGATGTCTTGGCCATGGTGTTCTTGGTGGCTAGGTGCTTCACGCGCATCTAACGCGACGCGCTCGGGGGCTATGCACGAGTGGAGGAGGAAGAAGAGATCGGCAATGGAGGCGGCGGAGCGAAAGAGCTGTACTGCCCATAAAATGGTTCGCACTCATACAGAGTGACGTACTCATTGATGTCATAAAGAAGATGATATAAGAAAAGTCAAAACTAAGAAGGATGGCGCCGACAAGTGCAAAATCTATAGACAAGACTATACACGAAGGACTTTCGATTATAGCCTTGGGGGCTACTACTTTCAAGAATGTTGAATGCAACTTCTAACTGGAGTGGTGGACGCGTATTCGACGACAGGTTATCATTAAAATATTTCGAGTTGAAGTATGATGGACTACATTATATTTGAGCCTATACTCGAAAAAGTATTTTTTGACTATAGCCTCGGGGGCTACTCCCATCGGCAGCGCTGAGCGCGCACCCGACGATATTTCTTGGCAAGCATTGGAACATATGAAGTGGAGGAGTGTTACTCCCATTGGGAGTGAGTTTTTATGGTTGTATAAACCCGAATATTTTCAGTCAAACTTTGACTGCGACATGAGATTCTCGAGTTGCGTTATCGCAACGAAACTCGAATGCCATGATTTATACGAAGGTAAGACCACGGGATCCGTCCTATGTGGTCTGGTATACGCACATGGATGCGCTCTGCTGGTATGTATCCATGTCTACGACGCGAAGAAAATCCTGGTGGACGCACTGGGTACCCTGAGAATCACTGGGATTCATTCTTTGTAAGTCCTAAATGCGGCAAAAGAGTGGGTTTGACCGGTATCCCGAATTCAAGTCTAAGGGGATTGAATTTGAAGTAGGTGACAAGTATCTGTTCCGGCAGTTAACTGACCTCTTGATCCGTCAGAGTTGTCAGGCTTGTTCATCAAAACCCCTTGCGAACAATTATCATGAAAATAAGTCGAAAGACCAAGTCGAAGATTTGAAGATATGAAGAAATCGAGGAATTGATCAAGTCGAAAATTTAAAGATTAGAGATTCAACCCGAATCTGCAATTCTGGTAGAATCTCAGAGGCTACAGACAAGGGTATAGCTAGTAGAGCCCGTTAGTTGTCTACCCCTGAGGCCCGTTAAGCTAGGCCCAATTGTAATGATAGTCGAGATACGAGTTCTTACCGTATGTCGATATTGTAATCTGTATCGGACCCTACCCGATCCTCGAGACCTGGCCACCTATATATATGGGCCAGGAGGGGACGGTGTAGGCCAGATTGAAAGCAAGCCAGGTTGAACACCCAAGTTTACTTTCGTTACATACTTATTTCGACTAACTTTACCTTCGAGTTCATCCGACGCCCTCTTCCCCCAATCCTAAGTCCTTCATCTAGGACATTTGTCGAGTTAACCCTCGTCAATCATGGATTCCTTTTGTAGGTCACACAACATTGCTTTGAATGACCTTGTGACCTTCACACTGATGAAAAAAATTGAGGAAGAAGTCTAGGAAGATGAAGATGGGGAAGCATCTGAGGATGATTAAAATGATGAAGGATCCAAGGAAGATGATGAAGAGGAAGGAGCTGATGATTATGTGTTCAAAATAAAAGCACATGCCACTAATGGTGACAACAAAGAATACCATTATGTTGACGGTATGTGTGGTTTCCTATCAAGTGTATGCATTGTCTGCCATCTGGAATCCTTTTAATATTAAATGCATTTTACATGAATGACTTTGCTTGATGTGGATCCCAGAATTAGAGGTTTTTCATAGGAGTGTCTTCACAGATATGCATCTCATTACTTCCCTAGACATATGTGCCATAATTTTGAGATGATGAAGGAAATACACATGCAGAGATTGCTTCATGATGATGAATTTTACCATGTGTCTGATCTCAAGTACTTTGTTACAAGGCTCAATGGACTTGATGTAGCTAACAACTGCTTCGTGTGTTATTCTATTTCAACCATTTTCTGAGAGTATATATAATTGTATGTGTACTAATATTTTTTACTTAATTAATTCTTCATTTCAAGTCATCCCAACAATCTTTTCATATGGTTACAAGATCCCACGCATAGGCCATGCTCCGATTCTGTCATATGGCATGTATGCACCAATTCATGGGAGTACACTATCTTTCATGGTAACCTTAATGAGATAAACTTCAGTAGTGGCTGGGCATACTTCTGTCACATGAACAAAATTGTAGTTTGTTTGTGACAAAGATTCACTAAATATCCCTCCAAACAGTTATGAACAAGAATGCCTAGAAGATGTATCTTAGGGTAAAAGAAAAATATCCCTAGAAGATTTTGCCACAAATTTTTCATCCCTCAACTTGATCGAAATAATATTTGCGAAGAAATATGTTCTTTGTCTTGGAGTCCAGAAGAACAAATTATGAAGAATAGTTTTTTGAAATCAAACTAGAGATGTCCTAAAAAAACAAAGAGATATGGTCAGCTTGAAGATCATACCGAACCAACATAACTACGACATGAGGATTAAAGTCACACACACATCCATTGCGCTCAACATGTGAATGAGAGAAACTATCGGGTCACTTGAACAACTCGCATTTAGAAGGGTGGCTTTGTTTGAAACATCTCGAATCATGCTCACTAAGATACTGAAGCTTGGTAGCTAATTTTTCTATTATATTTGGTTACAAACCTCATGTGTGGAAGAATTCAAAATCACCTTGCCTTTTATACTAAATGTTTTTACTTTTTTATATCGATAACCTTGATCATTTTTTCATTAACAATAAACTATTTTTCATTGATCTAATCTTTATTTTTTGTCGATCTTATGTAACAATCGTAACCACTCTTAATCTCACAACGTAAATTTCTACTATTATTAAAATTAAAATTTTATCATTACACATTAGTATTAAATCAAAAAATATTTCGTTAGGAAAAATTTGTTATATTTGATAATTGTGTTTTCGGGGCTTAAGTGAATTACATGAAGAAAAAATTAAGACATGGAGTAAGAAGTCACATTCATCTACAAACAATTTGTGAGAGTTCCATGTAATATAGTGTGTTCATACACGATTTGTGATTATTCTATCATGTCTAAGTATCTAGATGGATGGTTCTATGACTTGCCGACGTTACTCGTCACAGAATTTGGATAAACTTCATTGTGAACAGATCGTAAGCCGAGTGCCAACCGTCCGCCAACCGCCAAGCACTTGACTTACCTCACGAATTCTCCCGCACAATGAAACAACGAATAAAAATGTCAACCGTTCGTTTAGCTGATGTGACATCACATGTCTTACGATCAGACCCTAAACCAGACAATCATGTCTAAGTTGGTAAGGCAAACACTACTTCAAAAAATAGTAAGGCAAACACGTGTTGCGCATCAAGCATAGTCCGTAGCCGCGACACAGGAACAGATAGACGATTTTGACAAAATTAACCTTAATCGCGAACTTAAGCACGAAATAACCTGTTCGCGAAAAGATTTCACAAAATAACCTTTTTTGTAACGCCGCACGTCGTGGCTCTATGCGAAGATGCATGACACCACTGGTAGAGGCGTCGTACCCCTATGGCGCCGCGGTAAAGGGCGTTATGCTGCGTATGACGTGGCTTCCGTGCGGTTTTGAGGGCCCACGGGCAGGCAAGCTTGACGCCTTGGTCAACGGCTCTAAGCTATAGGGTATGGCACCGTTGACCAAGGCGTCATACTGGTTTAGCATTATTTCTCCCATCTCGCGGCTGTGCAAGCTGCCCCCACCTCATTTGCCCCATTCCCCGACCCCGACCCCTTCTCTCTCTCCCTCTAACTCCCCTTACTCAAATCCCCCTCAAATTCCTCTCCTTTGGTGTGTTTCTTCGTGGATTTCGTTCCCTTTGGTTCCTAGAGGTAATCTCCCCCATCTCCCATTTGTTTTGTCCAATTAAATTTGAGCATTATGGTTCTTTTTATTGGTATGGTGAAATCCTAGATCTAGTTTAGTAATGTTGATTGTGGTTATTGGGTATGTTGTTTTTAGCAATGGTGATGGTTGTTTATTGGTATAAGGCATTTAGGTGTGGGTATTGTAGGTTGGGGCTTAGGAGAAGCAAAATCCTAGATCTAGTTAGGGTTAGGGTTAGGGTTAAGATTAGGTGTAGTTTAACATTATTAGTACTATGACATGTTTAATTGAAAAGGTGTGCTTGTTGTGATTCATTTCGGTTGTTGTCATTGTTTTCTAGATGGCAAGAATTGTGAATGTACATCATATAGACAAGGCATCATATTTGAAAGGCAATGTCGATTGTGTTGATCCGGACGAGGTAGTCATGGTGTTTGCGACTAGTCCGACGTATGCCGAGGTTGTTGAGAGAGTGATGATGGATTTGAAGTGGATGGAGCCAAGTGATGTGTGTGAATTGGTTGGGAGGTATAATGCCGGGTTTGGACATCACAATGTATTGAAGGTCATGCATGTTGACTCTGAATTGAATTGGACTGCATACAAGGAGATTGTGGCGGCTTCACAAGACAAGTCTCTCGAGCTATTTGCAACAAGGAAGGTTGGTGCTCGCTTGACCATTGACTTGAATCGGCCTTCTTCCCCATATGTTGGAGATGAGCCTATCAAGGACCGTACAGTAGATGAGTACGATGTTTCGATGAGCCAACCACCCATGAGCCAATTTCAAATGAGCCCTATTCACGATGACCGATATGAAGAAGAAGAAATGGATGGTGATGACCGATATGAAGAAGAGGAAATGGATGGTGATGACCGATATGAAGAAGAGGAAATGGATGGTGATGACCAGGAAGATGATTAAGCGGAGCATGGGCTTCGTGAAAATGATATTGGTGATGTGGAGGCAAATTGTCTAGAGGAGGACATGGACCATGAACTCCCTTATTTGCCCTCTCATGCATCGGACTCGGAGGATGAAGGGTCGGGTGAAGATGTTGATGAGGATGGGCTAACGGCTAAAGAAGCTGAAGCTCACATGAAGGTTGTCGGTAGGAATCATCGTCCATCCTTATTCCGTGATCTTAGTCTTGCGGATGAGGCCAAAGTTGATGGTGGGACTAGTCGAGTGCTTGAACCTAGGGTATCTTCAAAGAAGGATAGACAACCCAAGAAGTATGGTATTAACCCTAGAGTGAAGTTCCAAAGCTTGTTGGAATTTCAAATGTGGATTAAGGACTATGCCGTGACGGGCAATTGTCGGACACCCTTGAGCACACTATTGAAGCATTCAACCATGTTGCTTGTCATGTCTCCGTACCTCAAGCCTCCATGGTCATAAACTCGCGCCCACTTCTCCCTCTCCCCTAAGTTCTGTCTAAGAAACTCCTTCCCCCCATCGTTTGTGAGTCCGTACAATCGGTTGTACAATTTGGTAAAATGTCGAGCTGTGAAGGCGAGACAACAATCTTGTAGATCATCCGCTTGCTCCTTGTTCCCACAAGCCCTAAAGAAGTTGGACACGAAATGCCTTATGCACCATCGATGGTGCACACGAGCATACCCTGGAATGTCCTTGTAACAACCCAAATTTTTGGAAATTTAGAAACAAATAAAAAAATTATTAAAGTGCCAAATTTTGGACCAAGATAAAACTTTTGCATCTCATATTGCATGTACGCATGGATTTCTAATATAGGTCTTTTATGATTTCATGTGTGTTATAATTCATTGTGCAATGATTAGTTAATTCAAACTTAACCAACAGAAGCATTAGAGAAGAACCACAAAGACCAAAAGAACCAGAAGCAAGAGAAATAAAGAAAAAGAGAAGAAAAGTTTGATCTAGAAAATATTATTGACTACCCTACTTTGGACACTTAGATTAAGAAATCTGCAACTCAACTAAGGGTGTGATCAGTTGGTTGAGCAAGACCAAACCACATTCTTGCTTGACCAATAAATTCCAAACAAAAACTCAAATGCTAACCTAACTCAAACATCTGCCAAAGATTGAATCTGAATCAGTGACTTTCCTCAAATTGCAATTAGGTTTTTCGCAAAACATCACCTTTCAGCACAACAAAAATATTTCTGGAACCCTTGCTGAATACCTTGACAACTCCAATTGGAATTTTTCAAAAATTCAAAATTTGATTTCATGCGGGCATTATGTCAAACACCTTAGTTGTAGCATCACTCTTAGTAGCTGCTTAGTCGCTAATGAAATGGAAGTCATCTATAGGGGAAACCTATTTGAACGTGGTGACTTGAACTTGAAAGCTTGAAATGGGAGACTACTCATACTTGATGGTTTTCCGAAAGAAAATAATCTTGACTAAGGACTATGGAATGTATTTCGAAATGATAATAAGTGATGTACTATGTGAGCCAACCATTACCGTACGACCACATTACCCCTAAATGGGAAGGGGCTTAGTCTGTAGCTTGTTTGCCCTAGTATGGGATACCTTGTATCATCCTTTATAGAAGTGCACCGTGCGCGGGTACTTCCGAACCGAGTGGAAATTTCCATTCATACAGCACTCTGTAGCGGGCAAAACTATGAGTGCCAAAATGGACTCTTAGGGAAGGATCCTATACTAGAGTAGACAAGTGAAAGAGTTTGTTTGATTATCTGAACCTCGCATACTTTGTGTATGACGATCCGTGGATTTCTCCCGGCAGATGTATCGAATCTTGTGGGTAAAGTGTACCCCTCTGTAGAGGTTTCAAAACTATTCGAATAGCCGCGTCCGCGGTCATGGACAGTTGGCAAGCTGTACTTGACTTTTGTCAAGAATGTTAACAACTGAAGTTGAACATGGTGAATGACTTGACTTGAACTTTGAAGGTGACCAACACTTGAAGTTCCTCTTTAGATTTAACCTAGAGAATTAAATCTTCTTCTCTACTAATGAAAATTCTTGGGAAACAAACTAGCTTTTTGCAAATAAACTTAGTGCTTAGTCCACCATATCAACCATGCATATCTCTTTCATCACTTAGTTATAAGATGGTTTGCGAGTGCATCCAATGTACTCATGGCTGTGTCCCTGGCTATTAACTTGGCCAGACTTGAAGGAGAAAGATCATGAAGGGAGGACATTCAGACGACTTTGCGAATTAGGCTCGTTTCCTACTGTCCGCTTTGCCTGTGCGGTTGAAGCTTGACAATATAGACCCAAAATGTTATTCCGCTGCATGTTGATGTAATGTAAGGTTTGGTCTGTGCGACCACCTATGTAATCCCCTTTATTTACTATTAATGGCTATGACTGTGATATCAACTACGTTATGTAAATCACAACAATGATTCTGGGATTGTGATGGATTACATAACGGGCACTTCGAATTTGTTATAAATTCGGGGGTGTTGTCAACCGCGTTGAGTATCCCCTTGTGGCGGTCCGAGATGATGCAAACCTCTCTTTCCGGTGCAATAATCTTGGTCCTCACTAGATGCATGAACCACTCCCGCGTTGAGTATCCCCTTGTGGCGGTCCGAGATGAGGTGGGGGCAGCTTGCACAGCCGTGAGATGGGAGAAATAATGCTAAACCAGTATGACGCCTTCGTCAACGGCGCCATACCCTATAGCTTAGAGCCGTTGACCAAGGCGTCAAGCTTGCCTGCCCGTGGGCCCTCAAAACCGCACGGAAGCCACGTCATACGCAGCATAACTCCCTTTACCGCGGCGCCATAGGGGTACGACGCCTCTACCAGTGGCGTCATGCATCTTCGCATAGAGCCACGGCGTGCGGCGTTACAAAAAAGATTATTTTGTGAAATCTTTTCACGAACAGGTTATTTCGTGCTTAAGTTCGCGATTAAGGTTAATTTTGTCAAAATCGTCGAACAGACAAGGAAGGAAAGGGGAAGCAAGGATCAAGAAATCTCTTCCGCGCCTAATGACCACGCTGAACTAGCTCGCGATCAGGAGTGGTGACCCGCGCGCCCGAGCCGCCGGCGACGAGACATCGATCTCCCCCGGGCCGGCGTCCGAGAATCTTTCGTCGTGCCGCACTCGGTCCGTTGCTTAGAAAACCAGCAGAAGGAAAGAAAGACGACGGCGAGAGCAGTACAAAGCTAGGCAGCGACGCAGCGCACTAGAGCGAATCGACACACGGCGCCGCCGCGCTGCTCGACCGGCATGGGCGTCGCATGGCTACCAGCTGAGCACGAGGACGCGCTCTGACGTGCAGCGGTGCGTCTGTGGTCCGGCCGGGCCGGCGCTCTGGATGCCGATGTCGATGCCGATGCCGTCCACTTGCGCTCGCGCGCGGCGGGCCGGCGGCGCGCGTGGCCAGGTCGACTAGACGCGGTTACTAGAAACATTGGCGTCTTGGCGATAAATCGACTGCGCTGGATTTAACCACCTGGCGAAGCAAACCTCTACACACTTAGGGGCTGTTTGGTTCAGTGGCTATCCACTGGATGGCAGTGGATAGCCACTTTTTTAGTGGTTGCCCTATGTTTGGTTTAGTGGCTGGCAGAGGAGGAGGATATCCAGATTTGGGGAATATGCCTAAAAAAACTGGTTGACCTCATCCGCTGAAATCGGCCGGATGAGCTCAGCCACTTCTGGTTGGCATCGAAAGCCTCACCCGAATCGTTTTCTTTCTTGGTCCTTCGTTCCCCTCGCTCTATCCATCCTCTTCTCGCACGGATCGAATGGACTGGAGCGGCGGCGGGTCGGATCGAGCAACAGCAGCACAGATCGAGCGACGGCGGAGAGGCGCGAGCTGCATGAGAGGCATCGGCGGCGCCCGAATCGAGCGACGGCGGGTCGGCGCGAGCTCATGGCTCGCGGCTGGCGGCAGGTCGGCGCGAGCTCGTGGCCGGGCCGGCGGCGGGAGGGAGGTCGGCGCGAGCTCGTGGCCGGGCCGGCGGCGGGAGGGAGGCCGGCGGCGGGAGGCAGGTCGGCGCGAGCTCGTGGCCGGGCCGGCGGCGGGAGGGAGGTCGGCGCGAGCTCGTGGCCGGGCCGGCGGCGGGAGGGAGGCCGGCGGCGGGAGGCAGGTCGGCGCGAGCTCGTGGCCGGGCCGGCGGCGCCCGAATCGAGCTCATGGCTCGTGGCGTGGCCAGGACGAGGGTTTCTTCGGCCCAATAGATATGACGGGTGGACCCCAGCCACCGAGCCACCTTTCATCCCTCAAACCAAACAAAATATTGGCTATCCCCAACCACACCAAATCCTTCCAACCAAACAGAAAAATTGGCTATCCCTAACCAGCTGGTTAGGAATATCCTTATCCCTGAATCATATCCTCTGAACCAAACAGGCCCTTACTTGTGGAAGAGGTCTGGCTCTGGCTTACTTTAATCGCCGTCTCGTCGACTCTCCTGAGCCCGACAGCAGGTTCTCGACGGCAGATCCTTTATGCTCGTACGTCTGCCATGTCGCTGCGCTTTCCGCGTCGACAGTCGACTCCATCCTTTCCGCGGTGGAAAAAGCTTCGCTGTGCGGCGTGCCGGCCAAGGTGAGAACTTACTCTGGATTTTTCTCCACAAGAGTCACGGCTACGCGACGAGGCGTTACCGTGTTAGTTAACTGAACCTGCCAACTGATTGCAGGGACCTTGCTAAGTGAACGTGTCGTCATAGGGGCAGTGGAAGTACGAGCAGAGAAATTCGAAAATAATAAAAAGGAATAAGAATGAGCAAAGAAACAGAGGAACAGAGCGAAGCAGAGTGTTTCCGCAGGAACAAAATCAATTGTATTCATGCTTCTGTTGCAGAATAATTTACATCCTACCAATTCATGGCAAACTGAAATTTCCAAAGACTGATGCGGATTGTGCTCCCAAACTGAATCACAATTGGCTTCTCCTACATTGAGGACGCTGCTATCCATCGTAATGTCGAGAACGGCTGAATCTGCAGCTTGTTCTTCGCTTGCCATTGCGTCGTCCAGGTCGGTCGTCTCCTCGGCCGGTACGGAAACTGCGTCGGAAGCTTCAGTTGGTGCTGCGGAGAGCACGTCGATCCAGCCCTCGTCGGAGTCCCAGTCCGGCACCGCCGAGGCAGGGCACGCCAATTCCTTTATCCGATCAGCCGTGCTGTGAAACAGCTCGTCATCGCCGTCGGACTCCGACTCCCAGAAAGCCGCGTCCAGTGTGCTCTTCGGAGACACCCATTTGCCCTCCACGGCTTCCAGCTTCGTGTCGAAGACGGCGGTGGCCAAGAACGGGTGCTCCAGAAGCTGCGCCGCCGTGCACCGGTCTCTGGCGCGCCTGACCAAGCACAGTCCCAGGAAGTCCTTCGTCTCCGCGGACAGCCATTGGGGCACGTCTGGAACCGCTTCCGTATACCCGATTCGGTGCATCGCGGCAAGCGCGTCGCCATCGGCGCTGCTCCAGGGCGCGCGGCCGGTGGCCATCTCGAGGACCGTGCATCCGAGCGCCCAGACGTCGGCCGCTGGGCCCTGCTCCTCCCCGCGCGCCACCTCCGGCGCCATGAACGCCGGCGTGCCGCCGATGATCGGCCCTGCGCCCGCCTTCCTCGCGCACCCGAAGTCCGTGAGCTTGACGCGGCCGTCGCCTCCAATCACGACGTTCCTCGCCTTGACGTCTCCGTGCACCGTCCCGGCCCCGTGGAGGTACGCGATCCCCGCTGCCACGTCGGCCGCGTACGCGCGGACGGCGCTCTCGTCGAGCACGCCGCTCCTAGCGACCTCGTCGGCGAGCGAGCCGCCGGGGGCGAACTCGAGGAAGAGCTGGTACGAGCCGTCGCGTCCGCCGCGGCCGCCGAGGCAGGAGACGAGGCGTGGCGAGCGCAGCGCGGACATGATCGCCTGCTCCCTCCTCAGCGCGGCGGTGCCGGACGCGCACGCCGACTTGACCGCGAATAGCTCCCCGGACTTGTCGTCCGCCGCCAGGAAGACCTCCGCCCCCGACGCGCCGCGGCCCAGCGTGCGCACCCGCGTCCATCTCTCGCTGATCATTGCTGCCATCTTCTTTGCTCTCTTTTCCCAATCGCGATTTGGTGATGTGGTGGTAGTTTCTGCTTGTCCTCTGTTTTTCTCGAGCTTGCTTGTGCTTGTGCTGCAGGTGGAGTTCCTTTTGTGTGGGCGGGTGAGCGTATATATAGGATGGGAAGAAGGGTTTCTACTTGTGGGGAAGGAAAGTTTGGGAGATTTGCAAGTTTAGAACATGTAAGGTCTGCGGATTAGGAGGTACGGAAGCGAAAAAGACGTGAGAAGCAAGGTGTTTTCGGTCTCGCGACGGCGGCGTCTGTGGCGATGGACGGTGAGTGAGAACGCGCGGCCCGGGCTTGACCAACCAACCTTTGCGCTCGGCCTGGTTCTGAACCCGCGTGTTGGAACACCGAGCAAACCGTGTGAAATACTATGCATCACCGCCACCGGGTCTTTTGTTTTGCAATTTGCTCGAGCAGAGACCAGCTGAGACGAGGGTTCCTGGAAGGGACTATTTTTACTCGTCAAAGTCGTGCTCAGTCCTGTGCGTACAACATTGTCAAGGATCAAGCGATCTGCGTGAAACAGAGCACTGTGCCGGGCTTGCCGATTTGGATGGCAAACGTGGACGTCCGCATGCATAGAGCGAACTAGAGGTGCGGAAGAACCAATGTCAGGGAACTGCCCTTCATGCGTCGTTCAAGAAATATATGGTTGGGAATTACTGGCGAAGAAATTATGCACCGTCAAAAAATTATTGTATTGGGTAACTACTGACTAAGAATCATGAACCGCCGAGGAAATACTGTGCGTAATTATCGTCGGGAGAAACCGCCGTCGCAATTGAGAAATTACCGTCGACAAATTTCACCCCCCTCAAAGAATTAATGTTAGGCACCCTTGAAGAATTGTTGTTTGGTACTCACTGCTGCGAAATTACCTTTGAAGAATAACCTATCCTCGAATAATTACTATTAGGAGAATTAATTTTAGAAAAAATTATTGATAGATAGTTAACATTGGCAAATTAGTGTTGACGATGAAGATTTAACTGATAAATTACTTTCACAAAAAATTACGAACTTAACCACTCTAAAAAAACTACCATTGAATAGTTAACGTCAGGATATTACTACGGAGCTATGCACATGTCGAGACACGCCTTTGTTGGCAAGGTCACCTCGAAATCAGACTAAATTTATTCAACCTTATGAACACAATGGAAGTAGCCAATCATTAAAATATTTATTCACAATAATAATGCGACACTTTAAAATACAATAGTTAAACTATTCACACAGGATCGATTGGATTCTGCCGGGGGCTCCGGGGCCTGCATGATCGTAAGACAATGACCGTGTGCTGGTTCTTTATCTTGAGCATAGTCTGCTCCATGACCACCACAGATATGACATACTCCCTCCGACTCATAATACTCTTCGTTAATATAGATCTATCTAGACATCTTTTAATGATAGATACATCCGTATTAGAAAAGAGTAACATGGATCGGAGGGAGTATTATTTTTATGTTCTACAGATAAATATATGGTGTTTAGTTGCATGTCTATAGTGTTTAAGATGTTGGGGATTTTCGCGTATCTCACGTTGCGGTTAGAGCAGGCCCAAGTACACTTATCACATATCGATAAATTGCCGCTCTACTCAGAGTGACTAGCTTATAATATGAAATAATATATAATTTCCCTACAAACATGCAACTTATTATGAAAACTGTTTCTTAAGTGTCATTATTTTCTTATTAGGAGTTGTTAAAAAGTAGTGGTGCTTAGGAACATTGTTTCCAAGACTCAATATTACTAGGCCCGATTCCATAACACTTATTGCTTTATACTTGGTTAAACTTAAAATTTTCAAAAATATCTAGATTTGATACATGTAAACTATACAAACAGATTTATCTTGAAAATATATTCAGAATGTGTAAGTTTTGTTAGTTTTCATGATGGAACTAGTTGTGAACGTTTTGTTTCGGAGCTCCCTTTGATTCCCCAAAAGTCAGCTTGACGAGGTTCTAACCCGGCAATGTCTATGTTTAGGGCTTTCGATCCATGGAGAGTATGTGGGCGCTTGGCGGATTCGACGGCTTCAGACAGAAACAGGGGTACACACAAATTTACCCAGGTTCGGCCCCCCGGAGGGTAAAGACCTACATCCTACTTGTCTGATCTTGTATTGCTTGTATAGTTGGAGCTGTTACAATGGTGCGCAGATTGGATCTGGCTATGGTCGAAAAGAGATGGCGTGTGCTAGCCTATGCGTGGGATCTCTGCGAGATCAGGTGCCTATGCGAGATTGTCCGTCTAGGGACGCCCTTGGTGGCTTTATATATGCAGCTAGTTAGGGTTTACAAGTAATCTTTGCCTTCTACTCGAAGTCGAAGTGCTGGGCCTTGCGGGCTTCATGTATCCTTCGAGCGGGCTTCTTTCTTGGTTGATAGCGGGTATGCTAAAGGTGAGCACCCGAGGGGTCGTTCCCTCGTCACAGCTTTTATGGAACTGATTGTTAGCTCCTTCATTTGGGTTTTGTGCCGAATTCTGCATCCGGTACTTCTATGAACTACATCTGCTATCAGTTTCTAGCACTCATGACAGGGCATGCTGAGAGACCCGTTCGCTCGCTCGCCCCTCCCCTCCCCCCGTGGGCGACGAGCAAACCCTAGGTGCCCCCCTCCCCTGGGCCTCCTCCCCTCCTCTCTCCCATGTCGCCGCCGTCGGCGTGGACTGCAGGGCCTTCCCGGGTGGTGCTAGCAGCGGCGGGTCAGCCCTTTCCCGTGCGCGCGGCGGGCAGCGCGTGGCCGCCTGAAGGCGACGGTGCACTTTGGTCGGCGGGGGTCTGGCTCGGCGGCCTGACTTCCGCGAGCGGGTGCTTTTCCATACGGTGGCACGTGTGTTGTCTGTGGGGCGGAGTCGTCGTGCTGGTGGCCGGCGGAGCCTACTTGGCCCAGATCGGGGCCTTTTTGGGCCCCACCTGGGTCGGGGCGGGCTGGCTGGTCTCACCGCGGCGGCGAGGCTCCCTAGAGGTCGAGAAGGTGCGACGACGATGACGGTGGTGATAGCAATCCAGCCAGCTTGCAGCAGCGTGGCGACGGGTGATGTCTACGCACGCGTTTGTTCTTGTAGACAGTGTTGGGCCTCCAAGTGCAGAGGTTTGTAGAGCAGCAGCAAGTTTCCCTTAAGTGGATCACCCAAGGTTTATCGAACTCAGGGAGGAAGAGGTCAAAGCTATCCCTCTCAAACAACCCTGCAATTACGATACAGAAAGTCTCTTGTGTCCCCAACACACCCAATACACTTGTCAGATGTATAGGTGCACTAGTTCGGCGAAGAGATAGTGAAATACAAGTAGTAGTGATGATTATGAGTAGTAAATGTAGTATGGAATAAGTATCGCTGCAAGCAAACATGTAACAAAACAGTAAGTAAACGGTGTGCAATGCTTGGAAACAAGGCCTAGGGATCATACTTTCACTAGTGGACACACTCCCAACAAATATAACATAATTGAACAAGTAAATAACTTCTCTTCACTATGGTACTCTGAATTACTCTTCTATTGAATAACACTAATCATTGCGTAGGGCTACGAAGCACTCCTCAAAGTTCATCAAGTACTTGACAAACACCACTCATAGAGATATCCAAATCAAATCACAACTCAAGATGGATATTATTGCAACTTAGACCAAGTACTAACACGGTGCACACACTGTCAACATTACACCATGAAAGGAGGAATAGATCATTTCAATACTATCATAGTGATAATTATTCTCATAATCCATAAAAGATCACAATCGTAGCCTAGACCAAGTACCACCACGATGCACGCACTGTCACCGTTACACCATGGCAGGAGGAATAGATTACTTTAATAACACACTAGAGTACACATAATGAAGAAGAGTAACATCTACTTATTCAACATGATACAAAGCTCACGATCACATAAAGATCACATCATGGGAGAGAGAGGTTGACGAGGGTTAACTCGGCAAATGTCCTAGATGAAGGACTTAGGATCGGGGGAATAGGGCGTCGGATGAACTCGAAGGTAAAGGTTAGTCGAAATAAGTGTATATCGAAAGTAAACTTGGGTATTCAACCTGGCTTGCTTTCAATCTGCCCTCTACCGTCCCCTCCTGGCCCCTATATATAGATGGCCAGGTCTCGAGGATCGGGTAGGGTCCGATACAGATTACAATATCGACATACGGTAAGAACTCGTATTCGACTATCATTACAATTGGGCCTAGCTTAACGGGCCTCAGGGGTACTCAACTAACGGGATCTATTAACTATACCCTTGTCAGTAGCCCCTGAGATTCTACCAGAATTGCAGATTCGGGTTGAATCTCTAATCTTCAAATCTTCGACTTGATTAATTTCTTCGATTTCTTCATATCTTCAAATCTTCGGCTTGGTCTTTCGACTTACTTTTATGATATTTTTTCGCAAGGGGTTTTGATGAACAAGCCTGACAACTCTGACGGATCAAGATGTCAGTTAACTGCCGGAACAGATACTTGTCACCTACTTCAAATTCAATCCCCTTGGATTTGAATTCGGGATACCGGTCAAACCCATTCTTTTGCCGCATTTAGGACTTACAAAGAATGAATCCCAGTGATTCTCAGGGTACCCAGTGCGTCCACCAGGATTTTCTTCGCGTCATAGACACAGATACATACCAGCAGAGCGGATCCATGTGCGTATACCAGGCCACACAGGACGGATCCCGGGGTCTTACCTTCGTGACGGGTCACGGCATTCGAGTTGCGTTGCGATAACATAACTCGAGAATTTTATGTCGCAGTCAAATTTTGACTGAAAATATTCGGGTTTCAACAACCATAAAACTCGCTCCCGATGGGAGTAATCTCTTTGCATTTTGTCGACTATATAGTCGAAGTTTGTATGATATACTTTCTTCATCCTCGATATTGTTTATCTTATCCTCTATCGGGTGCGCGCTCAGCGCTCCCGATGGGAGTAGCCCCCGAGGCTATGTTTGAATACTTGTAGACAAGCATAGGCTCAAAATTCACTTCGTCTTCTTCCTTGTAATATCTCCTGTTTACAAGCCCCCGAGCCCAAGGCGAGGTCTTTTATATCGTGCAACCACACTCTCCCCTTCTTATTTTTTCTCCTTTGGTGTTTATCGTCTGCTACGTGCAGAATTTAACTCTGTTGTGGAATACGTTGATGGGCCTTGCTTATCACGGGGGCCCGATAATATGTGCTTATAAATAAAGCACCTTCTGGCAAGGGTAAAAACCCTAATCAGATTCCTCCTCCGCCGCATCATCTTCTCTCTCTCCATCTAGGGTTTTCTAGCCTTTTCCCTTGTCCACATGGCTGATGCAGATGGTTCTCGTCTGAACCTTGGCTCTCCGGTGGCGCCGCGAGGTCGGGGTCACCCTCGTGGAAGCAAGAACAAGAACAACACAACTCCGGCCGCCGCAGGATCGTCATCGGCCGCTCCGGTTAAGCGTCGTCCTGGCCGCCCACCTGGTAGCAAAAACAAGCCCAAGGTGACTGGCGCTGCCCCAGGTCCGAGCGCTCCTCCTCCTGCTGCTCCCGCTGCTCCTGCTGCTCTTCCCAGAATCTTCTCTTTCTTCTGCATTGTCATGGCGCAATGCCGCGAGATTTAGCGCCTGCCGCTGAATTTCACAAAGTTCATGGATGGGCGTGAACTGCGAGAAGCGGTTCTCCGCGAGCAATCTGGCAATGGGACTCCATACGAAGTGGAGGTTTGGTATGATGGCAACGGCGAGCAGTACTTTAAGGGTGGTTGGTCATAGTTTGCAGAAGACCATGACATCCACCAAGGCTTCTTCATGACCTTCGACTTCCATATCGGCACGTCAAAGTTTGACGTGAAGATCTACGACGGCACTCAGTGCCAGAAGGAGTATGAAGCTGAAGTCCACTTTCATTAGGATATGCTTTATATGTAATTTCTTTTGATAATATCCTTGCTGCCGTGCCATATGTAATAAATATTCGTACTTCGTTTTGATGTTTTTATTAGTACCATGAAAACAAATCATTGTTCTGAGGTATGCTTTCTATATATCGGGTTCTTTGCGAACCAATTGGCATGAAGAATATCGGGTTCTTTTGTGAACCAAATTACTTGAAGAATATCGGGTTGTCTGCACAACCTTATAGTGAAAAAAGATCTCCATGTCATGATAAAAGTTTCTTTCGTACGACCCGAGGGTTGAAGCCCCCGAGCGGAGAAGTAGAAATACTTGTATAATTTTGTCGAGTTCAACCCAAGGAACCCGACCTATGGCCTCATGTTCTGGGTTCAGAAGGTTAACTCGAATTTAATGATACCACTAGATTTATTCTACGCATAAAAACGTCGTAGCTGCTCCGCATTCCACGGGTTGCCCTCGTCTTTTCCTGTCTTCTTGTCTTGTAGTCGATAAGCTCCTCCTGGTATGACTTCTGTAACGATGTAAGGTCCCACCCAAGGGGACTCTAATTTCCCGTGGCTGTCTTGCTTGAGTCGCAAAACTAGATCTCCCACCATAAAGGATCGTGGACGAACTCGACTACTGTGGTAGTTTTTTAGACTATTGATACTGCGTGGCCCTTTCTAATGCCTTATCTCTTGCTTCATCTAGTGCATCGACATCGTCTTGCAATGCTTCTGTTGATGTTGTTTCGTTATATGCCGTCACCCTTGGAGCCTCGTGCATAACTTCGACTGGAAGCACGGCTTCTGCGCCATGGACCAGGAAGAAAGGAGTTTCTTGAGTTGCTGCGTTGGGCGTGGTTCTTAGACTCCAAAGAACGGAGGGCAATTCATCTACCCAAGCGCTCTTGGCTTTCTCGAGAGGTGCTAAGAGCCTCTTTTTTATCCCACTACATATAAGGCCATTTGCTTTTTCGACTTGCCCATTTGTCTTTGGGTGCGCCACAGATGCGAATTTGAGTTTGATTCCTAGTCCTTCGCAGTAACTCTTGAATTCCTTGGAAGTGAAGTTTGTCCCATTGTCCGTGATGATGCTATATGGTACGCCGAAACAGAACACTATTGACTTGATGAAGTTGATCGCTGCTGTCGAATCTTGAGTTGTTACCGGGGCTGCTTCCACCCACTTGGTAAATTTATCGACTGCCACTAGCATATAAACATGTCCTCCTGGCTAGGATTTATGCAACTTTCCCACCATATCGAGGCCCCATTGTGCAAAGGGCCAGGACAATGGTATTGGCTGTAACTCTGCTGCTGGTGCATGTGGCCGAGATGCGAATCTTTGACAGGCTTCACACTTCCGGACTATATCTTTCGCGTCTTCGATGGCTGTTAACCAATAGAATCCTGCACGGAACGCTTTTGCCGCTATTGCCCTGCTGCTTGCATGATGGCCGCACACTCCGCCATGTATATCTTTTAGTATTACTTGTCCTTCCTGAGGCGTTACACAACGCTGCAAAACGCTGGTAATACTTTTCTTGTATAATTTCCCCTGCAACACGACAAACGCTTTCGATCGTCGAGTTATCCTCTTGGCTTCTACTGCATCTTCTGGCAACTGCTTATTCATCATATACGCGAGATACGGCTGCATCCAGGTTTCTTCTATTATCATGACATCCTCGGGTTCCGGTGCAACCCCCGAGCCTGTTGTAGTAGTCGAACTTTTGATACTTTTTATTGACCTTTCTACTATTTCCTCCTAGAATACTCCAGATGGCACGGGTAGACACTGGGACCCGATATTTGCTAAGTTATCGGCTTCTTCATTGCTGTTTCTGCTGATGTGCGAGACTTCGCATCCATCAAATGTTCCTTCGAGATAATGATATAAGTTCTTGTAGGCCATCATGTTGTCATTGATTGTGTCACATCTATTCATAACTTGTTGGACAACAAGATTCGAATCCCCAAATATTTTTAGTCAAGTTGCTCCACATGCTTTGGCCATCTTCATTCCATGTAGCAGAGCCTCGTATTCTGCTTCATTGTTAGAAGCCTGCGGGAAACTCATCCTTAAGACATACTTTAGTTTGTCGCCATGCGGCGATATCAAGATTACTCCCGCTCCTGCGCCTTGTACTCTTTTAGAACCGTCGAAGTACATTGTCCAGACACTCGATAGATCTGGCGGTCCCGTGCTCTGCAGCTCCAGCCATTCTGCTGTGAAATCTGGCAAGATTTGCGACTTGATTGCCTTCATTTTTTCATACGTGATGTCCATGGGAGATAATTCGATTCCCCACAAAGAGACACTTCCTGTTGCTGAAGGATTGTTCAATATGTTTGATAGTGGCGCTTCATTGACCACTATAATTGGGTGCACCGCAAAGTACTGTCGCAATTTTCGTGCAGTTGTAAAGACACTATATGCGAGCTTTTGATAATGCGGGTACCTCTGTTTTGTCGGGGATAGCACTTCGCTGATGAAATATACCGGCCTCTGGACGCCGTGGGCTTTTCCTTCTTCACTTCTTTCGACTACCAATACTGTACTCACCACCTGATGGGTTGCGGCGATGTAAAGTAGTAGTGGTTCTTTTTCTTTTGGTGCGACCAGCACTGGTGGCGTGGAAAGCACTTTTTTCAGCTGTGCAAACGCCGTGTCCTCTTCTTCTGTCCATTCAAATTTATCATCTAATTTCTTCATGAGTGCATAGAAAGGAAGCGCCTTTTCTCCCAATCGAGCAACGAAACGACTTAATGCCGCGACGCGTCCTGCAAGTTCTCCACAATGCGACCACTAGGGATTTTAGAGATATCTCTGATAGCAACTTTGAGTCTGACATGAGCATACAAGGATTTGAAGAGAGCAGTCCAATCAACATCCATCAGAATACCAATCAGAGAAGCAACTTGGGCAAAAGTCTTCCATGCACACCACTTAGGAGGTATACCTTTCACAATCACCCATTTCTCATCCATTTCTGACATAGCATCGATATCCATATCCCAGGAAATGATCTTCACAGTAACTCCTTCTTCAATGTCAAAAGCAGGGAATTCGATAAGTTCAGTGACATTCTTCCATGGGGGAAATCTCACTAAGAAATTCTTCTCATCAAGTTCTCTCATCTGCCAGGGCCAACTCTTGTTCTTGCAAAAAACAGCAGAGAGGCTCTTCTCCAGATTAGAGAGGTTAGTTGAGCCCTTCTTCACATTGACCACACCACAATTTCTGAAATTCAGCCACTGGGTTTCATCTTTATCTGGTACATCAATATGATAGAAGCCCAAGCCAGCATTAGCACTACCAAAGTAGACTGCACATGGATGTTCCTTAAACCATTCAGGGCATAGGTACACTGGATGTCCCGGACGATTGCATATAAAACAGAGCTTAGGCCTTACACAGTTGCCAACAAAATGACCAGGATCACCACAATTATAACAGATCATCTTGCTATACCGAGGATCAAGGACCTGCTCAGGAAGAGGTGGAATCACCTGAGCAGGAGGTTGAGCAGCAGCAGAAGCACCAGCAGACACATTCACCACATTGTTCTGAACATTAGCTGCAGGAGGAGGCCTATTCTGGCGATTTTGCTGTCGATACTGCTGGTTCCCATTCTGCCTATAATTGCTTTGAGTGCCATGCGTGCGAAGCCGCTGCAGCCCAGGCTGCTGCGGACGAGAAATCGGAGCAGATGGTACCTGATTGGACGGAGGAGGAGCAGCCGCCGTGCCTTGAGCAGGAGCAGAAGCCGGTGCACCCAGAGAAACTCCAGAAGAAGGCTGAGGGGCTGTCGGAGCCGAGGGAGGTCTCCCACGACCGCGACCAAGGTTTCCGCCTACCATCAGCGGCCGCCCAAGGATCTCCGCAAACGACTCCCGATCCCCACGCTTGGAGATCTCAACCAGGCGAGCCGGATGAAATCGATGTGCCGCAGCCGCAAGAAAGCAATCCGAGAGCGAGAACGAGTTGGTGGCTAGCAAATCCTTGCGGATCCAGACAAGGCAGCGATTAGCAGAGGAGGAAGGAGGATACCTCGAGAACTCCGGAATGACCCAGAGCTGCCCGAAGAACTCCTCAACCGCCTCCGAGTCAGGAACATCAACCACAACCCTAGAATCTGCGACTGAGATCCTGCCAGATGTAGCCGATCCAGGACTTGAGGGCGGAACGGCGTTACCTCCGGCCACCGTCACCGGTAACGGTGGAAACGCGATCGAGTCCCCGGGCCATGGAGGTGGAGATGGAGGCGACACATGGACCGAGCCCACGAGAAAACCACCAAGCGGGCCAGATAGCCCACCAGTCCCCACATCGGCACACCGGAGAGGAGCGAGAGCGCCCGGACTTGCAGAGCGACCACCTCGCCGGGGATCAACGGCGGTGCGGTGAGGGGAAGGCCGAGGGGTAGGCATGAAATATTCAGTTCTGGTAAGGATCCAATGAAAATCTTGGCAAGGATCTTGTAGCGTATGATGCTGCCGGACTCCCTCTCCGTGTATTTGTGTTCCAATATTATATACCATTTTTTTTCCATATGACCATATGAATATATTGTTCTTTTACGCAGGTTTCAGCTTATGAGAGGTGAGAGAATTCGGCTGTTGAAGGATCTGAGTATTCAACAAGGATACTAGGACAAGGATCACTGTTTTGCACTCGTGCAGTTACCGGTACTGAAAACCCTCTCGCTGCTGCTGGCCCGTGCCGGTGCCGCCCTGCGGCGACCGAAAGCGGCGCGCAGTGGTGTGGTGGACGCGAAGTGAGTACTTTTGCGGCGCCGGGCAGCCGAAAGGAAGGATGAGCAGCTCGTCCATCGCGTGAGTCAGATCAGATAGGACCCAGCGTGAGCACGTCGCCGCCCACTCCATCGTCTATGGTCCCGCTCCCCTGGGGCGTGCGTGCCGCCACTGGATGGTTTGATTCCACTCCACTCCACTCCACTTCACCACTCAGCTAAGTAACCCTAGCCCCATGCAGACGTGCCCTGGCCCTGGCCGCCCAGTTTTCTCCAACTCAAGAAGAAACCAGCGAGCACACAGGTTACAAATGTACACTTGAAACTCCAAATTATTTTACCGCAGGCTGTGCTGTTGTGCCATACTGCCAGCCATCGTTGGCGGAGACAAACTAGACGCGGCAGATCTGGAAGAAAAAAAAAACCTTCAGACGGGTGGTGCACATGAACTGAACCTTTCTACGGAGTAGAAAAATTGAGATCCGGAAAAACGACTTTTGCCACGCCCAAAAGTGCACTCCAAGCCAGACAGCCCGCTCAAGTCAGCCTTCTCCGCAGTTTAACTTAATCCCCCCGTCAACCAATCATTGCATAAACAAAACTAGTAGCTCTAATTTCACTAGAGAAAATTAGCTTCACTTCCACTGCTTCCAGTGCCGACTGCCTCTGCGAACACTATTCAATTCAACATTCTTTTTGGCGCCTGCTGCAGTCAAGCCAAAAGCCGAGGCGACTTGCTTTTTCGTTGGAAAAGGCAGGCCACGGATCAGCTCTCCACTCTCCAGCGTGTGGCGGCCCTTTGAGTTGACCTGACGCCGGCGAGCGGGCGAGGTTGCACGAACAGGTGCAGTTGACGAGCGGATTACAAATATCGAAGTGTCTGTCTGTATGTGCGCACCCGTACGGTCTGAGAGGATTTTCGAGCAGATAAGAAAGCGACGGACACCAATTGTTAACCATTAGATAGGCATGAGGTCGAGTTAGATGAAGCGGTGAAGCCTACCCTGCACCGAATCTCCAGCTTCGTTTCATCTTGAACAGTGAGGTGCAGAGATTGTGGCGTCTCCAGTTGATGGTGATCTGAACAGTAACGCTTTTGAGGCACTTTAGAGGGATGTTGAAAAGCTGTTGTTGCTTGACAATTATGCCACTGCGCGGTCGAAAAAAAGTGTCAGCATGCTTTGCTTTGTGTTCCAGGAAAACAGTCAACGTCTGCGATTATATTTTTCTGCAAAAAAGAGAAGTCAACGTCCTCACAGGAAAAAAAAAGAGCAGGTACAGAAAAAGGGGACCTGAACTTTGGTCTCGAGGCAGGCAGCGTACATCGTTGACATCTAGCAAGCTCCGCGAGTACTTTACTCGAGGAAGAAGTTGACCAACTGACGAGACGGGACCTTTTAAGCCTTTTACATATTTCATTCACGTAGTGCCGAAGTTCTTTTTGGATAGATGATTGTGTTCGCATCGGTTTGAATGGGGAGATCGTATGATGGGATGGATGGAAACGCAGTGGAGATGTGGCCATTCTGGCCGACTCCACTGAGACTCGTCCTAATCTGAACTCAACGATGATTCTTGCCATGCTGATTGGCATAAGTCGTTTGCAAGTTGGGATGTTGGATAAGGCAGTTGGCTAACCACTCAGCGTCGGGCCGTCGAGTAATCAAGGAACTGGCTTGCCAGATTAGTTCTGAAGTACTTTCTGCGCGAATCATAGTACTTCCCCGTTTGTAAAGATCACTTTCAGTTGCTTTGATTTTTAACCATCAATAAAACATGCTGGAAAAAAAATGTATGGTCAAACTTTTCTTCCATAGAACACCTGAAAGCTTAGATTCACTGCATTGCCGGATGTAATCTGGGACTGCCATGAACACAGTCGCCTGCAAGTTCGTGAAATCCCAGCCAATTTTTTGAAGGGCAATTGCGTAAAAAAGATAATATTGCACAAAAGTTTGCTGTTTAGACGGACATTGCAACAGATAGTAAAATATGATGTACAAATTTACTTTTTCTGAATATATGCAGAATGTCAGTAAGCAACCGTATTCTTTCAATAGATATAGTACTCCGTACTGGAGTTTTAGAAGAAAAAAAAACACTGGAAAGCGTAAGTCTTTCATAAATCGATTGGGGTAGATGGGCCTGTCCGGTATGTTGTACTCTTTCAACCCTACGTTGAGTCTGTACTACCACCTGTTTCTGATTTTTCGAGGCATTCCACAAATAGACAATGAATATAAAATTATTGCCCAGCAAAAAACTCGACTAGTACAACTTTTGTGACAGATGTGAAATCGGTTACAGCAACGTGTAATGAAACATCTAGTTATCTGACTCGCCGACTAGCTGGATAGACAAAAAGTTCATCAGTAGAAATCTTACTACTCCCTCTAATCAAAAATAACTGTCGGTGATTTTGTACTAACCTAGTACAAAGTTCGTACTAAGCCACCGACACTTATTTCCGATCGGAGGGAGTACCAAACAGGCGAAAATTCAGCATGAGACATGCCCGGTTAAACTAGTTCGACCAGATGCAGAACTCAAGCACTGAGCTTTGGCCGACTTCTCCTTCCTTTCTGAACCTTTCAAATTCTTATGCAGCTTGTCTCTTTCATCTGTACTGTCACTCATCTTGATAGAAGCAGTGTTGTACAATCTGCTCTGGTGGCTACGAATAGAGCATGCTGTAAGAATTGTAGGATCAACCTTTTCTTCTTTTCGAAGCCCAGAAACTTCAGCCTCATTGCATTGATAGAGATAATTCGGAACAGCTTAAACACAGTTTAGTGCAAATTCGTGAAATCACAAACAATTTGAAAAAGGTGTAATTGCATATAAAAAGGTTAAAGTGCACAAAAAGGTGCAATGTAGATGGAAATTCAACAGATACAACAAAAGAAACAGTCAAAATATAACATTGGATTTCAGGATTCCTGCAAATATTTTGTACACTACTATTTTTATGGATATATGCATTAGATCGAGAACCTGCTGTTTCCTTTCATAAAAAGACTAAACATTGTAGTTTATGGAAAACAATAACAGTGAAAAACGTAAGAGATTGTACGGTACACTGTCACAGAACTATGATACTACTCTTCCCAACTCAACGATGAGACTGTCTGATACACCCGTTTCTGATTTCCTTTCTTTTGGTATGAATCATAATTATTGTCCACTAATCGTCCAAAGCAAGATAACTAAACCTAAAAACTATAATAAGATACCTCCGCTAGCTATCTGACTAGTGACTTGACAGCAAGCTGGACAGCTACTATCCGAGGCGAAGATTCAGCATGAGATATGCCTATCGACTCATTCATACCTTGTTAAACTAGCTTGACTCAGTGCAGGACTCAAGCCCTGAGCTTTAGACGGTTTCACTTCCCGGTAGCAATTCAAGGGAATTGACCAGCTTAGCACGGGCAGCTGCCCGGGCATGCCGGGCCGTGGCTCCGCTACTGGTCTCTTGATCTTGATCTTCGTTGGAACCTTGATCCATGTCAACGCCGTCACCATTATCTTCACCTGACAACTCTGCATCAGCATCAGGATTGATTCGCTTGGCACGTTTGCATTCTTGTTTTACTTCTCCACCCTTTTTTGTCACGTAACGCTCGTAAGCCTCATCGAGCATCTCGTCCAGTTGAGCATCATCTTCTGTAACATCGTCAATTTGCACTCCTATTGCCTTGTGTGCTTTATCCTTGGCACGGCGTTTTGATTGCCGCCTCTTCTCTCCCGTTTCCTTTCTGTCAATGACACTCACCAGTTCCTCCATTTCCTGTAAAAGTTGATCGTCGCCTTTTACCTTGGCGTCCGTGGCAGTCCCATCGGCCTTTTGTAAACCTCGTGAAGAAGACGACAGTGCTTTCCTTATGCGTACACGCCACCTCAAGATATGCTTGCAGCTATTTTTATCCAGCACCCGCAAATCCTCACACAGGAATTTTAGCTCCTCTGTAGTAAGCTCATGATCCTTGATAGGCAGAGATGCAGGATCATCAAATGAAATTTCAGTACAAGAACCAAGAAATTCCTGCGGTGTCTGGGCCTCAGACCATATAAACTCTGATGCCAGACCAACTTTCCTCAGTACCGTGACCCCAGGCTCATACCCAGCAGGAGGCCTTTTCTTCGACTTCTTAGAACTAAGCACATCCACAGGCATCTCCTTCTCTGAATCCACGCTGAACAAGTGCTTGATATCGAGAAGTTCTGGCTGAATCTTCGCAGGGGCTTTGTATCTCAGGCAGACGATGTAGATCTCAGCAGACGAGTCGCGGCTCGCTGCAGGTTTATGCACCTCGACCTTGTCGAACAGCTGCCGAAGACAGAAGAGGATAGCGTTGAAATCCTGAGACCTGAAGACCTTGGTGATGAAGGCGCCCCTGGGAGCGAGGAACATGGTGGCCAGGCGCACGGCGTCGATGACGAGCGCGGACTGCGTGGTGGCCTCCTGCGCCCACGCGCCGCCGACGTTGGGCGAGCCGTCGTGGAGGACGACGTCGAAGGCGGGGATTCCGTTGGAGTCCATGAGTTTCCGCACGGCGGAGCGGCACTTGCTGGTGGTGATGTCCTCCGTGAGGGAGTGCGCGCCGCGGATCGGGCGGATGGGCACGAGATCGACGCCGACGACGAAGGAGCCGGCGGGGGCTCGGCTGACGGCCACTTGGACCCATCCCCCCGGCGCGGCGCAGAGGTCGAGCACCGCCCGCGCCGCCGGGAGGAAGCGGAAGCGCGCGTCGAGCTGCTGCAGCTTGAAGGCCGCGCGGCTCCGGTAGCCCTGCTCCTTGGCGAGGTGGTAGTACTTGTCCTGCCGCTGCTTCCCCTTCACCTTTCCCATCGCTGCCGCCGCCGCCGCCGAAGAGGAGCTGTCTCTGATTCGACTTCTTCGTTCTGATGAGAAATTTGCCAGAAAAGAAAACCCTTGAAATTTGTATGGGCCTACCTCATCGTGTTGCTGTTGGGCCACGCCCCCGATCGAGCGTGATTGATTGCTGCCGTGCACTACGAAAAAGCCTTTTAAATTTTTATTAGAAGGCTTACATTTTTGGAACGAAGGTACTACGAAATTATAGTACAGGTATCTCTTCATACAAACAATCGATGGGAAGAGAGCCAGATATTTCTCTTTTGTTTTAAAAGACACTATGCAAAAGTTAAGTCGTGAAATAAAAACCAATGCAAAGTTTTGAACTGTCGAAACCAAATTGAGGTTACACAAAGTTGTAACCTAGACTAGACTACCAAGTGGCCACGTGAAAAAGAAAAGAAAAACCATGTGGCATTGAAAAAAAGAGAAGTGTAAGGACAAATATGCAAAATCATTAAATCGAAGGTGTCACGTCGAATTCGTGTAGTCCTCCTTGTCTATGTGTCATTCAAATAAGCTGTCCTAAGTAGTTTCTCGAGACCGTTTTCTCAAGTTATGCTCGTCTTTGTCCCTCCACCCCGATCCATTTTGCTTAATATTTTGTATTATAATTTTATACTAACCTTTTGTACTTATTTTATCATGTCGCAATATCAATGGAAAGTTTTTTTATTACAACCACATACAAAGTTAACAATATTTAAACATGTGCGATGGGCCAAATCAGCCATGTGTGAAGGCATGTTCTGTATTAGTGTATTTTAAATAAAAATATTATTTGTTTTAAAATTGTTGTCAAGTTTAGTAACTATTTTAAGTTAAAGACTATTACTCCCTTCGATTCATATTACTTTCGTTGATATGGATTCGATTGTCCTTAAAGCTTTTGACAACCCAGACTCCACGGGATATATCACGCTTCACGCTGAGTTGAGCATTGCATTTGCAGCGAGTCTCAGGTCTCAGCCTACGTCTGTGGTCTTCCTATGTTAAGAGCTTCTCTTGTCGTTTCCCTGGTTTGGAACAGACATACTGCCTTAACCATATTTCTCCCTTAGGACCTTTCCCTCGCTTCAAAAGGTCCTAATGGATGTTGAAGCCATGCTCTCTCACATAGCTGTTGTACCAGACGAAAGCCGCATGTTCACAGTCAAACGTCATGTCTAATATATTCTAGTGCAGTTTCTTATCGTCACTGCTCACAACATGTGTGTTTACTTGCTCGTGATGTTCATGCTCATCGTGAGTACCAAAAATCACCTACACATGTAAAGACAAATAATCCATATAAGATGCCGTATAATTCGTAACATTTATTGATTGCCATATCTAAACTATCGACTTACCTTGCTCCTCTATTTTGATATCGATTCCTCCTGACGCAGTGATTCGACACTATCTTCATCAAACCCAACTTCCAGGTCTGAATACCCGTTATATTCATCCTCGTCGCGACCGTCGGCTAGAACGTACACAACAAAAACAAAGAATGTAAAATGTCATCTCATTACTTCCATTCATTCCTTGCCAATACAAAATAATCAACATACGTTACTCATGTTTCCCGAGGACATGGACCCGGGATCGTTCTCCCCTTATTATGACCACCAACATGGCTGGTGATACGTCTCAAACGTATCTATAATTTTTGATGCTCCATGCTTGTTTTTACACCATTTGCCTATTGTTTCGTTACACTTAGTGGCACTTTTATATATTTTCCGGAACTAACCTATTAACGAAGTGCCACAGTGCCAGTTTCCTGTTTTCTGCTGTTTTTGTGTTTCAGAAGTGATACACAGGAAATATTCTCGGAATTGGACGAAACAAGTTCCTGAAGTCATATTTTACGGGGAAACTCCCAAACATCCGAAGACCTGACGGAGGGGGGCCACGTGGCCCCCACACACAGGGGCGGCGCGGCCACCCCCTGGCCGCGCCGGGCCCACGTGAGGGGCCGTGGTCTCCCCTCTGACATCGCCCTTTCGTCTATAAGTACCCCCCGACGAGAAAAACCTAAAGGCCCGATCAGTTTTCCAGAATACATCGCGATCCGCCGCCGCCGTCGACCCGAAGATCGGGAGGGTCCAGAAGCTCTTCCCGGCACCCTGCCGGAGAGGGGAATCGCCACCGGAGGTCTTCTTCATCGCCATGCTTGCCTCCGGAGCGATGAGTGAGTAGTCTACCTTGGACTATGGGTCCATAGCAGTAGCTAGATGGTTGTCTTCTCCACTATGTGCTTCATGTTTAGATCTCATGAGCTGTCCTACATGATTGAGATTACCGTTATGTAATTCTATGATGTTGGTTTGTTGGGATCCGATGAATATTGGTGTTTATGATTAAGTTGCTGTACTGAATTATATCCTTTGTTATCTCTATGTTGTTTATGATATTGCATGCTCTCCGTTGTTAGTAGCTATCTTAGCCGAGTAGTTGCTAGTGACTCCAAGAGGGGGTATTTATGCTCGATAGTGGGTTCATGTCTCTATTTCACCTGGGGGAGTGACAGAAACCTCTAAGGTGGTAGATGTGCTGTTGCTACTAGGGAGAAAACAACATTCATATGCTCAAGGGCATATGCTTTGTTTACATTACACACTTTGCTTAATGCAATTATCTGTTGTTCGCAACTTAATACTTCTAGGGTGTTCGGATGATATCCCCGGGGGTGGATTATTAGTCATAGATGCAGTTGGATGGCGGTCTATGTATTTTGTTGTAATGCCCAGAGTGAATCTCATAGTGATCTTCTTGACATATCACGTTATCTTTATTCTATCAATTGCCCAACTGTAATTTGTTTACCCAGCATGTTATTTATCTATGGAGAGACACCACTAGTGAACTGTGGACCCCGGTCCTATTTTAATCATATTGCAATCACCTGTTTACTTTTCCCGCACTGTTTACTTTACTCGCATATACTCTACTGTTTTCCACTCGATACACTCATAACCTTTGTTTCAAGCAAACCGGTGAGATTGACAACCTCATCGCAAGTTGGGGACAAAGTATTTGTTTGTGTGTGTGCAGGTTCCGCGTTGCTGCTGGCCGAAGACGAGTCAACAAGTATCATTAACGGCGCCCTTGTTGGAGTGTTATTAAGCCAGTCTGCATCACCTTCAGTCCTCACCGTCTCTCTTCTCCTGATCGATAAACCTTGGTTTCTTAACTGAGGGAAAACTAGCCGCTACACTCATCATACCTTCCTCTTGGGGTTCCCAACGGGCTGGTCAATCACCACGCACAAGGACTTACTGCTCCCACGTCAACTAAACGCCACAGCTCTTTTCTGGCGCCATCACACGAGAAGCAGCTTCTTTTCTGGCGCCGTTGCCGGGGAAGAGAGAAGACTTCTGCGAGGGGAGTTCTTTGCACACACATTCTTTACTTTGTTATTTGTTTTGCTTTACTTTACTTTATTTTACCTGCATTGCTTTTTATATCAAAAACCCAAAAAAAAAATTAGAATCCTTGGTAGTTGTTATTTCTTTACTTTAGTTTATCATGTCGTTTCCTAAATTCGTTCTGGAGGACCTCTCAGTAGGGAGTGGTTCGATTATTGGCAAAAGTAACATTGAGGAGTTCTTTAATCACATTAGTATGCATGAGGAAGATGAGGAAAAGTCTTGGGTTGAGCTTTCTCCTAGTATTGAAGTTGCTTCTATTTATTTAATTGACATGTTGGAAACTAGGTTTGCTAGTCTTAATCCTTTTATGCAATACATGTTCCTTAAGCTTCATGAAATTGAGGATCCCGAAAAGAAGGCTTTTATCTTGGAAACTTTGCGCCTAGAATTTAAGGATGTCGTTGTTGAAGCTAGGAAGGTCCTTAAACGTTTTAATAAACTCGGTTCACCTATAAAGGTTATTGATACTAATGACGGGGCCAAGATACCTATACCTTGCAAGCTTTTGGGATTGAATGATGCTTTCGAAAACAATTTTGCCTGGATTTGTCCTGAAAATCTTTTTGATGAGAATAGTGTACCAAAGCATGATCACCAAGGGTCTTCAAAAACTTATGTGGATGAAATACAATGCCTTATTGACAAGACCTCTTCTGTTGATCTTAATGCTTCTTCTGAAGGTACTTGATTCGCAATTTTCTGCGCCTAGCTCAAAGGCGTTAAAGAAAAGCACTCTTGGGAGATAACCCATTGTTTACTTTTCAGTACTTTTTCTTTTATTTGAGTCTTGGAAGTCATTACTACTGTAATGACCGCTCCTTATCTTGTTTATTTTGTTTTGTGCCAAGAGAAGCCTCTAATTTGAGTGAGGTAAAGATTTGAGGTTATTGCTGTCCTGAAACTGTTTTCGGTGCTGCACCGTAAAAATTCGTGAAAATTCTCTGTTTATCTTTTGGATCTGCGATTTCTTGTGCATATGCCCCAGGTTATATCCAAACTTTTCTTAGTTGAACACTTTTTGATTTGAGCAACGGAAAATCCCTCAAAAATTCGTCCATTATCAGCTGTTCAGTTTTGACAGATTTCTGCCAATATTTGTTTTTGCCACTTTATCGCTTTCTTTTGAGTTCTTTTTTATCATGGAACTCTTGTGGAAGTTGCTACAGTAGTATATACTATATATGTGGTGGTTTTGGGTTGAAACCTGAAGCTAAAAGAGGTTGAATATATTTTATGTTTACACTAATGTTGCTAATAGAATTGTGTTTAGTTTTGTATGAAGGAAGTTTTCAAGTGTAGGGATTGGAGAATGATGAGATGAGTTGAAGAATGGACAAAAGCTCAAGCTTGGGGATGCCCATGCATCACCCCAAGAAATATCCAAGAAGTACAAGCGTCAAAGCTTGGGGATGCCCCCGAGGCACCCCTTCTTCATCGGCAAAAATCAGGTCACCTTTCAAGACACTATATTTTTATTGCTTCATGCACTATGTGTTTTTCTTGGAGCGTCAGTTGTTTTAGTTTCCTTAGTTTGTTTAGTTTGTTTGTTTGCTGCAATAAATGGTTGGACCCCAACAAATTTCCTTTGGAGGAGATGTACTCGTTTTCATTTGCAAAGAACGCTCTAGTTTTCACTCTTATTAAAAATCGAGCGTTCTACTTTTTCTGCTACTGCTTTTGGTTTTCGTTTTCGCCTTGATATGCGTTCAGATCTTGTCATATCTTTTCATCAAGGTGTATTTTTGCCTCTGATCTTCATTGGTTTTCATCAAAAGAGGTATTTATAAAAATTTCAAATGGTGTTGGAAAAGAGAAAAAGCTTTGTGCAAAATAGTGGTACAAGAAGGAGCTTGTGTAGACTGCGGCTTAGGCTTTTTCATGTCATGCTTGATGTCTTTTTGATAGTATGCTTAGTGGTTTTTCTGTAGCATGACTTGTCTCAAATAACTGAGATTGCTTAATGAGCCTTTAAAAAAATCATGCGTTGTTTTTATTGTATGGAAGCATTATTTTGGTTTTCTCCTTGATGCTTTATTTGGGTTGACTTGGCGCATGCTCACACATGTTAGACTCTTCCAAAGTCGCCATTAGCCTTCATGATCATTTAGTTTTTGACTTTTGATGCCATCGTATGCTTCTTTTAATGTCGCTTTGTCGCTTTGCATGATTATGGCCATTATTGCTCTCTTAGTTGGTCGCTCCCAGTCTTTTGCTAGCCCTCGCCTTGTACTGAGTATGAGCTCTACTCGTGTATCCAACTCCTAAAAGCCAAAGTTTTTCAAAGTGTCCACCATACATACCTACTAGCAATTTGCTATTCCAAGTAAATTTGACTCGCTTTTATATTCTCTTCAAATTAAACTCTTACCAGTGTTATGCGAAACTCGGTTAGTAAAGCTCTCACGAACCGGAAGGCACACTTTACTTTTTCCTGTTCTTAAAAATTTGACATTGTGGTCTTTTATGTTGAGTTGTTATGCTTGCAAGTTGTAAGTTTGATTCTAGCCCAGCCATGCTGTCATGGGGCAAGCTTTCAACATTGCACTTCTTTTTGAGTTGATATCGTGATCTTTTGTTTATGGATGCCCGCGATGTGAAATGAATTGGGAATCTTGTGAGGATCATGGAGTTTTTATATGTGTTAGGGAAACGCCGGGCCGCCAATCTAAGCCATGCATAATTCATGGTGGAAATTTGCAGCATACCCATGGTGAACATTCGACGACGCATCTCACAATAAAAAGCTAAACAATATAGCAAATAAAAGAGATGTCGAGGTGTTCATTGTCTGCTTGTCCTGTCATTTTGGTATGGGCTTGTTCCATGTCATCGGGCACGGAGGTACCCCATTGGCGGTTCTCAATGATATGCATATACTTACAATGACAAGAGCCTTGCTTGGGACTCTAAGTAAATTAGCATGGTTTGGGTACTCGTATTCACGGGACACGAGGTTTTCAACTTATGATTTGTCAAGCATATGCATCATAATTGTTCTCACATTAACTTTAACCATTCAAGATGCTTATGATGGGGGCAATGAGAGCTCAAAGCCGGTAAGCACCATAATTTTTGAAGGTTACAAAACTTGCAATCACTGCTTCCCTCCGCGAAGGGCCTTTCTTTTACTTTTATGTTGAGTCACCACCTTCTTTCTTTATGCACCATTAAGAGAGCATAGTTGTCATTCTTAGTGTGATATGCATTGTCCCAAAGTTCATTGATTGACTCATATTGTTGGTTTCACTTGTTCTTAAATCATTTGTATCTAGTAGCCCTCTTAAACTTTGAGGTGTCCTATGCATTTATGTTTTGCTCTCTTTGAAGGACAAGCTGAAAACCATTTGTATGTTTTTCCTTATGATTTGAACACACGTTTGACTTTCATTGTTTCATTATCATGATCTTTTGTTTGTGTTCATTTACATGTTTACAACATGGTTGCTAAGTTCTTATTGTCATGATTATATCTTCATGCCCATGTTTTAAGTTCTATTGATCCCAGCTCACCAATGCTTGCATATATGATCAAGATTGTGTAGGTGCATGTCACCTCAAAAATTATTCTTTGTTATCACTTACCTACTCGAGGACGAGCAGGAGTTAAGCTTGGGGATGCTTGATACGTCTCAAACGTATCTATAATTTTTGATGCTCCATGCTTGTTTTTACACCATTTGCCTATTGTTTCGTTACACTTAGTGGCACTTTTATACATTTTCCGGAACTAACCTATTAACGAAGTGTCATAGTGCCAGTTTCATGTTTTCTGCTGTTTTTGTGTTTCAGAAGTGATACACATGAAATATTCTCGGAATTGGACGAAACAAGTTCCTGAAGTCATATTTTACGGGGAAGCTCCCAAACATCCGAAGACCTGACGGAGGGGGGCCACGTGGCCCCCACACACAGGGGCGGCGCGGCCACCCCCCTGGCCGCGCCGGGCCCACGTGAGGGGCCGTGGTCTCCCCTCTGACATCGCCCTTTCGCCTATAAGTACCCCCCGACGAGAAAAACCCAAAAGCCCGATCAGTTTTCCAGAATACATCGCGATCCGCCGCCGCCGTCGACCCGAAGATCGGGAGGGTCCAGAAGCTCTTTCCGGCACCCTGCCGGAGAGGGGAATCGCCACCGGAGGTCTTCTTCATCGCCATGCTTGCCTCCGGAGCGATGAGTGAGTAGTCTACCTTGGACTATGGGTCCATAGCAGTAGCTAGATGGTTGTCTTCTCCACTATGTGCTTCATGTTTAGATCTCATGAGCTGCCCTACATGATTGAGATTACCGTTATGTAATTCTATGATGTTGGTTTGTTGGGATCCGATGAATATTGGTGTTTATGATTAAGTTGCTGTACTGAATTATATCCTTTGTTATCTCTATGTTGTTTATGATATTGCATGCTCTCCGTTGTTAGTAGCTATCTTGGCCGAGTAGTTGCTAGTGACTCCAAGAGGGGGTATTTATGCTCGATAGTGGGTTCATGTCTCTATTTCACCTGGGGGAGTGACAGAAACCTCTAAGGTGGTAGATGTGCTGTTGCTACTAGGGAGAAAACAACATTCATATGCTCAAGGGCATATGCTTTGTTTACATTACACACTTTGCTTAATGCAATTATCTGTTGTTCGCAACTTAATACTTCTAGGGTGTTCGGATGATATCCCCGGGGGTGGATTATTAGTCATAGATGCAGTTGGATGGCGGTCTATGTATTTTGTTGTAATGCCCAGAGTGAATCTCATAGTGATCTTCTTGACATATCACGTTATCTTTATTCTATCAATTGCCCAACTGTAATTTGTTTACCCAGCATGTTATTTATCTATGGAGAGACACCACTAGTGAACTGTGGACCCCGGTCCTATTTTAATCATATTGCAATCACCTGTTTACTTTTCCCGCACTGTTTACTTTACTTGCATATACTCTACTGTTTTCCACTCGATACACTCATAACCTTTGTTTCAAGCAAACCGGTGAGATTGACAACCTCATCGCAAGTTGGGGACAAAGTATTTGTTTGTGTGTGTGCAGGTTCCGCGTTGCTGCTGGCCGAAGATGAGTCAACAAGTATCGTTAACGGCGCCCTTGTTGGAGTGTTATTAAGCCAGTCTGCATCATCTTCAGTCGTCACCGTCTCTCTTCTCCTGATCGATAAACCTTGGTTTCTTAACTGAGGGAAAACTAGCCGCTACACTCATCATACCTTCCTCTTGGGGTTCCCAACGGGCTGGTCAATCACCACGCACAAGGACTTACTGCTCCCACGTCAACTAAACGCCACAGCTCTTTTCTGGCGCCATCACACGAGAAGCGGCTTCTTTTCTGGCGCCGTTGCCGGGGAAGAGAGAAGACTTCTGCGAGGGGAGTTCTTCGCACACACATTCTTTACTTTGTTATTTGTTTTGCTTTACTTTACTTTATTTTACCTGCATTGCTTTTTATATCAAAAACCCAAAAAAAAAAATTAGAATCCTTGGTAGTTGTTATTTCTTTACTTTAGTTTATCATGTCGTTTCCTAAATTCGTTCTGGAGGACCTCTCAGTAGGGAGTGGTTCGATTATTGGCAAAAGTAACATTGAGGAGTTCTTTAATCACATTAGTATGCATGAGGAAGATGAGGAAAAGTCTTGGGTTGAGCTTGCTCCTAGTATTGAAGTTGCTCCTATTTATTTAATTGACATGTTGGAAACTAGGTTTGCTAGTCTTAATCCTTTTATGCAATACATGTTCCTTAAGCTTCATGAAATTGAGGATCCCGAAAAGAAGGCTTTTATCTTGGAAACTTTGCGCCTAGAATTTAAGGATGTCGTTGTTGAAGCTAGGAAGGTCCTTAAACGTTTTAATAAACTCGGTTCACCTATAAAGGTTATTGATACTAATGACGGGGCCAAGATACCTATACCTTGCAAGCTTTTGGGATTGAATGATGCTTTCGAAAACAATTTTGCCTGGATTTGTCCTGAAAATCTTTTTGATGAGAATAGTGTACCAAAGCATGATCACCAAGGGTCTTCAAAAACTTATGTGGATGAAATACAATGCCTTATTGACAAGACCTCTTCTGTTGATCTTAATGCTTCTTCTGAAGGTACTTGATTCGCAATTTTCTCGACGATGAACTAGTGATCGTGTGAACCAATAACGAACATAGTTAATTCCTTTTGTCTCGCGATATTATTACTTATCCGAGAACCGATCATTTGGTATCAACCATACCTAGTTCGATCTCGTTCCCCACAAGTCTCTTTACTCATTCCGTGATAATGCATTCCCGTGACCTAGTCACATGCTTGCAAGCGATTCCAATGCAATATCACCGAGAAGTAGGGGTGAAAACGGAGCGGATACAAACGGATAGTAGTGAAATCATATTCGTTACCATATTATTTTTGGAATCGGAATCGGAGCGGATAGTGTGCGGATACGAATACGGAATCGGAGTCTATCGGTAACGAATACGGACTGAATATGGAGCGAATATGGTTCGGTTGCGGATAAATTTTTTGTTGGATCTATCGTTGATAATAAAGTAAAATTAGCTTATAATTTTTTCTACATATATAAATATATATTCCTATAAAACTAGCTTGTGCCTTGTATGGTGGTGTTTGTGTACCATAAGACAAAATGTATAACTCTCTTTTATCTTCTCTCCGCAGTCACGTAATCAACAACTTATTGCCGGATATTTTGTCGGATATTGTTCGGATATAACCGTGAAATATGGTATATCTTTGGATACAGTCGGATATTAGTAAAACCATATCCTTTTCCGTATTCGTTAATCACTAGCCATATCCGTGATCGTATTCGCCAACTATCCGACCGAATCCGTTTTTGCGTTCCGTAAGCCTTCGGTCGGTCGGTCGATCGGAAATAATCCGTTCCGTTTTCACCCCTACCGAGAAGGGCCCAGAGAATATCTTTCCATCATTCGGATGGACAAATCTCACTCTTGATCCATGAGCCTCAATTAATACTTTCAGAATACCAAAATCAACCTTTATAATCACCCTGTAACGGTGTGACGTTTGATATCATCAAAGCACTCTTTCGGTATCAGTGATTAACATGATCTCATGGTCTGAGGATTAGAACTATTTCATATGAGTTTGATTTACAATGAACTTGATGACTTGATCGTATTGCTATTCGTACTATGAGTGTGAGTGTTCATCACATCATTCCTCTAATGATATGACCCCGTTATTAATAATATCCAATGTTCATGATCAGGAAACCTTGATCATCAGTTAATCAACGAGCTAGTATGAAAGAGAGGCTTTACTAAGAACCTTTTTAGTTTATTAATCACACAAGTATTAATGTTTCTGATTAATACAATTCTAGCATGAGAAATAAACATTTATCATAAACATGGAATATGATAATAACCACTTTATTATTGCCTCTCGGACATATTTCCTTCAGTCTCCCACTTGCACTAGAGTCAATAATCTAGTTGATACTTGCGTACATAACACTTATGGCATTCACGTGTTATACGTACGCGTTGCATGTGGTTAATCTGATATCCAGACCTGATACTTTCAGTTCTATATGTATTTGCATATCTTTGCGTCTGTACGCATCACTCATTCTCAAATGAGATAGTTGGGTATAAATTTGGTTCTTAGGTGAGACCTTAGTTCCTTTTAGCTAGAATCATGTTGTCACTATTGTCGCACAATAGATCTTCATAGTAATAGCCATCTTGGAACTACACCTAGTTTGATAAAGAACTTCTTGACATAAATGCCCTCCTTTACTACTTCTAAAGCAGCCATATACTCAACCTTTGTTGTAGAATCTATCGCAATGTCTTAACTTTGGAACTCATCCAAATTCATTATGGAACTTCCTTCCATTACATTGTGCCGCCTAAACATATAACTAAAATTGAGATAAACTTAATTTGTATCTTGTGATAAACTTAGTATCAATGTAACACTTTACAATGAACTATGTGTCACTTTGTCATACATAATATATATCCTTAGTCCTTCCAAAGCACATAAGGATATCCCTACTATTGTCCAGTGATCATCTTATGACATTTATCACTCTGGCATATGCTCATAACATTTAGAGCATAGGACATATCTGGATATGTATACATGACGGTATACATGATCGATCAAATCATTCATGTGGCTTCACTCATCCAGTGTCAAAAACACCTGAATCTTGTTTCAACCTCTTCCATGCGGCAAGAACTTTTCTCATCGTTTCCATATTAAACTTCATTCAATATTTCATCTATGTACTTTGGCACAACTATATTGGCACCTCGATCTATCTATATAGACATCGTGACCCAATATTTTGGTTTTGCCTAAGTCTTTCATTGAAATCTAATTTTAATGAAATTTTTAACCTATGTCAATAAAAGATACATCATTTCTAATTAACAATATGTCTTCTACATAATGTGCTAAAAATATGTCTCAACGCTCCCACTTAATTTCTTGCAAATGCAAGCATATTCATCGTATCTGATGAAACTAAACCTTTTAATTATTTCATCATGGTGAATATTCCAACTCCGCGATGCTTACTTCAACCATTGAAGTTTGCATGCCTTTTAAGCATCCTTTAAATTTGCAAAACCCATTGGACCATGTCATGTACATGTCCTAGGTAACCATTCTATTAGAAGAATGTTGTCTTGTTTGTTCAACTAACATATACCAAACTTGGCATATGTAGTGGTTGCTACAATAATTCGTCCAGACAAAATATCACTACGAAAGATTAAATCTTGTCATAGTCAACTCCTTGAACATAATCGTAAACAGTGTTAACGATATGTCGACTATTTCATAGATATTAAACATCCTTGTCTGTCTTTATAGATCCTAACACGCTCACTGGGCTTTATGCCTTTCTGAGGGTCTTCTAAGTTCAGAAACTTGGTTTGTTGTGTATAGAACAATCACGGAAGTTTATGGCTTCTAGCCATTTGACGGAGTCAGGGCCCATCATCGCTTCTTTGTATGTAGTCGGTTCATCATTGTCAAACAATAATGATCTGTTCTCAAATCTAACTATTTGATTTTTACCCAACTCACGCGGTTCAATAAGAACTTAGATCTATGTGACCACAACCTTTGAGATATGATAGCCATGCGCATTGTTCTGGGACACTTCCCGGCGCTGCACTACTCAGCACATATAGCTTAGGTTCAACAACCTAATCAAAGTTCTATTGTCCTCCCACTCAACTTTTCGCAAAAAATTCCTTCTCAAGAAACTTGACGTTTTCAGCGACAAACAATTTTGTCTTAGGTGTTCTGGAGGAATACCGAACAGTTACTTTGGGATAACCTACAAAGACGCATTATCCGACTTTGGTTGTAAACATTTTACGTATGCCTAGCATACCAAAATTTTAGAAAAGACAACTTGGGTTTTATCCCATGCCATAACTCATATGGTGTCATTTCAGCGGATCATGATGGCGCTCTTTTCAGTGTAAAAGCGGTAGTCTCTAAAGCTTTATCCTTAAAATATAATGACAGTTTTATAGACGACACCTTTGATCCAACGATGTCAAACAAAGTTTGATTTCATCTCTCGAACACTCCATACTCCTATGGTGTTTTGGAAAATACAAGTCTATGGAACGATTCCTCAACTTTTAGGTGTTTGCTAAACTTGTAACTCAAATATCTTCCTTTATGATCAAATCATAAATTCTTTATTCTCTTGTTACAATTATTTTCAACTTCATCTAGAAATACTTTGAACATTTTTCAAATATTTCATGCTCCTTCCTTATCAAGTAAATATACACATATATCTACTCAAATCCTTGGTTAAAGTAAATGAAGTTCAAAGATCCACCACACTTGGCTATGCATAATGGACAATATACATCAACATGCAGAATGTCCAATAAGTTAGTCGTCCGTTCTTCTTTGACCTACAAACGGAGTTTTAATCATCTCTAGGAAATTTTCACAGGCGTCAATTGATTCGAAATCAAAAGACTCCAAAATTCCATCAACATGGAGTTTCTTCATGTTTACTTTCCAATATAATTTAAATGGTGGTGTCACTCATAAGTGATCTTCTAATCATTTGTCTTGAGATATTTTTAGCATCAGTGTTATGGGTGTGATTTCTTGTTCGACGCGTTTTTGTGCGCGGCTATCAAGCTCACTACAAATTCCCAAATGCAAGTTTAAGCTACAACAAGCTGCGTATATGTGTGCATTGAGCTGATCATTGGATCGATCAATTTAAAACATGCATATGCACGAAGCTAGCCAAGGGATGGAGTGTGTACGTCCAGGAAGCTAGGACGTGCAGGAGCGTCCAAGCAAATTTAAGAAAAGGCTTAAGTCGGCCGTAACAAAGCTGGCTCGTGCATGACGACCTGGTGCGGGGAGCTAACCATGCATTAGCCCCTACCGGCCGTCAGTCATACGATCGAGATATTTCATCCAATATTCGGGATAAGAAGAGATAAGCACCGCGTCCCGTTTTATCGGAACCCAAGCTCGGGTCAGCGTTTAGATAAGCATTCATTCATGCAACAGACGCCGAAGATTACGCAGCTGGGCACACGCGTCGGGCGTCGTTGTGATCTTGCTTCCTCATCGGCTGCCTATAAAAGGTACACACCGTAGCAGAGGTAAGCGGGGGGGAATCAGCCAGAAGAGATGGCATCTACGCAGGGCAAACCCGGCGGCGTCGAGGGTGACCAGCAGAAGGCGGCGCGAAGCACACGGCGCTCACCCGCGCCAACAATATGAGCTCCCCCGGCGGCCGCCCGGCGAGCCAACAATATGAGCTCCCCCGGCGGCCGCTCGGCGAGAGTTCCGACGCGAAGAAGTGGAGAGAGACGACGGCGGAGCCACGCGCGTGTCACCATCTTCAACTCGGCGGCTCGGAGCTCGTCATGACGGAGCCCGCATGGTGGCGCCATGCACAAGACGGAGCTCTGCCGCTTGCCGGAGCCTGTTGCGTGCGGCTTCATCTTGTACAAATCTTTGTGTGCGCAGGTACACCACAACACATGCCAGAAGAAGGCCCTAGCATGGCGTAGATCGATCGTGCACTCGACGAGGAGAAGTCTCGGACCACACCACGCACGACAGAACAACGTCAACACCACCGCCGGAGCTCGCCGGCGAGCAGCCCACCATCCGTCGCGCCACGCCGTAGATGCTCGCTGCCGCTGCGCTTGGCTGGAGGCGACAAGGACTACGTCATGGCCCGAGACCATGACCCGCTCATCGTACGTCGGAGTCACCCGGCGTGCATGCCGGCACCCTCTCCATCATGAACTCGGCGTGAAGCGTGCCGCCATCTCCATGGACGACGCTAGCGACGGTGCAGCTGGATGACGATGACGGTGCCAGCCTGCCGGCGTACAGCTTGGCGCTCTCCCTCAACTTCACATCGGCGACGCCAACGGCGACGGTGTCAGGGGCAGCCGGCTTGCAGTGGCACCATCGCAACTTCCATGAGCCGCACTGGGCTGAAGACGACGGCGAGTTGCCGGCGTACAGCCCAGCGCCATCACCACCGACAACGTCTTCGTGGCTGCCGGCGTGCAGCCCGGCACCCTCGCCACCTCCCACAAACGGCGCCAAGATGATGGCTTCATAAGGGCTGCCGGCATGCAGCCGGGCGTCCTCTCCACTCCTGCAAGATAACAGGATCATCAAGGCTGCCGGCACACAGCCTGGCGCCCATGCATGATAATACGCCGAGGCCTCCGGCATATAGTTCGGCGCCCACGCTACTCCGGAAGACGACAACAATGGTGGCACGGAGGCTACCGACATGCAGCCTAGCGCCATCTTCACTCCCACAACGACTCTGGTGGTGTGGAGGCTGTCGGCGCTCTAGCCCGATGCCCTGTCCACCCAAGACGACGATATCGGTGGCATGGAGGCTGCTGGCATGCAGCCCGGCACCGCCTTCACTTCGGCGACCCGTGCCCAAGACAACAACGGCGCGGAGGCTGCTGGCATGCAGCCCGGTGTCATCTTTACTTCCGTGGACACCAACGAGCAGCCTGCCTGCGTACAGGTTCAGCAGTTCGGCGCTCGGCGTACAGGTTCAGGTTCGGCCTGACGGACATGTTCACTTCGACGAACGTCCAGACGTACAGGTTCAAGTTCGGCTGTCGCATGGCTCATACCTCCGCGTACAGGGGTGCAGCTTGGCGAGCTCTTTCCCGGCGTACAGGGTTCGGCTCCACACACAGTGTGGCACCCGGTGTACAGGTTCAGCTCCACGGGCGGACAGACTCTTTGCCGGTGCACGCGCAGGCGTAGTCCCGAACCAGCTGGCGTACAATCCGGCGAACAGGCGCACCTCCGACGGCGTACTGCACGTTCAGCTCGATGCACGTCCCGCTCAGCGTACATGTTCCGGCCGGGCGCAAGGCGTACAGGTTTTGCTAGGCGTGCAGGTACAAGAGTTGAGCGATGCAAGCAATGGAGCAAGCTGGAAGCGTGCATGCATGAATCGAGCTAGCTGTGTGTGTGCGTGTCCCCAGCTCACGGCATACTGCATACTGCACGACGAGCTCCGCTACTTCGCCAACGAATCCGACCCCGACATCACCTCTCCGTAACCTCGTGAGACGGTGCCTTTGACTACGCCGGCAGCCGTGTACTCGGCGCCGGGCAAGACGAGGCGCCGACCACAGCGGCGAAGCCTACTTAGACTGCAACCGTTGGTTCTACACTGACGTCGGTCTCCTAAAATTACTCTTGCGATGCGTACCCCTTGCACACCCCGACGAAGCCGTTAAAGTCGTCAAGAAGTCCAAGCCAAGCGGACTGCATCGTGCTACTTCAACAACACTCATCATCACCGTTCAAGACCGACGAGGCGCGACGGCGAGGGCGGGCGAGGCCGGAGCAAAGGCCACGCTTTTAGCGGCGCGTGTACCGACGAGGACACGGGCTCTGCCGCTGCCCACATACTTCATCACCACCATCATTCATGCAGGACGTGAAGCGAAGACGACGAAGACGACCACACGGCTTAATCGGAGGTGTCTCGCGGCGTAACCCGCGGGAGTAATTAACCGGGAGCCTTCCGAGGCCCCGGGAACCAGGAGATCGCACAATCGCCATAGTCAGGCTGGCCGTGCTAGCAGGCCACACGGAGCGCAATCATATGGGAATTGTATTTGTTATCTCAAAGATTAATGAAATACTTTTCCCTCAGTTTTGTTTCTTTGTGTATTCATGATACACGGGCACGCCCACACCCTTTCTTTCTTTTTACCGTTCCCTGGTGCAAATGAGAGAGCTACGATACCGCCCCTATCTCGCGGAGTGTCGTACGTTTTTCTCGTGTCAAACATTTCTCCAACAAGATAAGCGTTCATCCATCTTTTATAAATGCGGTAATAATTTGAACAACCATTGTTCTCATAATACCATAACAAAATAACAATTATTAAAACAAATCTTGAAGGCTAGGTTTAATTCCAACGAAACACAATAACGCTTTACTTGTTTTCGATGAGAATCATCCCATATTCATTTACTAGTTAATTAGGACATTGTAGTTCTTGTATTGCGTTGTTTTGTAGGACAGTTCATACCAACCAATTTAGTATCAAATACCCAAGAATCACATTGTTTTAACAAGCAATGAATACAGCCATAACATGTATATCTTCTATATACCTGAGCTGGACATTTCCAGTTTTTTCTTTTCCGCCAGAATAAATTTTGGATTCTCTTTTAGCAATTCTTTTCCTTCTAGAAGAATCTATCAACATCAATGGTGGTGCCATTCACATGGCACATAGTTGAAGGCATGATTAGTCAAACACTAATACCCTTGGACTCACACTTTAAAGTAGATAACCATAATCAAATATTTGGCGTTCTTCCAAATTTTATTCTTTAGTAATCTTTTAATGTAGTAAACATTTTACCAACATCTTGTATTCATCCTATCATGACAACTTTCATGATCAAGCTACTATAGCTCATGAGGATGAATTGTGAGTATAATGCTAGTTCCCAAAACCTTTTTAGGAGATCTAGATGGCTAGCGTCTCTAATCTTTGCAAATTCTCATACAATATGAGAACATGTGTCTTACTAAATTATACTCTATCACATTGCAACCAAACATTGTTTCAGATATCAAAATATCTTCCACACATGATAGTTTATGAAACAATTCTTTCAGCTCCTAGATAACCTTGATACTAAAAACAACTTTTGAATATCAAGGATCATGGAGGCAAGTGTGATACTTAGATACTAACACTGGAATTGTTACTCTTGATTTAATACTACTTATTAAATTTTATCGAGTAACCAAGGTTTGCTAAAAGTTTGAAATAGGACTTTAAACTTTAGATTGACATTCAAACAATACGATAACAATTCGTAAAGTTAACATCCAGAATTTTTTAGTTCTATTATCTCAATTATAGCTAATCGCAAGGTAATAAACGGATGTCAATGCCTACAACAAACTATGTAAATTCACTTTGATTTAGTTCATGATAAATTGAGTTCTATAATTCAAAATTACTAAGTGAACTCCCACTTAAAAATAACATCCCTCTTATTTTTCTTAAGTGATTACACGAACCAAATTCACTATACCGCAACCGATCATCACGTGCAACGACATAGTTTGAAAGGCGAACATCACCATGTTCATCATATCAACCATATGACTCATGCTTAATCTTTCAGTTTGTGTTCCGAGGCCATGTCTGTACATGCTAGGCTCGCCAAGTAGAACCATAACATTCGCATTTGTAAAACTGTCTTACACCCGTCGTATGTGAACGTAGAGTCTGTCACACCCGATCATCACGTGGTGTCTCGAAACGACGAACTTTCTTGATGGTGCATGTTATGGAAGAACACATTTTTATCTTGATATTTATGTGAGAGGGATCATCTTATAATGCTACCGCGTGATCAAATCAAAGCAAAATAAGATGCATAAAAGGATAAACATCATATGCATATATAATGTGATATGATATGGTCCTTCACGCATTCGATCTCCATCTTGTGCATCATGGCATGCATCATGGCATGATCTCCATCATTCCACCGGCGTAGCACCAAGGTTCATGGTGCGCCATCTTGGTTGTCTTCCTCCCACTAGTAGAAAAAAGGGCTTCCATTCGCCCCCATTAGTCCCCAACGTGTTTGGTCCGCGGCTAAAGGGTCCATCAGTCCCGGTTTGTTTGAAAATGTGGGCCAGAGGGCATTAGTCCTGGTTCAAATGGGCCCTTTGGTCCCGAATTCAGCCACCAGCCGGGACTAATGCCTTTGGGCCTTTAGTCCCATCTCGTGGCATGAACCGGGAATAAAGGGTACCCTTTAGTCCCGGTTTGAGCCACGAGCCGGGACTAAAGGGCAGTTTCAAACGAACCGCCACTCCCGCGTATCGCTTCGGAAATTGCTGCGCCATTACGCGATTGTTTCAGTAATGGAATGACGAACGCATCAGAATTGGTTTCAGTAATCAACACCGGCGGCCCTCTCTTGATCTTCTTCTTCTCTCCATCTCTAGTATATAAGAAACCTTCATTTAGCTTTCTTGATCATCATCTTCCTCCTAATCTCTCCTCAAAACCACCATAGCACCAAAGCTCTAGCTCTCTCACCGGCCGGCGGCAATCAAGCTCTCACCGGCGGCAAGCTCTCTCTCCATCTCATTTCAATGGAGCCGGCGACGACGCGGGTGCATAATCTCACCGCCAAAGGGATGGAATTCACCATCACGAAAACCGTCTGTGCATCAACGGTGGAGAAGTGGCTCCATGCTGTCAAGGAGCGGTTCCTCGATGCCGCACTGGTCAAATGTGTGGGCTTGGACTGCGAGTTCACCACCCCTAAGGATAAGCCTCATCAGAGTGCCTTCCTCCTTCAACTCTCGGTGGCGTCCGAGGTTTTGCTCTTCCAACTATGTCGGGCCGATCATGTGCCGCAGCTGCTCAGGGATTTCTTGGGGGACCCCACCATTAAATTCTGCGGCGCGGCTATCGGCAATGACGTGCGCATGCTGTCTCCATACGGAATTCAAATTTCGTTGGTGCACGACCTCCAAGTGATCATACCGAACCCCACCACGAAACCAATTCTGAGTCTATATGATCTGTCCAATGCTACTATTGGGACAAAGCTTGAGAAGAAGAAGAAGAAGAACAAGAAGAAGGGCAGCGACGAGGAAGAAGAAGAAGATAAACTTATATATGGTTGAGCCAAAGTTCCATTAAGCGACAAGCAAGTGTTGTATGCCGTTCTAGACGCTCGCTTGAGCTTTGAGATTGCTAAGAGTTATTGAAAGCTAGAAGGCTACTGGCTAGCTAGATGTGTGTGTGGTGTGGTGTGCGAGTCGAGTGCATATATATATGGAAAAATGTACTCCCTCTTATTTGGTTAACAAGTCTATTATATTGCTATTATTTTGGATTTTTCAATTTTTTGGTCTTTTTGAATATTTTAATTATTAAAAATTAATAATTAAATTATGTATAAAAATTATTTGGAATTCATTCATGCTTATTATTACTTAATCAATGTTGCTTAATTTGTGAATTTATTTAGAATTTAAAAAAGTAATATTATATGTTTCCTAAGTGTATAGATTAATAGAATTGGTAGCATACTATTATCAATAAGTCGCAAGCGCAGTCTTGGAAGCTAGTAGGGAAGGAATAGAGAAGTTAAGCGTGCTAAGGATAGAGTAGTGTGAGGATGGGTGACCGACCGGGAAGTGAGGACCACAAGTACTTATAATTTGACATGACAATGGAGTGAGGACCATATACTCTTGGAAGCTAGTAGAGGGAAGGAATAGAGATGATTAGATAATAGAGAAATAAAGAAAATATAGAAATTTCGAAACAAAAAATACAAATTTTATTCTGAATGGACCTTTAGTCCCGGTCCGTGTTACGAACCGGGACCAAAGGTCCTCCAGCCGCAGCACATGCCCTGAGCCACGTGGAGGACCATTGGTCCCGATTCGTAAACAACCGGGACTAAAGGCTTAAGCCTTTAGTCCCGCTTTGTTAGTCTCGGTTGCTACAACCGGGACTAATGGGTGTTACAGGCCGGAACCAATGGCCTTTTTTCCACCAGTGTCCATTACAATATATCACTTGGATATATATATTCGGCACGCAAGCCATAAAATGAAAAAAAAAATCATATGGCTCCTGTCGGTTGTTTATAACTTACAAAAAGGATCATTGTATACAATTTGTAACATAAACAATTTAACTATATCACATCACATGCCCTGCAAAAACAAGTTAGACGCTTCTAATTTGTCTTGCATATTTTACGTGGTTTGGGGCTTTCTAGGAAGAACCATTCTTACCTACGAACATGTAACCACAACGGTGATAAAAATATTATTAACAACTCTTTGTAAAATAGATCATAACTATAGTGGGAGAAACGTGCACCCGCAAAGCCACATATGCCGAAGCATGTCAAGTGTGGGACAAGTCTCGTGAACGCGGTCACGTAAGGTTAGTCTCGGGCAGCTTCAATCCCACTATGCTACTATGATTCAAAATACAAAATAAATTACAATAACATGATCATCAACGCCCACATCCACTTGTGTTCTAACCGTGCATACCAACTACGCATAGAGATGGCTCTGATACCACTGATGGGTTCGTAGCATAGAAAATAAAATTTTTCCTATGCATGAACATATAAACTAGTCAAGAACATCTACGAGATGGTAGCAATGGAGACTAACCCTCGAAGACCGGTAGCGAGGATTACGTTCCCACACAAATGTTGCTGATGGAGAGTCGAGAAAGACGCATGTAGTCGACGTAATCGTTTACTTGACGTAGTCGACGTAGTGGTTCACTTGACGATCACGAGATCATGTACACGGCGCCATAACCGGCAGCGCCCCCATGCTCGGTCACACGTACGGCTCGTCGTCGACTCCTCCACGCCCTCGGTCCAGCGGGCCAGAGGAAGAAGGGATCCGCCGGACACTCCAACACACACTTTCCCAAGTGTATGAATTACGAACTAAAAATCCGGCAGAGCTTCGCTAAGCTAAGACGGATATTGGGCAGCAACTATGCGGGGAAGGGGAGAATCAAGAGTGTGAGAAGAGGGAGAAGAAGGCTCCTTTTATAGGAGAGGAGGTGGCAGCCCCTTCTTCATGGTGGTAACCCCCTCTTCATGGTGGTAACCCCCATTTTAATTTTGTATGACATTCATGCTAATTAAAACTCACACTAATTGAATTAATAAAACATTTTTATTTCTTTAATATTTATTAATTCAATCAATTAGCAAACATTAACAAAAAACCCCTTGAGTTATTTTGATATACCAAAACAGTTTCGGTGCTTTTCTGAAAACAACCCTCATGCTATCCTGTAATTCGATCGGAGTATCATATCCACTCAAAAACGAGACGAACCTTAAGTGTGTCACCCTACGGTTCGTGAATAACTTGGACATGATCGAGACTCCTGTGCGATCAATAATCATCAGCGGGATCTGGAAATCCATGATGACTCCCACTTACTCAACGATGAACTAGTGATCGTGTGAACCAATAACGAACATAGTTAATTCCTTTTGTCTCGCGATATTATTACTTATCCGAGATCCGATCATTTGGTATCAACCATACCTAGTTCAATCTCGTTCCCGACAAGTCTCTTTACTCGTTCCGTGATAATGCATTCCCGTGACCTAGTCACATGCTTGCAAGCGATTCCAATGCAATATCACCGAGAAGGGCCCAGAGAATATCTTTCGGTCATCCGAATGGACAAATCCCACTCTTGATCCATGAGCCTCAACTAATACTTTCAGAATACCCAAATCAACCTTTATAATCACCCGGTAATGGTGTGATGTTTGATATCATCAAAGCACTCTTCCGGTATTAGTGATTAACATGATCTCATGGTCTGAGGATTAGAACTATTTCGTATGAGTTTGATATAGCAATGAACTTGATAACTTGATCATATTGCTATTCGTACTATGGGTGTGAGTGTTCATCACATTATTCTTCTAATGATATGACCCTGTTATTAACAACATCCAATATTCATGCTCAGGAAACCTTGATCATCAGTTAATCAACGAGCTAGTATGAAAGAGAGGCTTTACTAGAAACCTTTTTAGTTTATTAATCACACAAGTATTAATATTTCTGATTAATACAATTCTAGCATGAGAAATAAACATTTATCATAAACATGGAATATGATAATAACCACTTTATTATTGCCTCTCGGGCATATTCCCTTCAATGTCGACCATGTTGTTGCTGATTAAGCCGGGTCATCAGGCCTGGCCGGTGGATGCCTTGGACGAGTTCGGCGACACAATTTCTAGCTTTGGATCGAGGGACGAGCGATTGGGAAAGGCTATGGTAGATCACGACGATGATGGGAGATGGTGATGTGGCTAGGATTAAGGTAGATCATGTAATTACTAGTGGCTAAGGAGGCCCGGCGGCACGACGGTGATGACCACGAGGTTGGTCGGCGGCTTTGTGAGGTTGGCCGTCCGTGGCGGTATTCGGCGGCAACACTTGATCAAAGTGTGGGAGAGGTTGAGATAGAGCGTGGGAGAGTCAGAGGTTTTTTTCTTTGCCTAGAATTTTGAGAGCTTTATTAAATAGTGGTTCCGGTACAGTCAGTCTAGAAACAAGAAAAGTCGGACAGTCATCGAACTAGCTGCTAGTCGACTCTAGAGTACAAGCTAACTTGGCACAAAGGTGAGCCAAATTATTTGCCGATCATCTTACATGCTTTGCAGAAAAAGAAACGAAATCCAAAACCAGCTCCCGACTTCATCTAAGATAGGCTCCACAACTGAGCGATCAATGTGATGCGAGTACCAGAGATTCAGATCATCTCTAAACAGTGTGTCTCCATCACCACATGAGAGGAGCCCCATAGCTTTGCGAAAATCACACCATCCCGGAAGGCTAGAACTTCAGCAGTGAGAGGATTAGTAACCCCCAACTAGGGTTTACTCCATGCACCAATGAACGAGAGATGTGAGCGAGCAACGCCCCCTCCTCCACCCTTCAAATCTTCTATATTAATGCCGCTGTATGTATTGATATTTATCCAGCCCGGATCCGGAGGCCGCCGGCACTATCCCGGAGGAGTTTTAGAGCTCCTCCCCTGGTCATAAAGCAATTGTAGCTCTTCTCTGATCTTCTTCAAAGATTGATATGCCTCATACTTCTCACCATCGTGGATATACGAGGTTTGGAATATGGGTTTAGACATGGGTTTGGATGGTGTCAGTTGGGCTTGATTGAGTGGGTGGGGGGGGTTTGTACTGGAGCAAGCCTCCTATCCGGTTCAGTAATTATTGTCAAGTTTCAAAACTATTGTAAATTAAAAGAGCATTCGGTTTAGAAATTATTGTCAAGTTTAGTAACTATTTTAGGTTAAAGACTATTACTCCCTGCGATTCATATTACTTGTTGCCGATATGATGTGTCTATACATGTTTCAGGGTTTAGATATATTATACTAGCGAGACAAGTAATATCGGTGTAGAGAGTGTAAACATATCCAAGCTATTGGCAAAATTGGTTTATTTTGGGTTATAATAAAAGTTATCTGTTTGAGATCTGAGGTGCAAATAATATACTACTCCGTATATACATATGTCGAGTACTAATTAAGAAGGTGCACACGTACTGTCGTGGCTAGGGGAGTTATAGCTATGTGCTTCGCGAGGGCATGCGTTTCTGTAGAGGCTAGATATAATTGATATTTTCTCGACATTAATATGTATATATACTACCTTAGTTATTATGCGTCAATTAAAACGGTACCGTGGGAGTACTCCTACTCCTTACACTCAAAAAATTGTGCAACGGCGAAGACATGGCGCACCGCACCGCACTGACCCTCCGCTCCCCTTCCTCCCCATCCGACCTCCGCAAGAGAGAAAGAACAGAATCCCCTCCCTCGCTCCCAAAAAAAAAACCTCTGAGAGCTCCCATGGCGGCAACCCTGGACTCGCTCGGCCCCTTCCTCCTAGGTGCAGGATCGATGAGCCGACTCGCCGCTGCCCGAACCTTCACCGCCACCGCACCAAGCATGGTGGGCGGCAAAGGCCTCGTGGCTCTGGAAATCGGCACCCTCATCGCCCTCATCTCCATCGGCCCCGTCCTAGGGTTTCTCCACCGGCACCTCTTTTGCGAGTGGAGGTTCCTGACTAAGCTGGACCGTCTCCTCAGGTTGCCCTGCTTCCCTACTACCCCCTTCTCCCCTCCACTAGGGTTTTGGCTCCCTGTTCCCCTCCACATGGAGCTTAGTGCTAGGGTTTTGGCTCCCCATTCCCCTCCACATGTGCACTGGAACTTAGTTCGTCGATTCATGCAGTGTTGATTCCGTATGTTGTTGTTCATATGAGTTGGCCTGAGTAATTACTTAGATGGTTTTCTCTAGAGCATTTAGTTATTCGAGGATTTGCTCCCTTTTATCTAATGACATGTGCTTTTTTATTTTAGGACCAGGGCGCACCGCGCGAGTAACAAAGGTGCAAGGAAGAAGAAGGACACATGGAACCGCTACTTCACTAGCTGCCATGGGCCTAGCCGTCGTTGAATGTTCCCATGGTAAATTGCTTAACAGTTTATTTTCAAGATAGTGAACAAACAATAGAGCTAGAAGACAAATCCCTTATTTTGTATTGAACATTTATACTTATTTAGAACTTATTTTATCATGGGGTGGTCTAAGCGAATAATTTTTTATCACTTATTTTGCATATTAACAACATAAAGTTAATAATATTTGATGTAGTGTTATTTGATATATAATTCTAATGTATGTCGTGTAGAAAAATTACATTATATTAAATTTATACTATATTGGAGTATTATATTCATCAAATACTAATTTTTTTGGCAACTGCACAAACCATTTTTTATACACATTATGTTAGATATCTCTAAAATATATGGCCTAAAAATATCTTAATAGTAGTTTCTACTTTCTGATTACGTAATCATAATTACAAAAACTTCAAAAGTATAGATTGAGCTTTGGTATATTAGACTTCATAGATAATAGTATAATGGTCATTGTTACACTTTTTTATTATGGTGCTCCTGTTGTCGATGCCCTGAGTAGTTGCCATGTTTGCTTGACCTATTGGCCAACCATGGGGTTTGGCCAGAGAAAGAAGGGGGGGGAGAGATGGTTGGAGGAAGGGGAAGGGCCATGTCGAGCTACATGTCCATGACCTGGTTCTCAGTTGGAACTCTCAAAATATATAAAACATGACTAACTTGATTCCAAAAACATTAGGGAACATGTTTTTAATTCTTCATTTCCATGTTATTTCAATAGTCTAATTGAATGGACTAACAATAATATATTTCTTAAATCGATCAATTATTAAGCAAAGCTTTCCCCTTCCCCTTTCAACAGGAATGAGAAAGTGCTCAAAGAAAAAAGAGAGAAAGGCCACATTTCCGAGAGCTTTGTGCCATTGTTTGGGTTGACTCGCTTAGAGCCATCGCCCTGGGTGCCAAGTCCATGATGTGCTATGCCGCTGCCTCGCCCAGAATGCTGGGTGGGAAGAGGCAACTTGCATTCAAAGTCGGTGCTCTCGTCTAGGCCGCCTTTCATCCGCTCCTCCGCTTCCTATGTCGCCATCTCTTCTAGGACCAATCCCTCTTCACCACGCTCGACTGTCTTCTCAGGTTCATGCTCGTTTGTGCGAGGTTCAGCTAGAGTAGGGTTTTGGGTCAGACTGATGGGGAGGGAGAGAAGGGTGGAGGCGCACAAAGGATTTTGATCGAAATGGCATCGTGAGGGGAGGAATTTAGCAGGTCTGAGCATCAATTTGATAGGAGGATTAGAATAATTTGTACTACACTTTTATACTTACTTAAAACTTATTTTAGAACGTCAGTCTCAACGAATACTTTTTTTATCACTTATTTTGCATACTAACCACATAAAAAATTTAATAATATTAGTTGTAGTGTTATTTGTTATGTAGTTCTAATGCATGTCTTATAGAAACAATTGCAATATATTAAACTTAAGGGATTTCTATTTTTGTGCCCTCGGGTTCTTAGTTGTACTCAGTTTTCCCCAGCTTCTTAGTTTTTCCTCAGTTTTGTCCAAGCCCTTGTTTGAAACCCCCACAAGTGCTGGAACGGGCGGTTGCCCGACGAGTCAACAACTTTGACCGTTATCTGCTGACTAGTGGGGCCATGTAGAGCCCGCAAAGACACGTCAGAGCATCCATCTTTGTTTGACCGTAAGCATCGTCGTATCCCTGACAAAAACGCAGACGAGTGGGGCTTCGGTATATCGAATGACAAGTGGGGCTATGACGCTGATACAAGGGGCAATACACTGGTAGGATTAGATTTTTAAACTGAGCTCTACAGCGATGGCACGGAGGAGGTGACCTGCGGGGTGCCGAGATGACATCGACGTCCATAAAGAACTGCATGAGGCGAGACCAGACGCATTAGATAGATATGAACTAGATGCGTTTAACCATGCAAAGAAGAGAAGAAATGGTCGAGGACATCGACGACGACCTCAACACTTTGACTAACGGTGTCGGACACGAACATGAGCAATGTAGATAAAACTAGTGTCTCTCCTTTCTGGTGTGTATAGATGGGTGCTAGGGGAGTGTGGTGGCGAAGGAAAAGACCTCGCGGTGGTCTGTGGCGTCCAGCATAGCGGGGCGGCGTGGCCGTGCCCACAGCGGCGTGCATGTTCGACATTGGCATCAGCATGTACGTTCATCATTGGCCTCGGCGGTATCTCTGGTATGTCAGTGATCAAATGAGGGGACGGGATTGAGGGTGCATCCCGACGGTGACCTAGCAGTGGCGGTGAGCATGCATAGCCGTTCTGACCATGCCGATATTGGCATCGGCATCGTTTGGAGGCTGTGGTGCTCGAATCATGGTGGAATTTGCGATTCCCTATTATTTTTACATGTATAATATATAGAAAATAGCTAGATCTCTAAATCGATGCATATGAAGCTACATATATATTCTTAGTTATAATCCCGTTAGATGCATGGCTTCACGTCATCGTCACTTTCATCGTCAGTATCTTCGTCGTCCGTGTAGTAGTACTTCCTGCATGTTGTTTCGTCGAACACCTTCATTGTGAGCACATAATCGCCTTCATATTTGAAGTGTAGGAAGCAGCCGAAATCCACACCGTACGCGATGGCAAAATTCTCCCAGCCCTTGTCGAGGTACATCCGGCCTTGTCCGTCAAATAGGACCTCCACGGCCCAGAGACGAGGATCACAGTCAGCTGCTCGCAGATACACCTTTGCGGGCTCCTGGCCGTCAAGATAGTCTGCAAACTTTTGTGGGAGTGTCTGCAAAGAGATCGAGCGCCGATCATTTGAAATTAAAGGTTTTTTAGAACATGCACATAATTAATCACATGCATCATATATGTGGGAACGCGTATGTACCTTCTTGGCCAAAGGGTCTTCATAGATGGCGATGAAGAGCTCCTCTATGATCAATAGCAGTGTTGACGGTGGTGGTGGAAATGATGATGATCCACCACCCCGGCCGCCCCTTCCCCTTCCCCTTCCGCTTCCCCTTCCCCTTCCGGTCGGCGTCCGAGACGTGGAAGCCATGGCAATGGATCAAGTGTATGTGAACGAAGAAGAGAGAGGCAGAAACGAAGAAGAGAGAGGCAGAACCTATTGACATGAGGGATGGCCGTTGTGGGGGGTTTATAAGGGAGAGATGACCGTTGTGGGGTTTACACCATAAATTAAGGGAGAGATGATCGTTGTGGGATTTACACAATAAATTAAGGAGGAGATGACCGTTGTGAGGGTTTAAGAAATGGAAATTCGTGATAGTTTATTATTTTACCATGAAAAGTAATGCCTAAAGGAAATTCGTGATAGTTTATCATTTCACCGTGAAAAGTAATGCCTAAAAGAAATGGAAATGCGTGATAGTTTATCATTTTACCGTGAAAAGTAATGCCTACAAGAAGTGGAAATTCGTGATAGTTTATCATTTTACCGTGAAAAGTAATGCCTAAAAGAAATGGAAATTCGTGATAGTTTATCATTTTACCGTGAAAAGTAATGCCTAAAAGAAATTCGTGATTACCAAACTTGTTGAATCCAGTGGCAAACTCATTATTTAGCATACATAGAGGGGTAGAGGTTTGCCACCGACAGATAGAGAGAGGGTGGCACGATCATGTCCATTAGATCATAGGATCGACGGTAGGTGGGCACGATCCGTATGACAACAGCTCGACCAATCAGGCCAAGTTTGGGCTTCTGTGAGAAGAGAGAGGGTAAAACTGAGTAGTATCAAGGATACAAGGGCAAGTAAATAGTAAACAGGCTAAGGAATTCAAATAAGAGATTTAGAAAAAGAAAAACACATATTTTGTACAATGAAACCTAGGTTGGCCTACCTCAAACTATTAGCAATTCAAATATATATGAGTGTAAAAATTATGGCCTCATTCAGACAAACTATGTTTTGGGTATAGATATTTTGAGAAGGGGTTTGAGTGGAAAGCCATGAACCTTCATAGCTACTAGTGATTTGAGAAGTGGCCATTTGTGTTAAAACTTGATTTATATATGATTGTCTACGTGGCAGGTCGCATAACAAGACTCTATGAGTAGGAGGCACTATGATTTTATTTTTTTGAATTTTTTTGCGCATGAAATGACTCAATTAGATAGCTTAATCCCATTTGTTGACTCTCGGTTGACCAGCCACTTGAGGGTAAAACTGAGTATATTGCACTAGCCAGTATTAGTACTCAAGAGGAAAACTGAGTACAGATATTTTTCCAGTGTAAGACTCGAGGGTAGAACTGAGTACACGTAACGGTACAGACGTGCAGTACCACGGACGCGTGTTGAGACCAATCGTCTAGTTTTTTTGAGAAACTGCTGACACAAACCGTCACTTTGCCAGTACAGAGCCCCTCTCTTCCTCCCTCTGCACAGTGTCTCATTCTCACTCATGCACGTAACCACATCTCTCACGTCCCATCACCTTCTCGAAAAAACCCCAACCGCCTCCCTGCCGGCGATGGAGAAGAAGAATGCGCCAGCGGCCGTCGCCCCCGAGCCCGTTGCCTCCGAGCCCGTCGCATCCGAGCTCATCGCCGCCAAGCCCATCGCATCCGAGGCCATCGCCGCCGAGCCCGTCGCCTCCGAGGGCGGCGCATCCAAGTGCGGCGCCTCCGTGAACTGGGCCTCTCTCAGAGCTGACGGACCACTACACAAGATCGGCGCCTGCTTACTGACGAACGAGGAGTACATTGACACCTACTCTACTTTGTGGCAAGTTTGTACAAATTGGCGCTCAGATTTACCTGATCCCGACGTGCACCTGCATGAATGGATCATGGTAGAACACGCCCTTCCACGCGCCGCTGAGTTCTCCTTCCTCCACCTCCGCACATCTCGCTATGTCACCATCGATCTAACGGAAGTTCATGCAAGGTTCAAATTCCTCCATATCTATAGAGTTAATCTATTTTTATTTTCAATCATAAACATCTTAGTGCTAAATATTATCTTCATCAATATATTTTAGATACTACTTCATCAGCTTTTGCCGTGGCATCATCGTGCTTGCCTAGAAGAACCAGCCGCACAAGATACGGCTTCTGAACCCACTCACAAAGACATCGAACACTATGTTTGAGGCGCAGATGCCATCTGTTATTCTAGAGTCGGTCGCTGTAATGAAGTCCCCGACTATGCTCTTCATTTCTACATATTACCCGGCGTAAATTGCTTGGGTCGATGAGAGCACTCCAACTAAGGGTATAGATGAAGATTGGGGAGAAGAAAGATTTTTGATCGAGCACCATTCTATGTGTTGCATTACCATGTTCAATGGTGAATTCTATGCACTAACTGTGAACAATTTGGAGTTCGGAACATTAGTGTGCACCAACAATGTCCAGTTGGAGCAGGGCGGGAGCACTGTCAATATGGAGACACTATTTTCATTTCCAGAACTTGGAAATGACAAGTTCTACCTTGTGAAGTCGGATGGTGATCTGCTGCTTGTGTTGTTGGGCGGTCGTTTGGAGGAAGATCAAATATTGGTGTACTGTGTGGACACTGAGAGCCGCTCTCTCCATGCCGTCAGTAACATTGGCAGTCGTGCCTTCTTCGTCCATTATGTCTGGTGTATCTCCGTCGACACCAGAGTGCACCCGTCACTTCGACCTGGCTGGATCTACTACACGGATTTGGGTTATATCAGAGAGTTCTTTGATGATATGAACGCCTGGGATGAGTGGCCACTACGTGTGGATAGATTAGGAAAGTACGGTCTGAAAAATGAACAAAGGCCATGCCGTTTGGAGGATGTATTGGCTGCACACTGCAGACGGAAGGAGTTCAATGAATATTTCTTTCAGACCAGAAAATGGAGCGACGAAGATATATATGATGAATGAAGAACAGATTCATTCATCCTGGGGTATTCTAATCTTCATGTTGGGCATACATTGCGTCTTGTATTATTTTCAGCTTAGTTTGTCATGAACATTAACATCGTTATTGGCTGCTTTTGGCTGTTGTATGCAGTTTATATATTATACTTAGTTTTCTAGATTTATTATGCTGCTGTGAATTTATCCTATACTAGCTTCTAGATTTGCTACTAGATTTGTTACCATATTGGGCAAAAAAGAGGGCCAAAAGGCAACAATCATTGAAGAACGATAAAAATAGAAGCTTCTCTAGATTTGATACTAATTTGGTAAAAAGAGAGAGAACTGTTACAAAGAGAGGGGGGAAAAAGGCGCTCTAAAAAGGCAATGCCAATTTGGCCCGAGAGAGACAGAACTGAGCTCTCACGTACAATCAAACGCGGTGTCGTCCTGTCCCACGCGGTCCCTTTCTACCAGCCCCACGTGACGCGGCCCCACACAACGCGGCCCCACACATCAGCATGGAATGGTCAACTAAACGGGAATCCTCCCGTCCAAGCTCCTTCTGAGGGTTTTAGACAAGGGCTTGGACAAAACTGAGGAAAAACTAACGAGCTGGGGAAAACTGAGTACAACTTAAACTGTATTGTAATTGTGTCTTTTGGTGTTCTTCCCATATCGCTCTTCCTCCTGAACCAGCCGCCGCCTCCACTTCTGCCTCCACTTCTTCCTCCACTTCTGTCTCCACCATAGATTGCCCCCCCTCCTCTGACCAGCCTCATCGGCGTTATGAGGAGTGGGGACTCGATCTACCAGTGGAGTTTTTAATAAAAGTAGTGCTTTTGATGGATGAAATTATAGTTTTGGTTGTCTTTTTCTAGCCTTTGCATCAATGAAGATGACATTGACTACAATAAGAGATCTTTGCGCTTTCGATCGATGAAGAGATACCCTTCCCGATGTCAATGATGGTGGTGGAAAATTAATTTTTTTAATATACGATCCTTCAGATCCTGCTTTGCCAGATCAATTTTGGACTTTTTCTCATGGTCGCCACAAGTAGTATTATCCTTGCAATATTTGTTCCGCCTGGTACATCTTCGATAATGGTGTTAAACTTCATTCACTAGCCATCATAACCAAAAATCCGAACTGATGGAAAGGGCTAATACAATACACTTATACGCTTCAACACCCTCACTCACGTCTGATGGAGATGACAAGTCAACACGTGTATAAACACAAAGATAAGCACAAAAAGCCTTCTACGTGGTCCAATGTCAGAGACTCAAGAGGCCTATATGTGGACACCGAGGGGTAACAACACTTTTTAGGATAAATTGTGAATGCCAGGACTCGAGCTTGAGACATTAGTTTCTGATACCATATTAAGCTTCATGCACTAGCCAGTGCAACAAAAAGTCCAAACTCATGGAAAGGCCTAGACGCCTAGTACAATCCACTTATACACTTCAACAATTCATACTCTCGGCTTGCCAGCGACGTCGACAAAGCTCTTCTGTTATTTTTCCCTGGTATACTGGTGTGGGTACTCTTGCTGATGATGGTTGAGTACTTACGCTCATGTACATAGTCTTGGCACTGTGGCTTAATTTAAAATTATGTGAGAACCTTTGTTGATATATGTAGGTCTACTGCTTGATTGTCTTCAGCTGACTTCAGAAAAATAGAAGATAGCATCATGGAAGATGAAAGGTTTGAAGATATCGAAAATTTGCTTGAGTCTTTTTTGACTTTATTTTGTAATCGTTAGAGTCAACTCATGTATCTCTACCATGTACTATTTTTTATAAATATATGTGGTATTGATTTTTTTTTAATTTTCACCGGGGGGCGGGGGGGGAGGGGGGAAGAATCCCCACCTGAATTTGTATTCAGTTGCCTATAAGGCTTTGCAGCCTAATGGAAGATGGGTTCAAAGGAACCAGAGTTACAAGGGGGAACTGAAGGAGAGCATAAACAAAAAACACACACAAACACACAAAAAGAGAGAGAACCGCTGATACGTCTCCGACGTATCTATAATTTTTGATGCTCCATGCTTGTTTTTACACCATTTGCCTACTGTTTCATTATACTTCGTGGCACTTTTGTGCATTTTCCGGAACTAACCTATTAACAAGTCGCCACAGTGCCAGTTCCCTGTTTTCTGCTGTTTTTGTGTTTCAGAAGTGATACACAGGAAATATTCTCGGAATTGGACGAAACAAGTTCCTAAAGTCTAATTTTTCTCAGAAGCTTCCAGAGATCCAAAGAGGAGATGGAGTGGGGCCACGAGGTGGCCACACACCAGGGCGGTGCGGCCTAGGCCCTGGCCGCGCCCCCTACATGTGAGACTGCCTCGGTCCACTCCTGACGATGTCCCTTCGCCTATAAAGACCCCCCAACGGAAAAAAACCTAAGAACCCGATCAATTTTCTAGAACACATCGCGATCCGCTGCCGCCGTCGACCCGAAGATCGGGAGGGTCCAGAAGCTCTTCCCGGCACCCTGTTGGAGAGGGGAATCGCCACCGGAGGTCTTCTTCATCGCCATGCTTGCCTCCGGAGTGATGAGTGAGTAGTCTACCTTGGACTATGGGTCCATAGCAGTAGCTAGATGGTTGTCTCCTCCACCATGTGCTTCATGTTTAGATCTCATGAGCTGCCCTACATGATTGAGATCACCGTTATGTAATTCTACATGTTTGGTTTGTTGGGATCCGATGAATATTGGTATTATGATTGAGTTGCTATACTGAAATATATCTTATATTTTCTCTATGTTGTTTATGATCTTGCATGCTCTCTGTTGTTAGTAGCTATCTTGGCCGAGTAGTTGCTAGTGACTCCAAGAGGGGGTATTTATGCTCGATAGTGGGTTTATGCCTCTATTTAATCTGGGGGAGTGACAGAAACCTCTAAGGTTGTAGATGTGCTGTTGCTACTAGGGAGAAAACAACATTCATATGCTCAAGGGCATATGCTTTGTTTACATTACACACTTTGCTTAATGCAATTATCTGTTGTTCGTAACTTAATACTTGTGGAGTTCTCGGATTGATTCGCCACAAGTGGATTATTAGTCATAGATGCAGTTGGATGGCGGTCTATGTATTTTGTTGTAATGCCCAGAGTAAATCGCATAGTGATCTTCTTGACATATCACATTTATCTTTATTCTATCAATTGCCCAACTGTAATTTGTTTACCCAGCATGTGCTATTTATCTTATGGAGAGACACCACTAGTGAACTATGGACCCCGGTCCTATTTCCATCATATTGCTATCACTTGTTTACTTTACTCGCACTGTTTACTTTACTCGCATACTTCTACTGTTTTCCACTTGATACGCTCATAACCTTTGTTTCAAGCAAACCGGTGAGATTGACAACCTCATCGCAAGTTGGGAACAAAGTACTTGGTTGTGTGTGTGCAGGTTCCACGTTGCAGCTAGCAAAGCAAAGCTTGGACGAGGCACCATATATAGATTGTCTGAAGCTGTCGCTAAGCCAGTCCGCATCACCTTCAGTCGTATTGTCTGCTCTTCTCCTGATCGACATACCTTAGTTTCTTAACTGAGGGAAAACTTGCTGCTATCTTCATCAAACCTTCTCCTGGGGTTCCCAACTGGCCGGTTATTTACTTCATCAACTCGGTTGTATCAAGCTCTTTTCTAGCGCCGTTGCCGGGGAGGAAGTAGAAGACTTCTGCGAGGGGAGTTTTTCACACACATATCCTTTACTCACACTATTTACTTTACTCGCATACTTCTATTGTTTTCCACTCGATACGCTCATAACCTTTGTTTCAAGCAAACCGGTGAGACTGACAACCTCATCGCAAGTTGGGAACAAAGTACTTGGTTGTGTGTGTGCAGGTTCCACGTTGCAGCTATCAAAGCAAAGCTTGGACGAGGCGCCATATATAGATTGTCTGAAGCTGTCGCTAAGCCAGTCCGCATCACCTTCAGTCGTATTGTCTGCTCTTCTCCTGATCGACATACCTTGGTTTCTTAACTGAGGGAAAACTTGCTGCTATCTTCATCAAACCTTCCCCTGGGGTTCCCAACTGGCCGGTTATTTACTTCATCAACTCGGTAGTATCAAGCTCTTTTCTGGCGCTGTTGCCGGAGAGGAAGTAGAAGACTTCTGCGAGGGGAGTTTTTCACACACATATCCTTTACTTTGTTATTGTTTTGCTTTACTTTATTTTTACTTGCATTGTTTTATATCAAAAACACAAAAAATAGTTTCCTATTAGTTGTTATTTTTACTTGTCTTGCTTTATCATGCTTTCTATCAATGGTTGGTTTCTTTGAAACTAAATCTTTTTGGCAAGGTGGGTTCACGGAAGAGCAGCAAAATTATTATGATGAACACCACTTGTCACAAAAGGGGAAACACTTATGGGAACAAATCAATAGATTATATATCATTGCTAGAAATGTGTGCTCTACTTATAATGTTACTTATTGCTTTGATGAATCTTGTTGTTGTAGGAGGTATAAACACCTCCCTTTTCAATGTGAGTATAATGATGATGTTACCATATCTTCTTATATTAATGGAAATTATGACTTTTATGATGTGGAACAAATTGAAGAATTTATTGCTTGGAAGGGTGCATTCAAACTTTCTTATTTGCTTGAAAATACTGATGATGCACCTTATAAATATGAGGTTTATGATATACTCACATTTTGCTTTGATAATTACAAGGAAGGAAATGGCTATATTCTCAAATATCTTAATAGATGCTCTCCAACGAAAGAGACTAATGCATTGAAGGAGCCTATGGAAGAAGAAATTGCTGAAACTGGAAGCTCATTGGATGAAAAAGAGGAGGAGAGTGATGATCAAGAGGAGGAAGAATGGAGCTACCCATGTCTACCTCCCAATAAGAGTAACTCTTTAACTAATACCTTATTTGATAGCCATCCATGCTTAACAAAGGAGGATGAGTGTGATATTTATATTGTTGAGTTTGTTCATGATGCTGCTGAAAATTATTATGAGAGAGGAAAATATGGTTGTTGGAATTTTCATGTTACTAAAACATCTCTCTTTATATTAAAAGTTCCGAAGTTGCTCTTATTTTATCTACCCATGCTTGTTACTATGTGTTTCTTTGATTTATTTTCTTACAAGATTCCTATGCATAGGAAGTGGGTTAGACTTAAATGTGTTTCATATTTTCTCCTTGATGCTCTCTTTTGCTTCAATTCATATTTCTTATGTGGGCATCTTCTCGAATTACTGAGCCTAGCTCAAAGGCGTTAAAGAAAAGCACTCTTGGGAGATAACCCAATATTTTATTTTTAGTACTTTTTCTTTTATTTGAGTCTTGGAAGTCATTACTACTGTAATGACCACTCCTTATCCTTTTTATTTCATTGTTGTGCCAAGAGAAGCCTCTAATTTAAATGAGGTAAGATTTGGGGATGTTGCTGTCCTAAAACTGTTTTTGGTGCTGCACCGTAAAAATTCGTATAAATTCTCTGTATATATTTTGGATCTGCAATTTCTTGTGCATATGCCCTAGGTTATATCCAAACTTTCATTAGTTGAACACTTTTTGATTTGAGCAACAGAAAACCCCTTAAAATTTTGGTCTTTGTCAGCTGTTCTGTTTTGACAGATTTCTGCCAATATTTGTGTTTGCCACTTTATCGCTATCTTTTTGAGTTCTTTTGATCACGGAACTTTTGGGGAAGTTGCTACAGTAGTATATACTTTATATGTGGTGGTTTTGGGTTGAAACCTGAAGCAAAAGAGGTTGATTATATGTTATGCTTACACTAATGTTGCTAATAGAATTATGTTTAGTTTTGTATGAAGGAAGTTTTCAAGTGTAAAGATTCGAGAATGACGAGATGAGTTGAAGAATAGACAAAAGCTCAAGCTTGGGGATGCCCAGGCATCACCCCAAGAAATATCCAAGAATTACAAGCATCAAAGCTTGGGGATGCCCCCGAGGCACCCCTTCTTCATCGGCAAAAATCAGGTCATCTTTCAAAACACTATATTTTTATTGCTTCATGCACTATGTGTTTTTCTTGGAGTGTCAGTTGTTTTAGTTTTCTTTATTAGTTTAGTTTTGTTTGCTGCAATAAATGGTTGGACCCCAACAAATTTATTTTTGGAGAAGTTGCCTTGCTTTTCATTTGCCAAGAACGCTCCAATTTTCACTCTTATCAAAAACCGAGTGTTCTTCTTTTTCTGCTACTGCTTTTGGTTTTCGTTTTTGCCTTGATTTGTGTTCAGACCTTGTCATATCTTTTCATCAAGGTGTATTTTTTCCTCTGATCTTTATTGGTTTTCATCAAAAGAGGTGTCTTAAAAAATTTCAAATGGTGTTGGAAAAGAGAAAAAGCTTTATGCAAAAAAGTGGTACAAGAAGGAGCTTATGTAGACTGTGGCTTAGGCTTTTTCATGTCGTGCTTGATGTCTTTTTGATAGTATGCTTAGTGGTTTTGCTGTAGCATGACTTGTCTCAAATAACTGAGATTGCTTAATGAGACTTTGAAAAAATCATGCGTTGTTTTTATTGTATGGAAGCATTATTTTGGTTTTCTCCTTGATGCTTTATTTGGGTTGACTTGGCACATGCTCACACATGTTAGACTCTTAAAAAGTCGCCAATAGGCTCTATGATCATTTAGTTTTTGACTTTTGATGCCATCTTATGCTTTTTTTTAATGTCGCTTTGTCGCTTTGCATGATTATGGCCATTACTGCTCTCTTAGTTGGTCGCTCCCAGTCTTTTGCTAGCCCTCGCCTTGTACTGAGTATGAGCTCTACTCGTGCATCCAACTCCTAAAAACCAAGTTTTCCAAAGTGTCCACCATACATACCTACTAGCAATTTGCTATTCCAAGTAAATTTGACTTGCTTTTATCTTCTCTTCAAATTAAACTCTTACCAGTGTTATGCGAAAATTGGTCAGTAAAGTTCTCACGAACCGGAAGGCACACTTTACTTTTTCTTGTTCTTAAAAATTTGACATTGTGGTCTCTTATGTTGAGTTGTTATGCTTGCAAGTTGTAAGTTGGATACTAGCCCAACCATGCTGTCATGGGGCAAGCTTTCAATATTGCACTTCTTATTTGAGTTGATATTGTGATCTTTTGTTTATGGATGCCCGCGGTGTGACATGAATTGGGAATCTTGTGGGGATCATGGAGTTTGTATATGTGTTGGGGAAACGCCTAGGCCACCAATCTAAGCCATGCATAATTCATGGTGGAAATTTTCAGCATACCCATGGTGGACATTCGACGACGCATCTCACAATAAAAAGCTAAACAAATGGCAAATAAAAGAGATGTCCAGGTGTTCATTGTCTGCTTGTCCTGTCATTTTGATGTGGGCTTGTTCCATATCATCGGGCACGGAGGTACCCCGTTGGCAGTTCTCGATGATACATATATACTTACAATGACAAGAGCCTTGCTTGGGACTCTAAGTTGTGTAGCATGAGGTTTGGGTACTCGTATTCATGAGACACGAGGTTTTTGACTGATGATTTGTCAAGCATATGTATCATAATTGTTCTCGCATTAACTCTAACCATTCAAGATGCTTATGATGGGGACAATAAGAGCTCAAAGCCGGTAAGTAACATAATTTTTGAAGGTCTATAAAACTTGTAATCACTGCTTCCCTCGCGAAGGGCCTTTCTTCTACTTTTATGTTGAGTCACCACCTTCTTTCTTTATGCACCATAAGAGAGCAAAGTTGTCATTCTTAGTATAATGTGCATTGTCCCAAAGTTTTCATTGATTGATTCATATTGTTGGTTTTACTTGTCCTCAAATTATTTGTATCTAGTCGCCCTCTTAAACTTGAAGGTATCCTATGCATTTATGTTTTGCTCTCCATGAAGGACAAGCTGAAAACCATTTGTATGTTTTTCCTTATGATTTGAACACACGTTTGACTTTTATTGTTTCATTTTCATGATCTTTTGTTTGTGTTCATTTTCATGTTTACAACATAGTTGCTAAGTTCTTATTGTCAAGATTATATCTTCATGCCCATGTTTTAAGTTCTTATGATCCCAGCTCACAAATGCTTACATATATGATCAAGATTGTGTAGGTGCATGTCACCTTAAAAATTATTCTTTTGTTATTACTTACCTACTCGAGGACGAGCAGGAGTTAAGCTTGGGGATGCTTGATACGTCTCTGACGTATCTATAATTTTTCATGCTCCATGCTTATTTTTACACATTTGCCTACTGTTTCGTTACACTTCGTGGCACTTCTGTGCATTTTCCGGAACTAACCTATTAACAAGTCGCCACAGTGCCAGTTCCCTGTTTTCTGCTGTTTTTGCGTTTCAGAAGTGATACACAGAAAATATTCTCGGAATTGGACGAAACAAGTTCCTGAAGTCTTATTTTCCCCGGAAGCTTCCAGAGATCCGAAGAGGAGATGGAGTGGGGCCACGAGGTGGCCACACACTAGGGCGGAACGGCCCAGGCCCTGGCCGCGCCCCTTACGTGTGAGACCGCCTCGGTCCACTCCTGACGATGCCCCTTCGCCTATAAAGACCCCCGACGGAAAAAAACCTAAGAACCCGATCAATTTTCTAGAACACATCGCGATCCACTGCTGCCGTCGACCCGAAGATCGGGAGGGTCCAGAAGCTCTTCCCGGCACCCTGTCGGAGAGGGGAATCGCCACCGAAGGTCTTCTTCATCGCCATGCTTGCCTCCGGAGCGATGAGTGAGTAGTCTACCTTGGACTATGGGTCCATAGCAGTAGCTAGATGGTTGTCTCCTCCACCATGTGCTTCATGTTTAGATCTCATGAGATGCCCTACATGATTGAGATCACCGTTATGTAATTCTAAATGTTTGGTTTGTTGGGATCCGATGAATATTAGTGTTATGATTGAGTTGCTATACTGAAATATATCTTATGTTATCTCTATATTGTTTATGATCTTGCATGCTCTTCGTTGTTAGTAGCTATCTTGACCGAGTAGTTGCTAGTGACTCCAAGAGGGGGTATTTATGCTCGATAGTGGGTTCATGCCTCTATTTAATCTGGGGAAGTGACAGAAACCTCTAAGGTTGTAGATGTGCTGTTGCTACTAGGGAGAAAACAACATTCATATGCTCAAGGGCATATGCTTTGTTTACATTACACACTTTGCTTAATGCAATTATCTGTTGTTCGCAACTTAATACTTGTGGAGTTCTCGGATTGATTCGCCACAAGTGGATTATTAGTCATAGATGCAGTTGGATGGCGGTCTATGTATTTTGTTGTAATGCCCAGAGTAAATCGCATAGTGATCTTCTTGACATATCATGTTTATCTTTATTCTATCAATTGCCCAACTGTAATTTGTTTACCCAGCATGTGCTATTTATCTTATGGAGAGACACCACTAGTGAACTGTGGACCCCGGTCCTATTTCCATCATATTGCTATCACTTGTTTACTTTACTCGCACTATTTACTTTACTCACATACTTCTATTGTTTTCCACTCGATACGCTCATAACCTTTGTTTCAAGCAAACCGGTGAGACTGACAACCTCATCGCAAGTTGGGAACAAAGTACTTGGTTGTGTGTGTGCAGGTTCCACGTTGCAGCTAGCAAAGCAAAGCTTGGACGAGGCGCCATATATAAATTGTCCGAAGCTGTCGCTAAGCCAGTCCGCATCACCTTCAGTCGTATTGTCTGCTCTTCTCCTGATCGACATACCTTGGTTTCTTAACTGAGGGAAAACTTGCTGCTATCTTCATCAAACCTTCTCTTGGGGTTCTCAACTGGCCGGTTATTTACTTCATCAACTCGGTAGCATCAACTGCCGGTGTAATCAACAGTCCTGATCAACCGAGTCCAAACCGGGGCACCGTGCCAACGACGGAGTCTAACGGAAGTGCGCGGACAAGACCACACAACGCCACGACACCACCTGCATCGGGGGTGTGGTCGACAGGCCACGCACAACGAGACAACACCACGGCAACCATCAACGAAGCCTAACAGAAGCGCACAGCCGAGACCACCCAACGCCGTGACACCATCTGCATCGGGGGGGGGGGGGGTGGTCAAAGGCTACGCGCAGTGAGACGACGCCACGGCACCTGAGTGCCACCGACGTAGACAAAGGGCTTCACGGCACCAAGACACACAAGTACCGTCTTCAAGCTTCCACAGTAGATCAGAACAAGTACATGGCAGCACCGCGAGGCCAAAGCCTCGCCGCCGAATGTACCCACATTGAGCAGCAGCATGAAGTTCCAATGTGATGCCCTCAAGAAGGAAGAACGACGCCAAAGGCGCCGTCGTCACTGAGCTTTCGCCCGGAACCACCACACTAGGGAGAGATTCTCTCTAACCACGCCCCCAGGAGGATTTGCGACACCAATCAGCGCCGTCGTGGTCTGCTCAAACAGAGTTAGAGCAAACGGATTTCTCCGGAGACACACCTGAAGCCAACCGACATTGATGTCGCACGGAGGCCCCCACTGCCTGGAGGTGAGGGAACGGCAGCCAGACTCCCCAGCCAAGATGACCCTGGACGGAGAAGCTGACCCCGGGACAGAAAGGAGCAAGATTGCTCTGGCCAGATCCCGCTCGATCTGGCCCAGACCACACCACCGCCCAGCTAGAGACGGCAGATCCAGGCGAGCCTGGGTCCGCAGTCGACTGGCACCACCTCCTGGGCCGCCAAGCAGCCCCCGCAGCAAAGGGGAAAGACTCCATCGGGGATGGCGGCCGCGTCACCAGGACGCAGCACGAGGCCATCCGAGGGAGGCACGGTCGCGTGCTGCACCATCCGACGCCTAGCTGCACCTCGCCACACCTGCCGTCGACGCCAGAGCGCAGCCGGGGAAGGGCCGAGGAAGAGCCCGCCACGCAGAACTGCCCGCGCCCACCACCTCGAGGAGCCGCAGCGCGAGATGAACGAAATCCCGCTGCCACCGGCCACCGGCGGCCTTTGACCGGCGGTGTATGCCGACGGCGGCGAGGGGGGGTGGAGGGGAAGGGGGCGGCGGCGCTAGGGTTTCCCCGCCCGAGCCGCCCCTGGGAGCGACCATAGTTTTAAAAACCAAATCGGTTCGGTCGTTCGACCAAAAAAAACCTGAACCGATGCCCTCACCGGTTTTTTAAGAGTCACTGGTCCAACTAAGAAAAAACCAGAAAAACTACATAAAAATAATTTGTTTTCTCGAGGAGGTGATCCTAAAACCTAGAACGTTGCTCCAAATACTTTGCATAAGGCCTAATACCACCTTTACTACACTTACTTTGTGATCTACTATGAAAACAAACACAAAATATATGATTCGATGCTAAATTTTTCCAAAATTAACTTAATTATTTATTAAATTTGATGGTTTTTTGTCGCTATTGAACCAGCTGAGCCACCGGTTGGACCAGTGAACCAGTGAGCCAGTCACCTCGCCGGTTCACTCACCGGTCCGGTTTTTTAAACTATGGAAGCAACGCGGGGGGTTGGTGGTAATCTTTTAGTCGACCATATTGATTATTGAAAAAAATAATACTTAAACGACATTGTATTATCTTCTTAAAAAACTAATAAATTTTATAAGCACAATTTCATCAGATCCGACCTAGGTCGTGAAGGCCGCGGCTGCCGCGGGGGGTTGCGTCTTCCGGTGCCTGGCGAGGTGACGTTAGCTTCAGTCCCCATTTAGGGTTCCTGCCCTCTTCCAGACTCCATCCGGCAGCAAGTCTCCGAGTTTCCAATCTGTGAAGGTTTCGGTTGGCTGTGGTTTCGCTTGTTCTGATCGCTCAAGTATGGAAAGTGTGCAAGGTCCGATCTGCATAGAGGATATGTGCTGTTTTGTGGAGCAGATTGGTCGGCTCGTGTATCGTGTTGGTTCTTGGTCCTGGTGAATTTTCAGATCACAGGCTCCTAGGCTGCCAACACGAAGTACTGATTACAAAAGCTTCTAGGTCACCGGAAGGTTGACTCATCAATTTTCAGTTCAGCAGTTTCATTCCAGGGACGTCGTCTCGTCGGCAGTATATTCATTCAACACGTAATTTCAACGCATCAGTATAATCGGGCGTGATTGGTTCCTGCCGCGCATCGCGCTCTCTGGGTTCTCGGTTTCGATTCAATCACGGATCGCGCGCGCCAGCACGTAGTCAATTTGGAGTTTGAGTCACCTTGGTTCGTGAAAGTTACAACCAGGGAGAGGCTAGCTAGCTAGGTAAGAAAATAGAGATATCCGATCGAGGACGATCGACGAGGCGTACGTTTTCCTTTCTACTTCGGAACAGAACGATCCGGCCATATATACGTAGGAGTCCTCGTGTCGTTGCGCCGACTACACAAGTCAATCACGCGATCCAGAGCTGCATCGATCTGTTGCATATGGGGTCGTCAATTCCTCCGTGGTCTGAAATCCCCCAGGACGTGCTAGATCTCGTCATCGACCGGCTCGTTTCCTCCACTGATCGGAGCCTCTTCTCCAAGGCGTGGTCTCGATTACGGCGGCTCCTCCGGATCTCCGATGGCATCGAGGCAGCACGCAGTTTCGAGGCGGTGCGCCGTGCCCGGCAATCGGTCTATGCCGATCGAGCTCGCTTCCGCGCCGTGTGTCGGTCGTGGCATTTGGCTATGCGCCGCCACGCTCCGGCTCCATAGCAGTTTCCATGGATTGTCATGTCGGATGTCTCGTTCTTGACACCTTCAGATATTGTCGGTAACAGCTCGCCCCCACGCATCCCCACCGTGCCCAGTAACGCGAGATGTATTGGCTCCACCGACAGTTGGCTCCTCCTCGACTGCACCGACAATGTCGGGCTGATGCATAACTACTTTTTGCACAATCCTTTCACTAACACGACATTGCCGCTCCCTGAGCTCGATGCTGTGATCGGCTATGTTTCCGAGCTTTTCAAGGTCCTGAAACTACTTATGCGGTCGACTCCGTGTGACATCGTAGTTGTCATGACCAACAACTGGAATTATCCGATCATCTTAATTCAGCCAGGGAAGGGTGTGTGGCTGCCTATGCCGCAAACCGCTCCTTTCGTCTACATCATCGACATTGCTTTTCTTGGAGGCAAATTGTATGGAATCACTGAGGCTGAGGACCATGTCTATCTTCCTATAGATTTTGTTAGCGATGGCATACCAAGCATTACCAATGTCAAGCGCCTCATTAGGCATCCACCGGGCAATTATCTGTATGGTGCTTGGAGGGATGTTAATGATAATATTGAGTGCATGCACAGCGATAAGGGCAAGAAAGATGAGGTCAAGAATGAGGACTGTGAGGTGCATGCCCTAGAGGAACTTCAAAAGAAAACTGGCGATGACATGATCCGTGATAGCGAAACCTGTTGGTTAGATGATGAACACAAGTATCTCGTCAGCGTCATCCGGTACTTGGTTGAGTCCCGTGGAAAACTGCTCATGGTGAAGCCACAATTGCATTGGCCTTCCCATAGTCCCAACTTCCCTCCCGATAGTCTCAACTTCACTCGCAAGGTGGAGGTCTACGAGGCGGATGTTAACAAAGGTGCACATTGGGTGCCAGTTTCAGGTGGACTAGACAACCAAGCGCTTTTTGTGAACAGATTCTTCTGCAAGTCTATTCCTACTAGTGAAGATCTAGATCGGGATGCTCTTCATTTTATTGACACAGGCGAGAAGTTTGATATGAAATCCCAAATTATCAGCCCAACATGGAGAGACATTGACCACGAAGAGCCAATGTGGATATTTTCTCAAGAGCTAGTTGTTTGATAATCTTTGTATTAGGATAACATCTTACACTACATATGATTAGACTGCTAAGTGAAATTTGTAATATTTTCGTCAGATAAGTGGTTTGATAATTGTTATAGGACCTAGTAACGGCATATGAATGTCTTGTGCTAAAAAGTGCACAAACACACTTACTCGATGCCCCAACTAGGAGGAACGCCAACACTCCACGTTTGCTCTTGAACTCACGGATATCGATCACACATGTGTTCATAGTCATGCATTGTAATATTGTTGTAGTTGTAGCTACAGGAATCAAGAATTAACAGGAATTAATGGACGATTTCATTGATGGGGATATTTTTTTTACAAGGAAGAAGATGACTCTAGAACACTCACGGTTCTTCACTATCTTGATTCTACTTTTTATTTTCATCCCTTAACTCTTATATGTTTACACTTTCACCCTTCAATACTCCCCCTCAAGATGGGGCAAATGCATCATATAGTCCCATCTTGCTGCATAAAGTTGAAAACTTTTATCTGGTAAACCTTTTGTTAAGGCGTTTGCTACTTGATTTGCTGAGTTAACATAAGGCATACGGAGAATACCTTGATCTAGCTTCTCTTTGATGAAGTGTCGGTCGATTTCAACATGCTTTGTCCTATCATGTTGCATAGGATTATGAGCAATATCAAGGGCTGCTTTGTTGTCACGGTACAACATTAACGGTTTGGACCGGTATAACCCCAATTCTAGTACTGTAGAAGTATTCACAGCCACAGTATCTCACAAATTCCATGTGCCATGGCTTTAAATTCTGCTTCCGCCGTAGATCTTGCCACCACACTGTGTTTCCTGTTTCTCCATGCAACAAGATTGCCTCCTACAAAGGCACAATATCCAGATGTTGATCTTCGATCATCCAAGGATCCCGCCCAGTCTGCATCTGTATAGCATTCCACTTGTAAATTTCCATGAGTAGTATAAAGAATACCTCTTCCAAGACATCCTTTAAGGTAACAAATGATCCTTATTACGGCATCCATATGACGAGAACGTGGATCGTGCATAAACGGACTAACAACACTTACTACAAAAGCTATATCAGGACGGGTATGAGAGAGATAAATTAAGCGCCCAACTAATCTTTGGTAGCTCTCTCAATCCACCAAAGGTCCATCTTCACTAATCAACTGATGATTCTGCTCAATTGAAGTAGCAACAGGACGACATCTAGACAATCATGTTTCTGATGATAGATCCAAAACGTACTTTCTTTGTGCTAGATAAATGCCTTTAGGAATTCTTGAGACTTCAATTCCAAGAAAGTACCTCAACTGTCCCATATCCTTAACTTCAAATTCTCTAGCTAGATGTTCATTTAGATGTTTTATCTCATCAATATCATCTCCTGTAATAATTATATCATCAATATACACAATTAAGATAGCTAGCTTATCCCGCCAGTGTTTATAAAAAGGGTGTGGTCAGCATTATCTGATTATATCCAATATGAAGCAAGAACTTTCTAAAACGGTCAAACCAAGGTCTAGGTGACTATTTCAAACCATACAAGGACCTATACAGTCATAGCACTTTGTTCTTTGTTTGATCAGTTTCAAAGCCCAGTGGAATGTGCATATATATCTCCTCTTGGAGATCTCCATGAAGAAAAGTATTCTTGACGTCTAACTGGTGGAGATTCCACCCCGAATTTGCAGCATGATATTAATACTCTCACTGAATTCATTTTAGCCACAGGTGCAAAGGTTTCTTCATAATTGATTCCATAGGTTTTTGTATACCCCTTTGCAACCAGACGAGCTTTATACCTTTCCACCTTACCACTTGCATTTTGCTTGACTGTATACACCCATTTGCATCCCACCAGTTCCTTTCCTAGCGGTAATTTCACAAGCTCCCGGGTTTTATTTTTCTCCAAGGCTTCCATTTCTTCCAACATAACTGATTTCCACTTGGGATCTTGAAATGCCTCCTTCCAATCTTTAGGTATAGATGTGCTGTCAAGAGAAGCAATAAAACCTTTAAATGAAGGACTGCAATTTTCATAGGACACAAATTTTGCAATATCATGTTTATATCCAACACAGTCCTTTAGACGAGATGGTATGTCAGTTTCCCTCGCCGTTTTTCACAGAGCAATAGGACAATCAGGAGATGATGAACTTGAAGGTACAATCAAAATTTTAGTACCTTTTTTATTTGTGTCGTGACTTGATTCATCAGTAGTTGTAGGATTTGTAGGAGCCATAGTAGTAGAAATATTTTCTAAGGTCATATGTTCATGTGTTAAATCAAGTAGTAATGGAACTCGGGATGTATGTTTTGTTGAATAGCTATTGAATCGCGTTGTTCATGATCAGTTGGATCTCCTTCAGGCTGATTTGTATTGATATTCTCCTCCCCTTGTGTTACAGGGTTTGACTTTACCATTTCCATGAGAGGAATTAACATAGGAATGTTTTGAGTAGTTTCTTCACCATTCTTCTCCCCCTGACAACCAACACTATGATCATAACTATGAGATGATGGATAAAATGGTTCCTTCTCCTAAAAGGTAACATCCATACTCACAAAGAATCTCTTCTCTGATGGATACCAACACTTGTAGCCTTTTTTAGTAGAAGAATATCCAACGAAGATACATTTGAGAGCACGAGGATTCAGCTTCCCTACTAATGACCTGTAATCATGAACAAAGCATGTACATCCAAAAACTTTTGGCGGTACAATGAAGGAGTTAGTACCAGTTAGACATTCAGTTGGAGCCTTGTGACCCAAAACCCTTGATAGCTTATGATTTACTACCTCCTTTTCAAGGAATAAGGCATCCTCGTTTTGCGTGTTTTTTCTTTGACCAAGATTTACTCTAAATATATAAAGAATATTGGTATAAAATTAGCATCATTGAAAAGTATATTTCAATACAAATCCAACGATACTAATTTTACATAATATAATCAAATTTTAGTTGCTCTATTTGTTCGGTCAAACTTTGCTTTGGAATGCGCGTGCGCCTTATTCCTTGAAAAGGAGGTAGTATCAAATAGGCGGCAGTCTTAATGGCTTCTCCCCACAAGAATTTTTGTACATTCATTGTGAACATAAGGGAGCGAGCCACCTCTAGTAAGTACCTATTTTTTTTCTTTCCACAATTCCATTTTGAGAAGCAGTATTCACACAAGTAGTCTGATGTACGATGCTATTAACATCTAGGAAATAATCAAATTCATTATTAACATACTCCGTTCCATTATCTGAACGGAATATTTTCACCTTGGCATAATATTGATTGCGGACTAAAGCATAGAAATTTTTAAATGCCAAAAACACATCCAATTTTTTGTTTGAGAAAATGATGCCAAGTGCAACTACTAAATCCATCTATAAAGGTTATAAACCAATGCTCTTATAAAAGAGAAGTCAATTTCCCTTTTCTTAAAGTTATCGCTAGTAAGAACTCTATTTCTCGCTGCTATCCCCAATCTTAAGAAGTTTCGACAATAAAGAGGTTAGAAATAAATTTTGCTAGAGTACAGGCGTAGAACAAATGTTATCTTAACAGACCAAAAAAGAGAAAATGAAGGGCTTTACATTGGGTTAGAGTGCTTTCTTAAGGTATTTAGCTCTAAGCATTTCTGCCAAACCGATCTCCATTTTCAAAATCCACAACAATTTACGTACTCCCTCCGATCCATATTACTCTTTGTTAATATGAATGTATCTATCACTAAAATATATCTAAATACATCTATATTAGCGAAGAGTAATATCGGTCGGAGGGAGTAGTGAACTTTCGATTTATTCTGAATATATGTCCCAGACCCCCTTAATCTTTAGGTTGACAAACATCAGGTAACCTAACCTGGTGATATTTCTGAACACTCCGTTTATCTTGGGAAAGAGGCGGTGTTAAAAGAAAGGGCGCGTCTGGAGATCAAGATCAGATGACTGACCTAACGTCATCCTCATTTTCACACAAATTCGAATTGTGAACAAATTTGGAATATGAAAAAAGTTGGATATGAACAAATTTTAAATTGTGAACAAAATTCAAATTTGAACAAAATTTGAATCTGAACAAATTTGGAATATGAAGATATTTCAAATCTGAACAAATTTAGAATGTGAACAAAAATTCAAATTGTGAACAAAATTTGAATCTGAACAAAAATTGGAAAACAGGCTCGCCTGCACAAATCTCAAAGAAAATGGGATGGCTACGTCCGGCGACATCTCTAGCTAGAGATTAGGCGTCTGATTTCTAGCAAATCCATAAAAGAAATCAGGTATCTTAACCTGGTGATATTTCTGAACACTCGTTTATGTTGTAGCAGAGGTGGTGTTAAAAGAAATATAGACGCTTACTCGCACATTTAGGAATTCTAAAAAAGACATCAACTACCTAGTAACTTTTCCAAGACAAGTTTTCAAACTAATGTACTTCTAATAGAAACAAAGCTATCATTACAAGTTGTATTTTTCTTTTCAACCTTATCTTCATGGTTATCGACCCTCACTTTTCATATGCAAGGCCACTACATATTCTGAGGCAAGATTTGACTAATAATTTGACTAAATAAATATGAGTTATATGTCAACAAAAACTTACCATTGGATTAATATTTGGAAGATGGTTCCATCAATATGCTTTTAATGACATATAATTTGTATTATTTTGGTCTAGTTATTTGTCAGAATACTAAAAATGACCTTGTATATATTACATATAAATTACTACTCCCTTCGACCATTATTACCTATCTTAATACGGATTATTTAGACACTAAAATATGTTCGGATACATCCGTAGAGATAATAGTGATTGGAGGGAGTAGCAAATATCTAAATGGATAAATACCAATTTTTGCAAGTAAAGATATAGGCTCTTTTTGGAAGCAATATATTGTTTAGAGAACTCATTATTGCAATACTACAGTTTCCTATTCCCTAGGCACTAAATACCATAGTTTTCTTGTGTTTCTTGGTTTTGTAAAAAGAGGACCAGGCCTCTTTCTTAGAAGCTCCAAAAATTGCACTATAGCAAATACTCTGTCTATCCTAAATTATTTATCATAGATTTGTCTAAATATGCATGTATCTACATGTATTTTATTGTATAAATACATACATATGAATCTATATAAATCTGTGACGTAGATCCAAGCGAAAGCAATGTTTTTCTAGAAATTATGATACTCCAAACACAAACTTGTAATTGTTCTTCGGCAACAACTATAAAATACTACCTCCATTTTAAAATTTAAGACTTTTTAGAAAACTAATTAGCTTTCTATAAGGGTTTAAAATATAAGACTGCTAGAACTCCAGTCCAAAAACGAGAATGTACGACCTCTTTGGCAAAGAAATATCACCAGTTTTGCAAATAAAGATAAAAGCATATTCCTCTTGAATGCAGCAGACGAGCACCACGCAAAAAAACCCCTTCATTTTTCCACTTTGCAGCAGGACGAGGAGCGAGAGCAACTAGATCGAGCGAGCGACCATGGTTAGGGTTTCTGCCCCCGCCATCGCCATGGGAGCTGTCGGCAGTTTCCTCAACGTGACCGTGGGCGGGGCCATGAGCGGCCTGAGGAACGTCTTCGTCCTCGCCGTCGGGGGCGGCGTCGTCGTCGTCGCCGGGGCGTTCCTCCCGCGCCTGATGCGCCGCGCGGGCCCTCTCTTCGCTGACTACGCCCTCCCCAGCCCTCTTCACCCGGCGCTCAAGCTGATGTGAGCATCCTCCTCCTCCTCCTTCCCCCCTCCTCCCCTCCTCCTCCTCATCACCTTCTCGTTCCCTTATGAAGGAAGAAGGGCGCGCGCGCTGAAAACAAGGGGGCGCGCTGGAAGAAGGACAAGGCCGAACGCCTCGCGTCAAGGAAGTTTGGGCCAGCACCCCGCTGAACAAGGGTATTACTTCGATCGACCTGATCCATCCTATTTACCTGACGCCCGTGAATTTTTGGTATAGCCATGTTTGCGTGATTTGGGGCATGTTCCGTGCGGGGAGGATTGTGTTTTTGGCCTCTTTACAGGAGAGGATTGGTGGCTTGTCCTCAATTTTTTCTTCGTTATTAGTAGAACATGCATGAAATTGATTGCTCTATTAACATGGTCTTATGAAGGGAGTGGATGGCTTGTCCCCATTTTTCTTTCTCGGTAACTATACTGTTGGCATATATCAGCAGCCCATTTTCATTAAAAAAAAGCGTCAGATTTAGGGTGATTCATGTATCTTAAAACAGTCTAGTTTCTAATTTTGTTTCCCGTGTCCCGGTTCTGACTGTCCATTATATGCATCATCTATCATGGAATTAATAATTGTTATGGTAATCAAATAAAAGGGATGTTGATGTTGTGTATTGTGTGTCCTGGAGCTTCGAGTGAAGGGCAGGGATGCAATGCCTGCTTTTCTCATACTGCTCCAGAGAGTAACTGTTGCCTTCTCATGGAGGTAATATATGGTGGCTTGTCCCTTGTTTTACTTCCTTGGTAAAGATACCGTTGGCGTACATCACCAGCTCTTTGTGTGCCACTTGAGGGAAGGTCGATGGTTCTCTCTGGGTAAATCCAGTAGGCTCTAAAGTATTAAGTGAGAAGGACCAATTTATGACCAAAACGATCTCTGCAGAAGGGACGGTGCTAGTTTTAGTTCACTACTGCACTTGATGCTTCATGCCAAACCTGAAATCCCCACAGACCCTGCTATTGACTTGCACAATGTGGGGTTTGAAACCTGATATGCTAGGGGGTGCAAACATCTTCATAGAATTCATGGTCAGTCGTAGCTAGTGTTAACGAGCAAGTGTTCCACTTTGCATGGGACGGTCACAAATGTCGGATACGCCAGTTTGCAAGCAGTCTGTTTGTTAAACTTACTTTTATTTTCATGACCTTTTGTAAGTCTCAATTATTTATGTAATTTAACAGCATGCTCCTGCCAGTAAGTATAAACAAACAAAAGAGAAAATTAGGTCGCCACCAACCCTAAACCAGTATTGTGTCTCTTAGTTATTACCCTTTTCCCTGGGGCTCTTTGCTTGATACCTGTGTTTTCTGTTACGATGATATCACAAGCAAGACCCTTTTGCCTGAATTGTTGCTTTTATTTGCATCACATGATCAAAACTGCCAACTCACATAGTTTTATATCTTCTTAACTGGACAGGTGACATTGCCCTGGAGATAGATAATGACAGCAGTTTCCATATCAGACTTACTTGCTATTTTGGAGTAGTTCAGTTCTCTCTGGATAGACTATTACTTGTGGCTTACATATGATGAATTGTCGCCACATCTTTGCTGGAGCGATGACACTGAGATCATGTTTTCTTGCCTACGTTGTTTGTTTCTCTGTACTGAAACTAATGTATTGTCATCTATTGGCATGATTCTTATGGTAGTAGAGAAGTTGATGTTAATGCGCTAAATGAGCCCCAATATCTTGTGACTTGGTGTTTATGTTTGTTACTTTTCCTGTTGTGCCTCGTCTTTGTCATATGCTTCAATGCACAAAAAGAACCATGCTCTTGACTTTGCAATAGGTTAATAGTATACTGTATTATCATAGGATAATACTCCAGTTTCCAACAGAGAGAACAAGAGGCAGAAAAGAAGTACAATAATGCAGGCAATCATTCACATAAATCTCACTATAAGTACTGGACTTGGACCAGTAATTTCTACATATGGAAGTTCATTTAGTACTAATTGAGTTTGCTACCCGGCTCCATTTTAGCCTGGTTTTTGTTAATTAACAGGATAGCTCTCTTCTTCTTAATCAATGGAAAGGCAAATCTTTTGCCTCATTTCAAATAAAAACAAAGTTTGCTACCTGGCCCATATATCGATGCCGACTCTTAGGCGCCATCGAGTTTTCTCTCTGATCTCGATCGGACCCACGACCAAATCTCTACAAATACCGATTGGAATACAATATGTCTAGCAGATTCCTCCGTTGGAAAACAATCCCTTGTCCCGCTGACGAGGGTTAACTCGACAAATGTCCTAGATGAAGGACTTAGGATCGGGGAGATAGGGCGTTGGATGAACTCGAAGGTAAAGTTAGTCGAAATAGGTGTATGTCGAAAGTAAACTTGGGTGTTCAACTTGGCTTGCTTTCAATCTGCCCTCCACCGTCCCCTCCTGGCCCCTATATATAGGTGGCCAGGTCTCGAGGATCGGTTCGGGTTCTATACAGATTACAAATATCGACATACGGTAATAACTCGTATTCGACTATCATTACAATTGGGCCTAGCCTATCGGGCCTCAGGGGTACACAACTAACGGGCTCTAGTAACTATACCCTTGTCAGTAGCCCCTGAGATTCTACCAGAATTGCAGATTCAGGTTGAATCTCTAATCTTCAAATCTTCGACTTGGTCAATTCTTCACATCTTCAGATCTTCGACTTGGTCTTTCGACTTATATTTTTTTCGCAAGGGGTTTTGATGAACAAGCCTGACAACTCTGACGGATCAAGAGGTCAGTTAACTGCCGGAACAGATACTTGTCACCTACTTCAAATTCAATCCCCTTGGACTTGAATTCGGGATACCGGTCAAACCCACTCTTTTGCCTCATTTAGGACTTATAAAGAATGAATCCCAGTGGTTCTCAGGGTACCCAGTGCGTCCACCAGGATTTTCTTCGCGTCGTAGACACGGATACATACCAGCAGAGCGCATCCATGTGCGTATACCAGGCCACACAGGACGGATCCCAGGGTCTTACCTTCGTGACAAGTCACGGCATTCGAGTTTCGTTGCGATAACGTAACTCGAGAATCGCAGTCAAATTTTGACTGAAACAATTCGGGTTTCTACAACCATAAAACTCGCTCCCGATGGGAGTGACGCTTGTCCAATCTTCAATGCTTCACCAATCAACATCGTCGGGTGCGCGCTCAGCGCTCCCGATGGGAGTAGCCCCCGAGGCTATAGTCGAAAAAAGGTTTTTTTTTCGAGTATAGGCTCAAGAGATAATAATGCTCGTCATACTTCAACTCGAAACACTTCACCTGCGAAGTTCTTCAACTCTAGATACTTTCAAGAATCACCCTTTCGTCGAGTACCGACCCTCTTCTTCAAATGTAGAGTTCCATTCTATACTTTGTGAAAGGAGCAGCCCCCAAGGCTATACTCAAGAATCTTTCTCATATAATCTTTCTTTAAAAACTCTGTATTTGTCGGCGCCATCCTTTGACCTTTGTATATATTGCATTTATCGCGTCAATGATGACGTAACTCTTCATTAGTGCGAACCGTTTTATTGATAATCACTGTAACTTCCACGATTTTGTGACCGTTGAACGGGCCGCACGATTTTTTACCGTTGGTGGGCTGCCGTTTCCGATCTTTACGCCACGTCTCAGCCCACGATCCTTCTCCCAGAAGATATATAAGTGGCATAGTGGGGAATCGTACTATTCACCAGCTCGTGACCTCCGCCGCCTCCATTGCTAATCTCTCCTGCCTCTTCCTCTCTTGCTGAGCCCCCGAGCGCACTTTTGTGCTGAATGCGAGTGAAGCATCTGGCCACCAAGAGCGCTATGGCCAAGTCCTCTGCCACCAACTGGGTTCGCTCCACCATCTCCAAGAAGGAGGTGCAGAAGGCCAAGGCGGACGGCTTCGTTGCCGCCAAAGACTCCATCATCTTCCCCAGCACCGAACGGATCCCGAAGCCCCCGAGCGGTTACCGGGTAATATTCCTTGCTTTTCTCCTCCGAGGTTTCTCTCTTCCTGCCCACGAATTTCTCCGTGGGCTCTTGTTTGTTTACGGCGTACAGCTTCATCAGCTTACACCGAATTCTCTTCTACACATTGCCTGTTTCGTGACTCTTTGCGAGTCCTTCTTGGGCATTGAGCCTCACTTTACTCTCTGGAGATCACTCTTTCGACTCCGTCCCAATGTTTCTCTGGCAAGGAAACCCGAACTGGGCGGAGCCGTTGTTTCTGTGCGCCCTGAAGCGCAATATCTTGAATTTTCTATGGCCGCATCTGTCCAAGGGTGGAGGACAAAGTGGTTCTATATCAAGGACCGCAAATCCTCTCCTGAAGATGACTTCGGCCTTCCTCCTTTTGACGCTTCTCAAGAAGTGAAGAAATTGAAATCGTGGGATTCGCTTCCCTCAGATGAGGAAGTTGCACAAATTCTTCCTCTTCTATCTCGCATTCAAAATCTTAAAACAGGCCTAGGGGGTGCTTTGTCGGGTATCCAGCTCATGGCGTTTTTCATACAACGTCGAGTTCAACCCCTACAGCACCGCCTCACCAATCTCTGGACTTATTCTGGCTTGGAGGACCCTACTCGCATATCTGAAGATCTTATGTCGAAAGAAGATGTCGACAAGCGAGTAAGGAATCTCACCAAGCTCACCAAGGAGCATTCAGTTGCTGACCTGAAGTCAGATTTCTTCGACTCCGTGCACCCTATTCCTGAGGTATACACCGCTGCATCCACTTTTATCCAACTTTTCTTCATTTCGACTTGCATCATTCTTTGGTACCCGAACTCTGCTGATTTATTAATATGCAGGGTCACGAATTTATTGTTTCTCGCCCTCCTCTTCCGGAGGGAGGGCCCCTTCCTGCTGATTTGGCATCTCCCGCATCTGAAGCCCCCGAGGCTGACGAAAGTCAGGACGAAGATGATGTCGAAGAATCGGAAGATGAGACTAGCTCGTCGACATCACTTCCTCCCGTACTTGCTGATGAGGTTGGTGTCGATAAGAAAAGAAAACGTGTCGACGACATCGCTTCCTCGAGTTCTGCGGCGGCTGGTAAAGCCTCTGTTGAAGTGGAAGACCTTGAATACTTCGACATGCTAGCTTCGTAAGTATTGTAGTCACGCTTCTCAATTGTATCTTCTTTGACTTGTTTTCATAATTTGCCTTTGTCATGTAGTGACGACGAAGAGCTGCCGGCGTATGCTACGGCTGCTCCCTCGATTTCTGCTGCGGCTATTGAGGAGCCTGATGAACCAGCTGTTGCGGTGAGGACTACCAGGTCCACTGTGAGGAAGGTGCCTCAATCTCAAACCCGAAACCCCAAACGCTCGAAGAAGACCAAAGAAGTCGAGGTTTCTCTGGAGGCCCATGTTTCTGCGGTTTCTTCTGATGATGTGAGTGATTCTTTTTCCTTTCTTTCCTTCCATGCCCTTCTTCTCTTATACTTTTCTTTTGGCAGGCATTGATCAAGAGATTTATCGCCCTGGGCACGGAGTGCGCGGGGTACCTAAAGGTTGCGAAAGCGTCCGAAGGTACAATTTTTGACGTTCAATCACTATTTGCCTTCTGCACTGCATCCTTCATTATATACCTGATTCCTTGTCGATTTCTTGTGCAGCTACTTTAGCAGCCGCCAATGCTCGAATTGCTTCACTGGAGGCAGAGCTGAAAGCCTCGCAAAAAGCTTATGATGCTGCGACCGCTGCTAAAGCCATTGCTGAGAAGTCGCAAAAATCTGCGCTTACGAAGGCGAAGAAAGCGGAAAGGGCTTTGGCTGATGCTCAGAAGGAAAACACTCAACGAGAGCAGGCCGTAGCAGAACGTCTTCACACTATATCTTCTGCTGCCGAACGTAAGTTTTTCGACTTGTCTTCTATTTTCATCTCCTGTTGCGCTAGTGTGCTTGTTGACACTTGCCTTTTCTTGTCTTTCTTATCGCTGTAGAATTCACAGGGGTATCCCCGTCGTCCCTTCAAACAGATGACGATCCTCTCATGGATGCGGTTAATCAACTCGAGGCAAACTGGATATCTATCCAGGAAAACTTTGAGTTGGTTAGTCGTGTTTTATCGCGACTGTTTGTCGGCTTATGGCCGAAGAAAAAGGCGACAGTCCCGAAGGATAACTTGACTGATCTCGCCAAATCCTTCGACACCACTGAAGACCCTCTTCTCCAGTTCAAAGCTCTTTCCATTAAGCGTGGAGCTGAAGGTGCCATTGCGCTATCTCTCGCTCATGGGACGGACTTTGATTGGGAGAAAGTTAACGCCCCTCTCGGCTACTCCCGGGATGAGATGAAGATTTTCTTCGAGAAGGCGAAGAAGCTAGCACCTGCGCTGCTGTCGACTATTTCTCCTTCGGCAGCCTCTTCCGTGCCTGCTGCATCGGCTTCGGTGGTGAAAGATCCAGTACCACCATCGACTTCTGGCGAGGAAACTGCCGTGCCCTCTTCTGCCACGGAGCACCATGCTGAGGTGGCGTAGATTCAGCCTCTTTGTAGTATTCAGTTTCCTCCTTTTTAATGTAAAAGACTCCAAGTAGGTACAACCCGAGAAACTTAGTCATAGGGTTGTACTCTTATGTAAATATATCTGCTTCGTAAGAAGTTTTTATGCTGCATTTCTGAAATAGCTTCTCCTTTCTTTCTTTTTGTAGTCGATGCGTGGCAGTGATCCTTCTTCTCATCCTTCTGCTCCTTCCTCTGCTCGTGGATTCAATCCTCAGATTTTGTCGACTCTTAGTCGATGTAGTCACTGCGAAGAATATTCTTCCAGGATTGCCGACCTTGAGACTCGCCTATCTTTGGCTAAACGCCAAGCGCAGATGGCTATTAAAAAGGGTAGCCAGGCCAGTGGCTATATGAAGAAAATCTCTTCACTTGAAGAAAAGGTCTCCCGCTTGACGGCGAAGGTTGCTCATAATGAGGAATGCGAATCTTTCATTCTTGGCATTGTTGAGTCTGCTTGCGAGCTATTGCGATGTGAGTTTCCTGTCGACTCCTTCTTTAGCTGTTTGCGCACTTCTTTTTGTGATATATTTGGCATTGTAGGTACTTGCTTGGATTTTGCTGCTGAAGAACGTCGAGTTGCTGAGCGAAATGCTGCTTTGGAGAAGATATCGACTGACTACGAGACTCTGTGGTCTGATCCTCGACGCCGGAGCGCCATTGTATTGCTTCAAGACCGTGCCCAGCATATTGGCGAGTCAGTTGATGGTTGCCGGCGGGCTCTTACAACTATGCACTCTGTCATGCTTCCCCGTAATCCTTTGCCTGCAACTTTCCCACTTCTTCTTGATGCTTTCCGATCTAGCCAGCGAATTCATAGGCTCATAGAGCTGAACCTAGTGGCTGGTGCCAATTTTGCCCTTGGGTGGATACGGAAGTGGCAACCGAGGTTGAATTACAGCACTATGTCCCTAAGTTTGGCTCCAGGTGGAGCTAGCCTTCGGGTTCATATGGAGAGCACGCTTCAACCTGCTCGAAGACTTGTAGCTAGGCTTCTAGAGGCGGATGCTGCGTTTTTCCGCGAGTATCATTATTTAGATCCTTTAGGCGTAGATGATTCTGACAACCCGATGTTGTCAGGTGTGCGTGGAACGCGAGAGACTCTTTATTTCTCGACTATATGTCTGAAATTTATTCTCAAGGCGTATTTGTATGGTTCGTGCGTTTGCCGCATCTTCTCTTTGAAAGACTCGTAAACTCAAATATGAGGAACGATTTATCTTTATTTATACTTGTAATGTAAGATACATGGGGTGACCCAAGAGATCCGGCCTATGACCTGTGTTCTGGATCTAGAGGGCATTGCCCCTGGAATAACTCGTGGCTTTTCCAGCCTTTATTGTTCTACTCTATCGCTTTTTTGATGCTTATGTCGTCGTGGCTTTCCCTTTCTCTTCTGCGCCTGTGTCTTCTCCTGACGCTTCTGTTCGTGGCTTCTTCGTTTCGGGCGCCGCGGTGCATCCTTCGAGTAACTTGACGCCTTCTGTAGTCGCGCTCTTTGCCTTTTCTGCATGGTTGGCTATTATGCCAAAATTTTGCGCCATCTTGTGGAATTCCCTGTCGCAGAGATCTGAAACTTCAAAGCTTCCTTTTATTGTGATTATTCCTTTTGGTCCTGGCATCTTAAGTACCAAGTACGTGTAGTGAGGTACTGCCATGAATCGCGAAAACGCGGGTCGTCCGAGGATCGCGTGATATTGTGATGGCCAGTCCATAACTTCGAAGTCTAGTTTCTCCCTTCTGTAGTTTTGTCGGTTGCCGAAGCAAACGTTGAGTGCTATTCGACCCAGCGGGTAATTGGCACTTCCTGGTACGATTCCATGGAAGGAACAGTCTGTTGGCTTCAGAAACTCTAGTGATATATGCATTGCTCTGAGTGTTTTTGCGTATATCAAGTTAATTCCACTCCCCGCATCCATAAATATTCTGTCGACATCATACGCGCCGATTTGAGCTTTGAGTACCAGAGGCGCGTTTCCTGGCCGAGGTACTGTTATGGGATGATCCTCTCTGTTGAACTCGATTGGTTGTTCTGACCAATGCAGATATTCTGTTGTAGCTGGAGGCGACATAACTGCTAGGTTGACTTGTCGAGTTATACTCTTTTCTTCTTTGTTTGACTTGGGCACAGGTTGTATCATTGCTGTAATGTGTCCTTTTGATGGGACATATCCTTCGTCGTCGTCGTCGTGTCCCTTGTTTTGCTGGTCTTGCCCTTGAGGAGCTCCACTGTTTCCTTGCTTGCTTGTCGAGGGATTATTACTTCCTTCGAATCCTTGTCGCCTTGCTTCGGTTTGCTTATTGATTGCTGCTTCTTGTAGCTTTAAGAATGTTGTGCAGTCTTTCATTGTGTGCCTTGATACTCGCTTTCCGTCGACGAACGCTGAGTGTATATGACAAGGCCCGTTGAGCATATCTTCTGGTGATGGGTTGTACTCTCTGGATTCTCTTGATGGGAATTTTTTGTAGTCCTCTCTTCCGTAGCTGCGATATCCCGAGCTTCTGCGATCGTTTCCTTGATAACTGTTGTCTTTGTATCCTGCGGCGACTTGACTATGAGAGCCGTAGGTGTCGTAGTTTCGGGATCGTCTCCTTTGACTTCCATATCTGTTTCTTCTGTCGTCTTCTAGAGATCGTGTCCGTTTGTTGTTGCACGCATCTTCTCCATCCGCAAATCTGTTTGTTGTGTCCATGAGATCTGACACTGTTTTTGGTTTAATTCTACCCATCTCTTCGACTAGGTCTCTTCGCCTTAGTCCAAGGATGAACGCATCTATTGCTCTTTCGTCCGAAACTTCGACTGCTGAATTTTTGATAAGGCTCCATCTTTGGATGTAGGCCCGTAGTGTTTCGTCGCGTTGCTGTACGCACGCCTTGACTTCTTCTATTGATGCTGGCCGTTTGTATGTTGACCTGAAGTTGCTTGTAAATTGCTTTGTGAGGTCTTCCCAGCTTTCAATAGATTCTTTCTCCAATTTACTCAACCATGACCTTGCTGCGCCGGTGAGGTGTAGTTGCAAACTTTGCATTGCTGTTTCTTTGGTTCCTCCTAGTATTTGGACTGCTTGTAAATAATCTGCGAGCCATGACTGTGGTTCCTGTGATCCGTCGTATTTTTGCTGATCATGAGGTAATTTGAATCCCTTAGGCACTGGAGTGATGCGAACCCTACGGGTAAAGCATGATGCCCCCATCTCTTTTTCGTCGTCTTCATAGTCGCGCCTTGGGGATCGCGATTTTCGAGTTCCACTGTGCTGTTTTGGTGATGGCGATCGAGATCGGTGTTTACTGCTTCTATGCCGAGGACTATGGCGAGGTGACCTTGCTTTGTGTGCTTCCTTGTAATGATGCGCTTCTTCTCCTTTTGCTGATAGCTTGTGACTTACCATATTGAGTCCATTTAGTGCTGCTCTATGCATATGCTCCCTAGGATCTCCTGGACTTGGTCGAGTTGTAAGTAGATATGCTTGCGCTGCCACTAGTGCTGCTTTGGGAGTTTTTGGTAGGATGTTTCCCTGCTCGTCGACCGATAGGAAGGACGAGTCAAGGTTTTTGGAAATACTTTGCTTGTCGGAGTACTCGAGGTTATCGTACCTTGAGCCATGTCGACGATATTGCTTCCTCGCGTTGCTGTATGATGCGCCGCTTCGTGCTCTACGGGCAGCTTCGCTGGCTGCAATGGCTGAATCTTTTCTTCTTTGTATCTCTGACTTTTCCTTTGCTAGTTGCTTTGCTTGCTGCCTGAGGGCATAATGATACCCAAAAAGCATGTCTTTGCTGGAGCTGGATGGTATTGGTTTGCCGTGTTCTACGGCTTCTCTTATTATTTTCCACTCGTCGACTGATAGTCGAATTTTCTCCCTGGCTGCGAGGGTTTCCGCTGTTTGCCCTTCTGCTAGGTGATTTGCTCCCCTGTCGATATTTGCTGGGTTTATCACTGGGTTGTTATTTTCATCGAATTCTTCTGAGTTGTCGCCCACAATGGCGAGTACTTGGCACTGCTTGCCGATGTTGCTTTTAAAGCTTGAAAAGATCGAGTTGCTGTCCTCAGAAAGTTCTAACCCTGTTTTCCATGTGTCTGTTGAATTGTCTGAGATATTGTCGAGTTGGACTTCCACGTCGAAATTTTCTTTTTCTTTGTCGCCTTCTGCGATCTTTCTTTTTTGCGCTTCTTCTAGGCTGACCGGCGAGTTTACCTCGCTGGAAGAGCTTTCAGAATACTCCATCACTACTGTTGTTTCGGGTTCTTGTGCCGACGGATCTTGATCTTGTTTCGTCGAATCCGAAAGGCGAGAGGAACCCGATGGCCCGATGAAGATGCTCAAACTTCCAATTGTTAGCTCCACCTCTTGACTTCCATCGACTTCTGGACTGCTGTTGGCTAAAAGCGAAAAAGCCGTCGAATTCATAATTCCAACGCCCAGAGTCCCCACGGTCGGCGCCAATTGACGAGGGTTAACTCGACAAATGTCCTAGATGAAGGACTTAGGATCGGGGAGATAGGGCGTTGGATGAACTCGAAGGTAAAGTTAGTCGAAATAGGTGTATGTCGAAAGTAAACTTGGGTGTTCAACTTGGCTTGCTTTCAATCTGCCCTCCACCGTCCCCTCCTGGCCCCTATATATAGGTGGCCAGGTCTCGAGGATCGGTTCGGGTTCTATACAGATTACAAATATCGACATACGGTAATAACTCGTATTCGACTATCATTACAATTGGGCCTAGCCTATCGGGCCTCAGGGGTACACAACTAACGGGCTCTAGTAACTATACCCTTGTCACCCGCTGACAGTGAATCTTCTGAGGGCAACATAATGGCGACAGGTATCAGCCAGTGTCAATATTAGGAACCAAACTAAGTGAAATAGGAGAGAATTTTTTTCTATGGTTGCAGAACTGATGAATGGGGAATGTATGAGAGGTCAGGGTGCAAGTGGGAGCGGGCTCTCCGCGGCGCCCATAATGCAAGCTCGTTACTTTACTCGTGTTGAAATCTTTGGGCATCTCAAATGTCTAAACAATTTTTTCAATTTTTATTTGATTAATTGTGGGTTCAATGTGTGCCAACTTGATTGGATTTGAGTAACTTTTAGTAAATGAGTATTTCCAGAACTTGCATGATTTGAGAAACTTTTTAGGCTTTTTTTAAAAAAGTCGAAAAGGATGTGAAAATTTGGATCCCGACTTCTCCATCGATCAATGCACATAGGCATAAAATGATTCGGACATTTTTTTTTCATGAAGTGGGGAAGCATTTTCCTATATCTGCTATTTTCTTTGCAGGCATGGAATGTTGGGACGACATACTATGGACAAAATCATGGAGAAACAGGTAGATTATGAGTATAAGGCGGAAAGATTAAAAGTGACGTTAGACATGTGGACATTTTTTTTTGCATGTGAAGGTGTCTTGAAACTGTTTGTTTGTGCTATTATGTCTGGAAAAAATTATGTTGGAGAGTTTCAGACCACTATGGATGAGCAACAGTTTGAGACGTGGTTCAAGAAATGGAATTGCTATTCTCGATTCAGATAAGACAATGGTTTGTTTACGAAACGCTCTTCATTTTATAGGATCTCCCAATCGTCCAAAATGCCATCCCTTTTGTTAAAGACCAATCATTTATTTGATTTGGAGATAATAGAAGAAATGGTGAACTATTTAATAAATCTGAATTCTCATTGTTTCTATGATTCCAAATGGAAGATCAGGGCATTTTTGACCAATTCAAAATCTTTCTAAAGTTTTCTAAAACATAAAATTCTTGAAAAAAATGAGAAATACTTTTATTTTGTTTATGTAGCTTTACATCCGGATCTTGTTCAGAGTAATGGAAGGTTTTCATGACCTAAAAACTAGGTTTGGTCGGCCAATTTTGCCATCAAATGTGGGTTTTAGGTGTTGCGGGAATCATTAGCACAGTATAGGTCTCAGCTCTTGCAGGAGGAAAGGTGCCAACAAGGCTCATTAGAATATTTGTCTCTACAATCTAAAAAAAAAGAATATTTGTTTCTACTAAAACATAATACCACTAGTTTCACTAATACTCCCTCCGTCCTGAAAAGTATGTCGTAAATTGTCTAATTTCGGATATATCCATCAAATCTACAACATACTTTTGTGGATGGAGGGAGTAAAATAAATAGCATGATGTTTTTGTATCAAAATATAGCATACCATGTTGCAAATTATATGTGTGCGCGCGCACACGCCATGAGACATGGCATAAATTTACGATCGAGACTCTATTTCCCCCCAGAAAGTATATGGTGCGCAATGTGGGTTAACTAGGCTAATTTATAAGCCTGCGAACCATTTTGCCTCTTTGTCTCCCAAGTGAGAAGGACGGCGCCCAACTCCCCCGATCTCCATCGGAGAGGGCGTTGGTCCCGTCTCCCTTCTCTTGCCACTCTGGTGGCAGGAGGGAGGGGATCTTGTTCCTTCGTGCTAACTGTTTGTCGTGGTACGTCGTCAGGGTAGTGGGAGCGGCGTTCAGACGAATAAATTTGATGCAACTCTACTCCCACACCAATGACGACCTTCACAACAGTGCCCCGGAGTTGATGACAATGTGTTCTTATCATTTGTTCAGATCGACGGCTTGGTCTTCACGTCGTTCTTCAGATATGTCAAGATCCATTTCTTGGGGTGTCGGTGACATTCATCGTTATCCACAGTGGCGCTAGAGTCAAGGGCGAAGTGCATGCTTTGGAGCAAGGATGCAGGCCTAGAGGCAGTGGATCTATCGTTACCCCCTCCCCCTCCCCGACTTCATCAATGGGATGTGGTGGATCTGGGTCCAAGAAAGCACGGGGATGTCACTGGCCGACGTGCACAACGACATGTGCCTCGCTGCTTGCGGTGGGTCTGTTCGTCAACTCACAAAGCCTCGTTGGCGATGGTGGATCTAGCAACGGAGGAGGCTTGGCGTCTCTTCCAACGTGTGTCTAGGCGGTGTTGGAGTTTGGCAGTGACCGATGGCTTTGGAAAGTGCAGGAAACCCTAAGGATCGTTATGTATTTTCTATCCTTTAGGGTTATTTATACAAAGTTTACAACGCAACTGTTTTCTCTTGGTTTGTCAGTTTGCACGTTTGTTTTTTCATGTAATATCATTTTCTATTAATGAAATATGTGATTTCTCTAAAAAAAACTAGACTATTTTTTTAATGAAAATATGTAATAACTCATAGATACAGTATATATTTACATTACAACTCGGATTTGACTATATTTTTTCCAAAATCTATAAGAGCTCATACAATAAGCTATATCGAAATTTATGTTGTTTTCTCTCTTTGTATGGGGTTTAGAATTTAATTATACCAATAATAGATTCATTTTATATCCAATGTCTGAAAGCTTCTCGGTATTTTTCTAAACTTGCATGAAAACCAAAGTTAGATGCACCACAAGTCCACAAGCCTCGGTGCACCGGATGTGTTCTCGAGATTGATGCAAAGAAACATGTAGATATAACCAGTGGAAGAGACCACACTAGATTAAAATCGAGCCGCATACTGCAGCGAGCAGGTAATTTATAGCCGAGCAAGAAATTAGTCAAGGATGCATAACAAATTAATTAAGTTTATGCGTGACTTTGATATGTTGGAACTAGCTTGATCCTGAAGAAACATAAACATGTTTGATACATATAAATTCCATGTAAATTGCGAAGGAAAGACAGACCTCGATGGGCTATGGTTCATGGTCCTGGAGCAATTGCTGCGCCTACCGCCCGGACAGAGAGAAATCTGCACAAGTTGAAAGAGGAATTAGGAACAACGTGAAGAGCCGTGCAAAGTACTGCCGCGCACCCCCGATCTGCAGAAGAGAGGATAGCACGGCCGGGGTGGTGGTTCTTCTTGGCGCTGGCGGCGGCCCTGGCCACCGGCTAGCTGGGTTCGTTGATGAGATTTTGCATCGACCTGGAACTCTGGATCGAGTGAGGCAGAAGATAAGAGAACGGGGAAAGGTAGACAGAAACGAGCCATAAATAACTACCGGTTGCATGGGCGCGACGTGGCTCCAGCGGAAAGCACCGGCTGCATCTGGGCCAGGATATCTCGTGGGCCCCAGCTGTCAGTGGTCGCAGGGGTATGCTTGTTGGTTCAACACCGAAGTCAGAACTCGTTCCGACCAAGGAGCGATCTGAGATCTGAGCCGTTATTACCGGAACGGAAAGTAGAAACGAGAGCATGACGCAACCGAGTACCATACCACACCACAATTTTAGAGGCGATTTAGACAAAATTAATCTAAATTTGAAACGATTTCAAATAATAAATCATCGGCGAAACTATTTCACACGAATAACCCTTTTTGGCCGCGCCATTCACGGTGGCGTGGCAGAAGGTGGTGCGGCGCCACTATCGGTGGCGCAGCACATGCTGCCATGTCGGCTAAGCGGGTCCCGCCCTGGTAAGTGCGGCGCCACTGGTAGTGGCGAGGCACTAGTGCTTGCGGCGTCACTGGTAGTGGCGCGGCACTTTAGGTTTAGGGTTCCCGCCCAGCCCCGAGCTGGTCTCTTCCCTCACTTCCTCCCTCATCTCTTCACAGCAAAGGCGGCTGCTCTCTCTCCCCCTCTCAATCCTCCCACCCAAAACCACCCAAATCGAAGCTTTTCTCCGTGGATTTCTCCTTCCCCAAGTCCCCTAAGGTACTCTCCATCATTTCCCATTGATTTGACCCATTGGAATTTGCATATTTGATTTTGAATCCCCAAATCCTGGAAACCCTAGAAATATTGATTCACCCAAATTGCAATGTTGATTCTTGTTAATTTGGTCAATGTTGGCTTGTATGATGTGTATGAAGTATTTTAGTGTAGATTGGTAGGTTAGGGTTAGGGTTAGTTGTTATGATAGGGTTAGGGTTAGGGTTTTCTTGTTATGTTAGGCGGTTTAGGAGTATGATGTGTTAGTAAATATTGGCATAGGTACTTATTAATTTTTTTACCTTATTGTTGTTATACCAAATATAGGTATGGCGAGAATTGTTCATGTTCATCATGTTGACAAGGAAGCATATTTGAAAGGCAATATAGAGCCCGACCCGGATGAGCTTGACTTGGTGTTCGAGCGTACTCCTACATACGCCGAGGTGTTGGAACAAGTTAGGATAGAGTTGAAATGGATGGACCCTAGTGATGTTGTTGAGTTGGAGGGTAGGCACAACGTCGGATTTGGCATGCACTTCCGTTGGAAGATAATGCGTATCAACTCCGAGCAACGTTGGGGTGCATACAAGGAGGTGGTGGCCGAATCTCTCGACAAGGCTCTTGAGTTATTTGCCACCAAAAAGATTGGTGGTACTTTGCATGTGGACTTGAACCGGAGTGCCTCCCGGGTTGATGCTAGGAATTCTCCACCGAACCACCAAGAAGAAATGACGGATGGAAGGCCAATTTCAAAGGAGGACGAAGCATTGGAAGAGGAGGATGATGAGTGCGGGGATGATGAGAATGATATTGAGCTTCATGACCACAATGTTGGAGATTTGGATATGTACTATACACAAGAAAATATGGACCATGACATCCCGTACTCGCGATGCTATGCATCAGACTCGGATGACGATGGTCCCGAAGAAGAAGTTGATGAGGAAGGGTTCACGGCCAATGAGGCCGAAGTCCACGAGAAGGTATTGGGGCGAGATCATCGGATACCATTGTTCCATGATCTTAGTCTCGTGGATGAAGCCACGGTTGACGGCGGCGAGGGTATAGTGCTTGGACCAAGGCCTACTTCTTACCGGGATGGCAATCACGAGAGTAATGGTATATCAAAAGGCTTGATGTTCAACACCTTGGTGGAATTTAAGCAATGGACCAAGGACTTCTCGGTTAAGTATCATCGTCCCTATACGGTGCTTCACTCAGACGTGAAGAAGCGTTACACTGTTAAGTGCGAGGAGGATCGATGTCCTTGGATTGTGCGTGCAAGACCATGGAAGGGAGGACCCGATTGACGCATAACAAGTTGTGTGCCAACTCACATGTGTCGCGGAAAGAGGGTGGATGGCAAAGCAGTAAAGCACGATCACCGACAACTCACCTCCGAGTTCATCGCATATAGACTTTCCAACCAAATCTCGTCACTTCCAACAATGAGCATCAAGACAGTCATGGAGCTTGTTAAAGCTCTCTTTCACTATGATGTGAAATACGGCAAGGCATGGAAAGCAAAGCAAGCTGCATTCAGGATGTTGTATGGTGATTGGGAAGAAGCATACAACCAAATTCCTCGGTTGTTGTTAGCAATGGCCGATGCAAACCTGGGCATGGTTCATGTGGTAGAGCCTTATGGACAGGAAACAATGATTTACAATGGAAGAACTGTCCGAGTATTTGGCCGTGCATTTTGGGCTTTCCAGCAAAGCGTGAAAGCTTTCGAGCATTGTAGACCGGTAATCTCCGTTGATGGCACATTTTTGACCGGGCAATATAGGGGGACTCTCTTGGTTGCAATAGCAAATGATGCCAACAACCGTTTGGTTCCTTTGGCATTTGCTTTCATTGAGGCGGAGAACAACAATAACTGGCAGTGGTTTTTTCACCTTTTGAGGACCAAGGTATTACCGCCACAAAGGGGAATTTGTGTCATCTCAGATCGACATCAAGGAATTCTCGCAGCGGTAAATATTGAAATTCCAGGACATGCTCCTTTGCACCATAGATGGTGCATGAGGCATTTCTGTTCAAACTTCTATAGGGCATGTGGTAGCAAGGAGTTGACCGATGATCTTCAAGATTGTTGTCTCGCTTTCACTGACCGGTGTTTCACAAACTTGTACATCAAATTGACCTCAAACAGAAAGCTTGATGCTAAGGGTCAAGCATTTCTCAGTAGGCACATCTGCCGCGCCACTGTCAGTGGCGCCGCAGGCCTGGAGCTCGAAAAACATGCTCAAACACTTGTTAAAATGCCAGCTCAACATGAAATTCACAAATATATCGGCATACAATCTCAATAGCAAGTAAATACCACAAAGCTCAAGCTCAAAAATACTCAAAAATTCACATATTGGCAAACATGCCCAAAATGAAGCTCAAACTCACAAACACAAGTCATATATCACAAACATCATATCCAAGCATCATATTGGAACACAATATCATATATCAAATTCGAACACAAGATCATATATCAATCAAACATCAAGATCATATATCAATTCAAACACAAGATCATATATTCGAGCACAAGATCATATCCAAACATCTAGCTCATAGTTCAAATATTACATAGCCAAACATAGTGTCATACACAAGCACAAGTTCAAAGCGAGATTACTAAACATGGCAAGTTCATATAGCTAGATAGCATAAAACCTAACTAAACATCTACTTTCTTCCACGCTTCCCTCCTCCCCTACGCGGAGCAATCTTCTTCCGTGGCTCCAACACAAAATTATCATCATCGGAATCGGAGACTTCTTCGGTGACCGCCTTCTTCTTTGTCTTCTCCTTGAAATCATGTGGTGTGTACTTGTCCCTATGCACACCTTTGTTCTTTCTCTTTGATGGTAGGGGATCTTCTTGTTCCTTCAAAATGAGACAAATGCAATGTTAACATTTCTAGAATACATGGAAAATCGACGTTCTAAGGGGTTGCTTATGACACATGCGATCTCGTACCGGCGTGGATTCCTCATCCGCAGAGGCCGATATGGCCTGAGACTCGGACGGCGACGGCGTCGATGCAATCTCAGGATCACGGCAACCAAGAAGGTTTCCTAATCTCCGTAACTTCTGGCCTTGACGCTATAAGAAGAAAATAATTGTGAGTGCACAATTATTAAGTACCAAACGGAAGGTCAATGCATGACTCATACCTTCACAAATTCTCGCAATCTTGAATAGCCCTCTTTGTTCTCCGGCAATTCCAAAGCCACCTCGAATTCAGCAGCTTGCTTCTAGATCTCCATGCGCTACCATGTATATGAATATGTAAAGACACAAGTGGCAAGTGGAGATAGTAGTGAGATTCCAAAAAGAAGAACAAGCTTACCACAAAGTTAATAGATGAAGCAAAAGGGACTTGGCGCCCCTCTCTGACAAGCTTATTGTAAGCAAGATTGCCAAGCTGGTCGAACGGCAAATGTTCTTCCAAAATGACATCCGTGTAGACATCCGGAAGAAGCTGCAAACGAGTCCTTGGTTGAAACCAATGGAGATAGTTGTTGAAACCATCATCAGAATGGTTCGCTACATTAATTCCTTTTGCCCGCTTAGTCTCCGCCACACGTTGTTGAAACGTCTTGATATGCATCTTGTGAATATTGGGCCAATCTGTCTTCCGATGTTTGATCCTGTCATAGCTGCATAATAAAATAGCACACTGTCAACAAACAAGAATTACATTACAAAATGGCGGAACGGCGGAAATAGGATTCATACCGGTGAAGCATACGATCCGTGTCCTCATACATCGGCGGGTACTCTTGATATAAATCAAACTGCCGCATAACCCGCTGCGTCAAGTGATACTCAACAGCCCACATGCATATCAACGGGCAACGCATATGCCACAGATCTCTTTCAGCCGTGCAAGCAGGGTTAAGCTCCCAGGCAGCATCACCGTAAGAATGTCCTTTGCCATATGGTAGCCATATCACCTACAACATGCCCAATAATGAAGATCCTACATACCGGAGACGAGAGAGTGAGGGAATAGAGTTTTTTACTTGCTCAGGGACAAGGTTGTCAAACTCGTTGGTGTATTGTTGATATGCTTGTTGTGGGTCAGAAGTAAACTCAGAATGGACGTCCCAATAGTAAGCAAATGTGGGATACCGGTAGCGGTCGTTACCATTGTCCCAGTCTTTACGATGACCAATTTTCGGCCGTCCAATAGGGAAGCGTTCCCAACTCCACACCGAAAGAAGAAGCAGCGAACCACCAATACAAGCTTGTGGATCTGTCCTACAACAAGCATCGTCAAGCTGCACATGGTATGAAAGCAAACATCAATAACAAGAATGTAGCCAAAATGGAGAGCAAATGTACCGAGTGGACAAAACAACTAATTACCTGATGATACAACCAAGCCAAAGCAGCAGTGCCCCAGCTCTACTTTTTATCCATGACGGTGAGCGCCTTAAGCCAATGCCAGTGCGCGGTCTTCCCACTAGCGTCATTGAACAGAGTCCGTGTGATAACATACCACACGTACACGCGGGCGTAGATCTTGACGACATCCTCATCGGCATCCTCAGGGCACGTACTGAAGTTATCTGAGATCCATTTGAAAGTAGCCCCGGCGGCGACCCTCAACTTTACTCCTTCCTTGTTGAGAGTATCCCTGGGGCACTTCCCAATAAGATCTAACATCTTCCCACGCCAATCATCACAGGCTGTATCGATACAAATAGGAGCCCCCTCGATGGGGAGCGCAAGTATCATCGCCATGTCCTCTAGCGTGACCGTCATCTCGCCGGTCCGGAGGTGAAAGGTGTGGGTCTCCGGCCTCCACCGGTCCACAAGCGCGGTGATCGCGGCAGGATTCACGTTGAGTGTGGTCCGGGTGACCATATGGATGAACGGTAGAAGCCCAAGATTGCGGATGTAGGGGGTGTACCGCTCATCGTAGTTCATCGGTGTTGCCGACATCTGGTGGTACCTTAGTCGCAATGGTCCAAGAACCTGCACGGTGATGAACATATACGCACGGTGTCACATACCAATTCAAGCATACCAATATTACATTTGAGTACTTGATTTTTTTATTACCTTCTTCTTCTCGGTCATCATATAGGCACGGTGACGAACATCAACTTCACCCTCGAGAATGCTTTCATTGGTTAACTCCTCCATCCTATATAATCCGACTATAATGTAAGCATATATGCACATAAGTCATACAATTCTTCTATAACAATTTATCTCCAATATTTCATCTACAACTATACAATTCATCTAAAATTAACTTCAACTACAAAATTTATCTACAACTCATCCTATTAACATATATGTGAGCATATATGGACACAATCAAACTTGGTGAGCATATATGTGAGCATATATGCACAAAATCCATATAATATGCAAATAATAATTCTACTAATTTCATACATATGATGAAGCACAAAAAATGCACATAACAAGTAATCTAAAATTGCTAGTTCAATAACAAGAAACATAAATCAATCACATAAATCAATCCATTGGAATCTACCATACAAGTCCACCATACAAATCAATACAAATTCATCCATCACTACCTAGGATTTGAGAGCATTCATTTGAATCTACCATACAAATCAATCCATCTTGAGGACACTATCATACAAATCCATCTATCAATCTTGAGGATACCACCATACAAATTCATTTCGAATTCTACCTAGGGGAGGGGATTATAGAAGGGGGATTGGGGGAGAATACCTTAGTGAAGATCAAGAGGGCACCACCTAGCCTTCTTGTTGGAGGATTAGAGAGGGGGAAGAAGAAGAACACCCGCCGCCGGCGCCGCCAGGGATGAGGGAGGGAGAGGTGAGGGAGGGAGAGTGAGGGGTGGGGGAGGTCGGGCACGGGCCGGGGCGCATTAGCTAACCCTAAAGTGCCGCACCACTCTCCGTGGCGCCGCAGGCCCTTGTGCCGCGCCACCCGGGGTGGCGCCGCACTAACCGCTGCGGGCCCCACCGTGCCGACGTGGCAGCCACCGCAGCGCCACTGGCAATGACGCCGCACGCCCTTCTGCCGCGCCACCGTGGATGGCGTTGCAAAAAAGGGTTAGTCCACGGAAATAGTTTCGCCAGAGGTTTATTTTTTACAATTGTTTCGAGTTTGGGTTAATTTTGTCTAAATCGCCAATTTTAGATGAGACCGGCGGCGGCAGCAGGCAAGGCAGGTCCCATTGACGTCGGTTTGACAAGTACTTCCTCTCCCTTGTTTATAAAAGAGTGTACTTTCAACTGTTTTGAATAGTTAATTTTTTTAAAGTTTGACCATCTTTAAATTAAAAGACTCTAACATCTATGCCATCAAGTTAGTGTCATTAGATTCAAGATGAAATATATTTTTTTCATATAGCTTTTTTGTTTGATAAATATTGTTGATTTTTTGCAAAAACTTGGTCAAAGTTGAAAAGGTTTAACTTTCCAAAAAAAATTAGAAGTACACTCTTTTATGGACGGAGGGACTATACGCGTAGCGTATTTACCTCTTCACTTTTGAGGGTTTTTTTTCTAAAAAGATTACTTAGTCTTATTTTCAAAAAAAAGTTTACAGTGAAAAATTTAGTCTACGAAATCATCTAAAAAGCAGCAGTACTAGAATGACAACATAGTACTATGTACACATATACTGAGTATGTACATGTGGGACTTAAAACTAAATAAAATTTGACCAACTCTATAGGAAAAATTGTTGTGGTAGCATTTATGACACTAAATTAGTAGTATCATAGATCCATCTTTAGATATAATTTCATAACATACCAATTTAATTTCATATATGTTGCTATTTTCAAAAAGTTAGTTAAATTTGAAAAAGTTTGACATCAGAGAAAATATAGAAGTACATGCACATAATTGTGTGGAGGATGGAAGGAGTATGCATGAGCACGTTCTCAACATTGACACATGTTGCTCCAATAGTGGCCGGTGCAATACTATGGGTGTTGCAGAATCGGCCATGTATACATGCGAAAATTGCGGGCATAAAGTTTTGTATGCGACCAAAAAAAACATATAGGGAGCACATGTGCCCGAGTGTCAAAATGATCTTTTTGCGGCAACATGTTGTATAGTTATGGGAAGACTAATTTTAATACTCCCTCTGAGACCTATACCCGTGACGTGTCACTAGTCAGATGTTGCCTATGCACTTTTCTACCATGGCTACAGTACTTGTTGTTGAACGGGTGAATAAACACACTAAAATATATGTAGATACATATGATTTAATAACAAGTATCTTACTTCTACGATAGACACAATCACACAATAATATCTTCCGTGTAGCTCATGTACATATGTACAAGTTGGATTTTGTTCCTTGCAGTTTAGAAATATGTATTAACCTATTGTTGAAAATTTCTGGACACCCAAGAGCCAAGCGACCACACTCATTCACATAACCATTCCTACGCTCTTTTATATTTAGAAACTCTATTTTCATCCTTTCTTGCCTCTCTTCCTCTCACGATGATGGTGGTGTCCGAGACCATTGGATTTGGGCTAAGTTGCAACCATCCAAACCCTACATATACAAAATTCGTGATGAAGCATGAACAATATTCTTTAGTTTGTATAAAAATATATATTTCATCTTAGTCTTCAATGTTCACTCTCTAGAGGCTTCTTGTTTTTTCCTTGAAGAATTTACCGGTATATTCTATGGATATTCTATGTTGATGGCATGTGTTTTCAGTTGAAAAATTATGTTCTGCATGCTGTATATTGGATTTGGTTACCAAGTGAAATATTGTGGTTATGGTAACCGGAATTTCCAACCTCCTCTGGTAAATGAGTTTATTATGGAAAATTCAAGTTCATTAATTTTGGTTTGAGTTTGAGCTGATTTGTTAGTCCAACCTAAACCCCATGTGTTGTTCCTCCTTTTGATGTAACTTCATGCTCCACCTTATTTGTCCAAAACTTTTGATTCCTCCTAGTCTAAAAAATCATATTAAAAAGGTTTAGACGTTATCATTTTTGAAATTCAAATTTGGTTTTAGAAACTTGCATGGTATTCGACCTGTAATTTCCGGAAACCCCCGCCTCCCTTAGTGTTTTTTTCTTTACTGGTACCCATCCTATTATTGGAATGACTTCACTTTATTGCATCGGAGATGGTCCACATGCACTGCCAACTGGTCCGAGCAGCATGGTTGGTTAGCAACTGAGCATACACTAGGTTATGCAAAGTTGTAACCTAGACAAACAAGTGGTCCGTTACAAAAAAGACAACCAAGTGGCATAAAGAAAAATAAAGAGGTGGATGGATGCATGCCTTAGGCATCTGATTGTTTACATTATGCAGAATACAAAACTCCAGCCTAAAGTAGCAAGTATTATGTATATTATACGGTTACACGCTCCCGAAAGATAGAAAAAAGGTGAGCACAGCACATGCATTGCAACCACAAACAGGGCAGGTTTAGCCAGGCACGTCCAATGGGGCAATGTTAATAAGTGGATGAGTGTTGTTAAAGACAATGTTTGTTCCTCTTCTTTGAAACGATTTTCATTAATATCGAGATGATACTGATTGGCCTGAAATCCTCGATGGTGTTGGCATCTTTTTTCTTTGGGAGGAGAGTGATGGATGCCTGGGTTAGCCTCCAAACATAAAGGCCATTGCTATGAAAGAGCTGCAAGAGACACTACACCACAACACTGGATTACCGACTGACGTTGGTCGGTAAAAGTCAACATCACCAAGGGCTCATCGGTCGGCATAGTTTGTGTCAAATTGTTGGTCGGTAATTTCTTCGTGTATCGTCTAACTGTCGGTCGGAAATGTGTCAACCTTTGGTGTCCAACGGTTGATGGGTATTGCTTCCATACGCGTCGGATAATCCGTCGGTAAAGAATCCCGACCAACGGTGACGTCGGTGAGTCGCTAAGAGGGCCGGCCCGCGCAGCGCGAAAATTTAGCACCAACCGGCGCGGACCCAAAACTTTTGTTCCCACCAGACCAAAATCTCTCCGCGCCGCGCCGCGCCGCTTACACAGTGAACCCTAAAATCCCCAAATCCATAGCCTCTCCGCCGCGCGCCGCATCGCCGCCTCCTCTTCCTGCCGCCCCCACTCGCTCAAGCTCTCCACCGAGGCCTGTCTCCGTGTCAAAATCGAGAGCGAGCGGGCGAAATAGGGAGCGAGTGGGCGAAATCGAGAACCAAGATTCAGCCACACGCGTTCCTCTCCCAAGCCAGCGTCGTCTCCGTGGGGTCTCTCACGATTTGACGGGGGGCAGCTTCGAGCGGGCCCGAGAGGCGGGGGCGGCGCACCCATCCGGCGAGCACGACTGCCCCAAGCGCTCCCATCGATCTGGTGGACGAGATCTTCCATTCCGAAGCCCAGCTGGAGCTGCCCACACCGAGAACTCCCATCGATCTGGTCGTCTTCGTTCGACCAAGTGAGGTGACCTCCCTCTCTCTCTACGTGAATAGCTAGTGGCCGCAGCACAACAAATTTTTGCGCTAGATTTGTTCTTAGTCCATTGACAGCGTGTTTGGTTAGATGGGATTAAAATTAGGGAATGGGAATTATGGATTTGGAGACTTAAAATCACCCGTGTGGATCAAGGGCATGGGAGTTGATTAGGCTAGGGGAAGGGGAATAAAAGGAGTCAACTCCCGCTTATCTCTTCCCACGTACCCCCTGGTAATTTGGCCGGGGAAAGGGAATTGAAGATAATTTCCTTTTTCTGTTTGTTACATAATACACACGTTCTGTGATTAAAGGGGACGCCAGATACGTATACAGAAGTGATAGTCTGATGCAGGTTGGTTCTTCCCCGCGAATTTTGGAAATTCTTATGCAAAACGTACCATACTGATAGGCCAGGCTATCTGTTTGCATTTATGTAGTTGCATTTTTTCCGTTTGTGCCAATAAACTTCTTAGTACTAGTAATTGTGTTTAAGTTATCCATCAGCTCTATGCTTGACTGCACTGCAACTTCTATTTTTGTTTAAAATTCTTGCCGGGAACACTTGAACATAAAAGTGTGAGAATGAAAGTATGGTCATGTAGTTTCTCATTACTAGAATAAGCAGCCAGTAGTCTATTGCTGGTCGTTGCTTACTAGTTGTTAATAAAAAGTAAGCCATGTGTACATTTTTTCTCTTATGCTTTGTAATTTCAGCAATGTATTCATATAGTGTGTCTTCTGTAGGAAAAATGGCAAGCGGAAGAGGAAAGAGTAAAGATGCGGCGGTCACCGATGAACAACTAGCAGAAGTTGAGTACGAACTAAATAGAAACAAGAGGGTAGAGGAAAATGAGAAAAGGTTGGCACTCCTACGCCACACAAGTGCTACACTTACAGAGATCTGCGAAGCAAGCCAACCCCATAATAGAGAAAAAGAAAGGTATAATTGTGACTTATCCATCTCATTTCATTTTCTTGCTGTGCTACTCCTTATCTTGCAAATGTATCTTATAATTGCGACATATCTATGCAGGCACCCTCCTCAGCACTTGAAAATACAGCTGAAAGACGTGTTTTGAGGCCTAGAGGAGTAAACGAAAGTGATAATGCAAATCCTACAGACCAGTCTTTCAAAGGTATAGTAGGCAGTTTGAACTGGTACCTCTCCAACATATTCAATAAGGAAACGTCCTTCGGATACTTCTTCTTGCAACTGCAATCCATAGCCTTTCTTTCTTGAATGGAACCAGCTAATTTTTGCATAGCCGTGCCTTTGGAACTGTTTCCCATATATATTATAAGATCAAAAGCAATATAGTACAGAATGCATGCGTTAAAAAAAGAAAAGGCATAAAGAATGACCTGCTGATTTTATGACATTGGTTTGTACAGTGGGTCAAACAGTATAGTCTACAACGATTAGAAGACTGTGTTTTACACATTATTTTTGGAAGACCTCAAGAGCTGAAATTGAGGAAGAATTTGATGGCGGAGATGGCGTTGAAGAGGACGGCGGGAATGACAATGTTCAGAGAAGAAAATTTGTTGCAAATCCAAGAAACTCTTCAACACAGCAAGACCAAAGCCTTGTAAGCTTCTCATGCGTCCTTACTGCATATTTAAATTTCTTAGCTTCCATGTTTCTGTAATTCTCTCATGCATCCTTTGTTGCATATATATATCATTCTTTTTAGATTGGGATGGATATGCTTCTTTATGCATGGACTGGTCCTGAAACTCCTGTTGCGAAGGCAACAATTCTCTCGGTCGATCCGGACACAATTGTGGGTGGGGAGCCCCTTGGACCTGGTACTTATGAGGTTATTGTGAATGTTGCCATTGAAAGGGATACTATTCTTCCATATCAATATGAGGATTTACTATACATTAGTGATGCGGTCACAAGGTCCATTGCATGGCCATCTAGCAAGGTAATCACCATGCATGCATGTGTGTTTTATGCACATCCTTATAGTTGTTTCTGTTATGCTCACTTGTGATAATTTTGGTAGATGAAGCCCTACAAACCAGCTATGTCTGGCTCATCTCGCCGCTGAAGATGATGTGAGTAAAACTTCAATACTTGTGTTGTTTATGCTCTTCCTTCCTGTAAAACTTCTATTTAGCCAAATTGTGTCCTGTTTGTTTTGTTTGTGAGTTGGAATCATAACGCACATACATCAGTTGCAAGTTGCCAAACGTGAGCGCTATTCAGAGCAAGTTGTCAACTTTGTCACGTTTTAGTGTGTCGGTATAGGAATTCAACCATTGTTCTATGCCATATAAATACAGCTGCCTTAATACATTGACGAAAACAGTAAACTAACCTATGAAACATGATTTTTAATTTTTTTGCTCTGTTAAAGCTAGTGTGGATAACCAACCGGTTCTGGTATGTAAATCCAGTTTTAGTTGGCATCGATGCATGCAAGAAGCAGTAGTACTAGTGCGTTCATTCGAAAAATTATGAGTGAAAAAGATGTTACTTGAGATATAAATACATTAGGGCATAGGAATATTTATCTGGCCAGACCACAACGATATTTGGACTATTGTGGGCTCAGTGTGGTAGAAAGAACAAAATTGCGACAGTTTTTTCATTGTAACCAGTTCCTTTCCTTGTTGATGTACTAGTTAGTATGCACGTGCAACGCACGATTTCAATTAATTAAAGGAAATCACAATGTATTCATCATTTCGGATCCCATCTCCCCACTATCTATTTCCATACTATGCGTCTCCGCTATCACGATCATATATTCTTATTTCTGCTTCCTTTATCCTAGTGAAATTAGCAGGGAAGCTATCACTAAACGAATAACAGGATTTATAAGATGGATACGGGCCAGCAACCTTCTCCAAACCAGAGTATTTTGCTAGCCAATAAAAACAGGCCGCATACACAATCTTGTACCTCAAAATCAAAAATAGTTTTAGAATTGCCATTCACGGATCAAAGTGATTGGGCCTGAAAAAAGATACATCAGTCAAGAAAATATGAATAACCTATGATGAAAATGAGCAATCACTGCTGGTGATCCAACATCTAGAAAATGCATGACCTGTGGACTTCTCTCCTCTGTGAACCTCAATCGGAACCCTGCAATTATTCCCCATGTATGGCATTGTCTAGAATTCCAATAGCTGAACAGTGAGACTATACACAAAAAAGGTGAGGAAATACTTCAAAAGTGTAGAGAAATTTGTGCAACAACTCACTATAGGAGAACCAGATTTCACTTTCAGTTAACAAACCTTTGGTGTCATCTACTTCGGTCTTCACTTGACCACATATGTCATTCACAATGCCTTCCCAACTTATTATTGTACTCAAAGATGTTTACATATATACTTGTTGGTTTACATATATACTTGTTGGTTTTCATATTGTTGATATACCCCATTGCTTGAAATCCACACTCATATCACCAAGCTAAATATAACATGTTGATGCAACATATATAGTAATCAAGCTTTGACATAATCTGCAGAAGATATTACAGGTTTCTTAATAGAAACAATCACAACAAGAAACAATGGCGTGCACACACATCCTGTTTCGTGCATGTCTACTAGACAGACTTTACCTGTTGAGATCGTGCATGCAGTGCAGTGGTTCCGTTCAAACTAAGTTTGATGTTGAATTGTACTGCTATAGTAATACTGTTTTTGACCTATCTGTTTGTACTAGTTTGTGCAGTGGTTTGGTTGTGTGCATATAATATGCATAGTAATTTTGGGTCCAACATATGGCTCAGAGTAGGGTACCTTCTTGTATTTGTTTTTGACCTATCTGTTTGTACTAGTCTGTGCAAACTGAGAGTGTATATAACAATGTAATCTTATTTGTCTGTACTTGTTTATGCAGGTGTCCCCTTCAAATATAAATTATCATGCTAAACATTTTCAGTAGACCACCAAGTACCTGGATGTTTCCCATCAACAGAATGAACTGTGAAATGGAGTAAACTTGGTCATATGGTAGTCATTGGCTTCCATTTTGTAAACCTAGTTATATGGTCGTAGTCATTTGGCTTCCATTTTGTAAAACCTGCTTATATGATCGTAGTCATTTGGCTTCCATTTTGTAAAACCTACTTATATGCGGCCACAACTTATCTAGGTTCTGATACTATGTTGCAATCAGTTGAGAACATATTGTAAGTATTTTATCCATATCAGAGTCATGTGTTCTATTCTTTTGTGAAATGCATTTATGATTGTGTGGAATATGAGAATATACTGAATTTCGCCATTATATTTAAATTACGTAAGTGTTGGTCGGTAAAAGAAACACCGATCGACTGTTAGAAGGAAGCATTCTATGGCACGTGCTAACGGAAAGTTGGTCGGGAAATATTACCTTGTCCGACATTCGGTCGACAAACAAATGTTGGTCGAGAAAACATTGTCGGTCGACAAAGAAAACGTCGGTCGGGAAAGCTTTAAGAATAGTGTCGAACCGTCGGTCGGCAGATCTATGTTGGTCGGGAAAGGCCTTTGCTGACCGGACTTACAGTGACCGACATTATTGGTCGGCAAAACTAATCCCCGACCGACTTTCTGTTGGCGTAAGTGGCTTTTCTAACCAACTTGTCGTTGGGGTTCTAGTGCTGTGGTGTAGTGAGAGAAAGCAGTTGCGGGTGGATGATGTCCCAGAAGGCTTGGATTGCACAGATTCTACCAGAGGATGTTGAGATGCTCCCATTGCAACTCACTGATGGAGAAGAACTGGAGAGCTCAGCTAGAGCTGGAGGAGGTGGTAGTACCAGTTCCCTACTGGTACCAGTGGTGGCTTGATCACTTCAAATTGGAGGGAGGCAAAGCTCAACCTCTTACCGTGAATGAAAGAATCGGCTTTCTTTACCAGGAACACGCCAGAGCTTCTAAACACTGTTTTGGACGTATAGCACTGCTTTGAAATAATGAGAAACATATTCCACGAGTTTAGTCATAGAACGAAGTCATAGCCAGCTTTAATGACCCACCACCACCTGTCTTTTTGTCTTCGGGACTACCGATCTTCACTTCTTATTCGCTTCCGCCGGATGAGAAAGCCGTGCCTCATTGATGAACCCGATTGATGAACCTGATCTTGACCTCCCTGGTCGGATCTCGAAATTGCATTAAGTAAGCAATTAAGTAACAAGTAGTGGTGATCCGCGTGCGCATGCCGTAGAAGCAGGGATAGGATGAGCAAGGACACCATAGAGAAAGTATCAAGCATCGGTACCGAAGACTCAATAATTTTGAGTCTCTTAACGCCTTCCTTTTTCTGCCCATCGGAGTTATTTCCCAAGGACTTGCCATGGTAAGAGGGAGAAGGGGGAAGAAGCACACTTGAAGAGCGCAGTACAATGGGGAGTTGTATGCTGCGTTCGGGAAGGATGAATCGCTCCCGAAAAGGAGTCTATTGATTCTCTTCCAATTGGTTGGATCGTAGGGGCGATGATTTACTTCACGGGCGAGGTCTCTGGTTCAAGTCCAGGATGGCCCAGCTGCGCCAGGGAAAAGAATAGAAGAAGCATCTGACTCTTTCATGCATACTCCACTTGGCTCGGGGGGGATATAGCTCAGTTGGTTGATTGTATCCTTAACCATTTCTTTTTTTTGACACGAGGAACTCACCATGAATCCACTTAACTCCAGGCCCAATAGGAAAGGAAAAAATGTCTGTCGTCTCCCCTGCGACGCTCTCCCCTGCGACACGGCTCCGCGGTGCGCATGAGTCCCCGGCGATCTCCGGTGTGCCCGCGGCCACGTCGCTTCGGAGTGACGCCACTGTTCCCCCCCCCCGTGCGGTTGGTGAGCCCATTCGCCTCTCCTATGCGTTCGATTGAGTCGCTGGGTCGGGCGGATAGAGCGCCAAACTGCTCTGCTGCCATAGCCAACCCGCCCAGAGCTCCACCAACCACCACACTCCCTCTCGCCTCGAATCCCCTGTGGAGCCCCTGTAGAGCGTCGCCGTCAGCCCTGGATGGAGACGATGCACTGGTTCTACGCACCTGCTTCTCAGGCGGGGCGAGATCTGGAGTTGGGTGCCGCGGCACTGATGGAGCTGGCCAGGATGGAGGTGGATCAGAGCGAGGTCGCTCCACCACGCTGCAAGCTGGATCTGCTTTGGATGGGGCGGATTGTCGCCGCAGAGGTATGGAAATGGTGATTGTGCGGGATGCTGATACGTCTCAAACGTATCTATAATTTTTGATGCTCCATGCTTGTTTTTACACCATTTGCCTATTATTTCGTTACACTTAGTGGCACTTTTATGCATTTTCCGGAACTAACCTATTAACAAGTTGCCACAGTGCCAGTTTCCTGTTTTCTGATGTTTTTGTGTTTCAGAGTGATACACATGAAATATTCTCGGAATTGGACGAAACAAGTTCCTGAAATCTTATTTTACCCGGAAGCTTCCAGAGATCCGAAGAGGAGTAGGAGGGGGGCCACCAGGGGCCCACACACAGGGGTGGCGTGGCCAGCCCCTGGCCCGCGCCACCACCGTGTGAGATAACCTGGCCCCACCTCTGACGACACCCCTTCGCCTATAAATACCCCCCGACGAGAAAAACCTAGGGCCCGATCAGTTTTCCAGAACACATCGCGATCCGCCGCCGCCGTCGACCCGAAGATCGGGAGGGTCCAGAAGCTCTTCCCGGTGCCCTGCCGGAGAGGGGAATCGCCACCGGAGGTCTTCTTCATCGCCATGCTTGCCTCCGGAGCGATGAGTGAGTAGTCTACCTTGGACTATGGGTCCATAGCAGTAGCTAGATGGTTGTCTTCTCCACCATGTGCTTCATGTTTAGATCTCATGAGCTGCCATACATGATTGAGATCACCGTTATGTAATTATACATGTTTGGTTTGTTGGGATCCGATGAATATTGGTGTTTATGATTAAGTTGCTGTACTGAATTATATCTTTTGTTATCTCTATATTGTTTATGATCTTGCATACTCTCCGTTGTTAGTAGCTATCTTGGCCGAGTAGTTGCTAGTGACTCCAAGAGGGGGTATTTATGCTCGATAGTGGGTTCATGCCTCTATTTCACCTGGGGGAGTGACAGAAACCTCTAAGGTGGTAGATGTGCTGTTGCTACTAGGGAGAAAACAACATTCATATGCTCAAGGGCATATGCTTTGTTTACATTACACACTTTGCTTAATGCAATTATCTGTTGTTCGTAACTTAATACTTCTAGGGTGTTCGGATTGATATCCCCGGGGGTGGATTATTAGTCATAGATGCAGTTGGATGGCGGTCTATGTATTTTGTTGTAATGCCCAGAGTAAATCTCATAGTGATCTTCTTGACATATCACGTTTATCTTTATTCTATCAATTGCCCAACTGTAATTTGTTTACCCAGCATGTGTTATTTTATCTATGGAGAGACACCACTAGTGAACTGTGGACCCCGGTCCTATTTCTATCATATTGCTATCACCTATTTACTTTACTCGTACTGTTTATTTTACTCGCATACTATATTGTTTTCCACTCGATACACTTATAACCTTTGTTTCAAGCAAACCGGTGAGATTGACAACCTCATCGCAAGTTGGGAGCAAAGTATTTGTTTGTGTGTGTGCAGGTTCCGCGACACCTTCAGTCGTCATTGTCTCTCCTCTCCTGATCGATAAACCTTGGTATCTTAACTGAGGGAAAACTAGCCGCTACACTCATCATACCTTCCTCTTGGGGTTCCCAACGGGCTGGTTATTCACCACGCACAAGGACTTACTGCTCCACGCCAGCAGCCTCTTTTCTGGCGTCATCAACAAGTAGCAGCTTCTTTTCTGGCGCCGTTGCCGGGGAGGAAGAGAAGACTTCTGCGAGGGGAGTTTTTCGCACACACATCCTTTACTTTGTTTTATTGTTTTACTTTACTTTATTTATTTTACCTGCATTGCTTTTTATCAAAAACCCCAAAAAATTAGAATCCTTGGTAGTTGTTATTTCTTTACTTTAGTTTATCATGTTGATCCCTAAGTACGTTCTGGAGGACCTCTCAGTAGATAGTGGTTCGATTATTGGAAAAAGTAACATTGAGGAGTTCTTTAATCACATTAGTATGCATGAGGAAGTTGAGGAAAAGTCTTGGGTTGAGCTTGCTCCTAGTATTGAAGTTGCTTCTGTTTATTTAATTGACATGTTGGAAACTAGGTTTGCTAGTCTTAATCCTTTTATGCAATATATGTTCCTTAAGCTTCATGAAATTGAGGATCCCGAAAAGAAGGCTTTTATCTTGGAAACTTTGCGCCTAGAATTTAAGGATGTCGTTATTGAAGCTAGGAAAGTTCTTAAACGTTTTAATAAACTCGGTTCACCTATAAAGGTTATTGATACTAATGATGAGGAGACCGAAATACCTATACCCTGCAAGCTTTTGGGATTGAATGATGCTTTCGAAAACAATTTTGCCTGGATTTGTCCTGAAAATCTTTTTGATGAGAATAGTGTACCAAAGCATGATCACAAAGGGTCTTCAAAAACTTATGTGGATGAAATACAATGCCTTATTGACAAGACCTCTTCTGTTGATCTTAATGCTTCTGCTGATATTACTTGATTCGCAATTTTCTGTGCCTAGCTCAAAGGCGTTAAAGAAAAGCACTCTTGGGAGATAACCCAATGTTTTCTTTTCAGTACTTTTTCTTTTATTTGAGTCTTGGAAGTCATTACTACTGTAATGACCGCTCCTTATCTTGTTTATTTCGTTTTTGTGCCAAGAGAAGCCTCTAATTTGAGTGAGGTAAAGATTTGGGGATGTTGCTGTCCTAAAACTGTTTTCGGTGCTGCACCGTAAAAATTTGTAAAAATTCTCTGTTTATCTTTTGGACCTGTGATTTCTTGTGCATATGCCCCAGGTTATATCCAAACTTTTCTTAGTTGAACACTTTTTGATTTGAGCAACAGAAAATCCCTAAAAAATTCGACCTTTGTCAGCTGTTCAGTTTTGACAGATTTCTGCCAATATTTGTGTTTGCCACTTTATCGCTTTCTTTTGAGTTCTTTTGATCATGGAACTTTTGGGGAGGTTGCTACAGTAGTATATGCTATATATGTGGTGGTTTTGAGTTGAAACCTGAAGCAAATAGAGGATTGATTATATGTTATGCTTGCACTAATGTTGCTAATAGAATTGTGTTTAGTTTTGTATGAAGGAAGTTTTCAAGTGTAGGGATTGGAGAATGATGAGATGAGTTAAAGAATGGACAAAAGCTCAAGCTTGGGGATGCCCATGCATCACCCCAAGAAATATCCAAGAATTACAAGCGTCAAAGCTTGGGGATGCCCCCGAGGCACCCCTTCTTCATCGGCAAAAATCAGGTCACCTTTCAAAACACTATATTTTTATTGCTTCATGCACTATGTGTTTTTCTTGGAGCGTCAGTTGTTTTAGTTTTCTTAGTTGGTTTAGTTTGTTTGTTTGCTGCAATAAATGGTTGGACCCCAACAAATTTCTTTGGAGGAGATGTACTCGTTTTCATTTGCATAGAACGCTCAGTTTTTCACTCTTATCGTTCATCGAGCGTTCTTCTTTTTCTGCTACTGCTTTTGGTTTTCGTTTTCGCCTTGATATGCATTCAGACCTTGTCATATCTTTTCATCAAGGTGTATTTTTTTCCTCTGATCTTCATTGGTTTTCATAAAAAGAGGTGTCTTTAAAAATTTCAAATGGTGTTGGAAAAGAGAAAAAGCTTTGTGCAAAATAGTGGTACAAGAAGGAGCTTGTGCAGACTGCGGCTTAGGCTTTTTCATGTCATGCTTGATGTCTTTTTGATAGTATTCTTAGTGGTTTTACTGTAGCATGACTTGTCTCAAATAACTGAAATTGCTTAATGAGCCTTTGAAAAAATCATGCGTTGTTTTTATTGTATGGAAGCATTATTTTGGTTTTCTCCTTGATGCTTTATTTGGGTTGACTTGGCGCATGCTCACACATGTTAGACTCTTACAAAGTCGCCAATAGCCTTTATGATCATTTAGTTTTTGACTTTTGATGCCATCGTATGCTTCTTTTAATGTCGCTTTGCATGATTATGGCCATTATTGCTCTCTTAGTTGGTCGCTCCCAGTCTTTTGCTAGCCCTCGCCTTGTACTGAGTATGAGCTCTACTCGTGCATCCAACTCCTAGAAGCCAAAGTTTTCCAAAGTGTCCACCATACATACCTACTAGCAATTTGTTATCCCAAGTAAATTTGACTTGCTTTTATTTTCTCTTCAAATTAAACTCTTACCAGTGTTATGCGAAATTCGGTCAGTAAAGCTCTCACGAACCGGAAGGCACACTTTACTTTTTCCTGTTCTTAAAAATTTGACATTGTGGTCTCTTATGTTGAGTTGTTATGCTTGCAAGTTGTAAGTTGGATTCTAGCCCAGCCATGCTGTCATGGGCAAGCTTTCAACATTGCACTTCTTATTTGAGTTGATATCGTGATCTTTTGTTTATGGATGCCCGCGGTGTGAAATGAATTGGGAATCTTGGAGGGATCATGGAGTTTGTATATGTGTAAGGGAAACGCCGGGCCGCCAATCTAAGCCATGCATAATTCATGGTGTAAATTTGCAGCATACCCATGGTGAACATTCGACGACGCATCTCACAATAAAAAGCTAAACAATATAGCAAATAAAAGAGATATCGAGGTGTTCATTGTCTGCTTGTCCTGTCATTTTGGTGTGGGCTTGTTCCATGTCATCGGGCACGGAGGTACCCCATTGGCGGTTCTCAATGATATGCATATACTTACAATGACAAGAGCCTTGCTTGGGACTCTAAGTAAAGTAGCATGAGGTTTGGGTACTCGTATTCACGGGGCACGAGGTTTTCAACTTATGATTTGTCAAGCATATGCATCATAATTGTTCTCGCATTAACTTTAAACATTCAAGATGCTTATGATGGGGGCAATGAGAGCTCAAAGCCGGTAAGTACCATAATTTTTGAAGGTTATAAAACTTGCAATCACTGCTTCCCTCTGCGAAGGGCCTTTCTTTTACTTTTATGTTGAGTCACCACCTTCTTTCTTTATGCACCATTAAGAGAGCATAGTTGTCATTCTTAGTGTGATATGCATTGTCCCAAAGTTCATTGATTGATTCATATTGTTGGTTTCACTTGTTCTTAAATTATTTGTATCTAGTCGCCCTCTTAAACTTGAAGGTGTCTTATGCATTTATGTTTTGCTCTCTTTGAAGGACAAGCTGAAAACCATTTGTATGTTTTTCTTATGATTTGAACACACGTTTGACTTTCATTGTTTCATTTTCATGATCTTTTGTTTGCGTTTATTTGCATGTTTACAACATGGTTGCTAAGTTCTTATTGTCATGATTATATCTTCATGCCCATGTTTTAAGTTCTATTGATCCCAGCTCACCAATGCTTACATATATGATCAAGATTGTGTAGGTGCATGTCACCTCAAAAATTATTCTTTTGTTATCACATACCTACTCGAGGACGAGCAGGAGTTAAGCTTGGGGATGCTTGATACGTCTCAAACGTATCTATAATTTTTGATGCCCCATGCTTGTTTTTACACCATTTGCCTATTGTTTCGTTACACTTAGTGGCACTTTTATGCATTTTCCGGAACTAACCTATTAACAAGTTGCCACAGTGCCAGTTTCCTATTTTCTGCTATTTTTGTGTTTCAGAGTGATACACAGGAAATATTCTAAGAATTGGACGAAACAAGTTCCTGAAGTCTTATTTTACCCGGAAGCTTCCAGAGATCCGAAGAGGAGTAGGAGGGGGGCCACCAGGGGCCCACACACAGGGGTGGCGCGGCCAGCCCCTGGCCCACGCCACCACCGTGTGAGGCCACCTGGCCCCACCTCTGACGACACCCCTTCGCCTATAAATACCCCCCGACGAGAAAAACCTAGGGCCCGATCAGTTTTCCAGAACACATCGCGATCCGCCGCCGCCGTCGACCCGAAGATCGGGAGGGTCCAGAAGCTCTTCCCGGCGCCCTGCCGGAGAGGGGAATCGCCACCGGAGGTCTTCTTCATCGCCATGCTTGCCTCCGGAGCGATGAGTGAGTAGTCTACCTTGGACTATGGGCCCATAGCAGTAGCTAGATGGTTGTCTTCTCCACCATGTGCTTCATGTTTAGATCTCATGAGCTGCCATACATGATTGAGATCACCGTTATGTAATTCTACATGTTTGGTTTGTTGGGATCCGATGAATATTGGTGTTTATGATTAAGTTGCTGTACTGAATTATATCTTTTGTTATCTCTATGTTGTTTATGATCTTGCATGCTCTCCGTTGTTAGTAGCTATCTTGGCCGAGTAGTTGCTAGTGACTCCAAGAGGGGGTATTTATGCTCGATAGTAGGTTCATGCCTCTATTTCACCTGGGGGAGTGACAGAAACCTCTAAGGTGGTAGATGTGCTGTTGCTACTAGGGAGAAAACAACATTCATATGCTCAAGGGCATATGCTTTGTTTACATTACACACTTTGCTTAATGCAATTATCTGTTGTTCGCAACTTAATACTTCTAGGGTGTTCGGATTGATATCCCCGGGGGTGGATTATTAGTCATAGATGCAGTTGGATGGCGGTCTATGTATTTTGTTGTAATGCCCAGAGTAAATCTCATAGTGATCTTCTTGACATATCACGTTTATCTTTATTCTATCAATTGCCCAACTGTAATTTGTTTACCCAGCATGTGTTATTTTATCTATGGAGAGACACCACTAGTGAACTGTGGACCCCGGTCCTATTTCCATCATATTGCTATCACCTGTTTACTTTACTCGTACTGTTTATTTTACTCGCATACTATATTGTTTTCCACTCGATACACTTATAACCTTTGTTTCAAGCAACCGGTGAGATTGACAACCTCATCGCAAGTTGGGAGCAAAGTATTTGTTTGTGTGTGTGCAGGTTTCGCGACACCTTCAGTCGTCATTGTCTCTCCTCTCCTGATCGATAAACCTTGGTATCTTAACTGAGGGAAAACTAGCCGCTACACTCATCATACCTTCCTCTTGGGGTTCCCAACAGGCTGATTATTCACCACGCACAAGGACTTACTGCTCCACGCCAGCAGCCTCTTTTCTGGCGCCATCAACAAGTAGCAGATGCCGAATTCAAATTTCTGCACCTGTTAGAGATCAATACAGAGGAGATGGAGAAGTACAGAGGCCTTGCGAGAGGGGCAAATCGGAGAGGCTTGCCTGTGTCCGAGGTTCTCGAGTTCAGCAAGCAGGAAGAGGGGAGTATCTGGGTCAGATTTGTCAAAGAAGATGTGCTGAGGGAGCTCGTGGAGAAGACCAAAAATCACCCAGTTCCCGTGCTCGGGCTGCCATTGGCGAAGGTGCACGGTCTGCAAGGGCTTCACCTGCCGAATTGCAGCCATCGATCTGGGTGAATGTGGGGGAAATTCCTCTGGAGCTTGGATGTGCCACCCCTCCGGTTGTGATGCATCATCGTAGTTTCTCATGGACTCCTGGTAGTACTGCCTGTGATGTTGATCTGTTCCACGCAACAAATTGGGAGAATTCAGTGTTTGGTGCAGGTCCTATTAACTTGATTCATGAAGGGTTTGTTCCCAGAAAGGGATCGAGGGTGAAGGCGAAGCTGCAGCTAGATGCGTTTTCCTCCCCAGCTATCATGCTTGATCATGATGTTGAGCAGTTGGCGCCTGTCGAAAATCTCGAGCGGCCGTCAGTTAACAAGGTGTCGGTTATTCAGAAACGAATAGTGGCGCCCTCTGAAAATATGCTTTCGCTGGTTGATGACGGAAGTTGTGTTACAGATAAGATGGAGAGATCTACAGCCATCTCGTCACTTCTGCCTCCACCCTGCAAACCTCGGGTCCTGGTCTGGATCCGGTGGGATCTCTTCATTGCGAGAAGATTCACTGCCGCTGATTGTTTCCTGGCCAGAGATTTTGAGAGATTGCCATATGCAAAATCCTTCAGCTTTGCTAGGGATTGGTGGAGTTGGAGAGGGGGGAAAGGAGGTGTGGTCCGAGATCCTCAAGATGGCGCCAGGTGGAAGAGGTGGAATCCGAAAGCCTGGTGGTAGAGGAAGTGGAGGTGGGCAGCAGAGCTCTGATGGAAATCATCTGCCGCAAAAGCCTCAACCTCCATAGGCCAAGGTCGCTCCTAAAGGACCTAGTTCTTCCTCTGGTGAGCAACCTATCTCACAGGGACAACCTCAGATGTCTGGTGATTTTGGTAGCTTTCAGCAGATGTGGGGTAATCCCCAGTTCCAAGGATATGGTCCATGGCAAAATGCATTCCCTATGCAATTCATGCCGCAGATGATGCAGGGAGCTCAGATGCAATTCCCCCCTGGGCCTTTTCCTGGACAGTTTCAGCAGATGCTTCCTCAGATTCAAAACCCTCAAAACCCTCAGAGACAGCTTGAGCTGCAGGAGAAGAATAACCAGGGGAAGGGGAGTGGGTCTAATGATGTTAGCCAGAGTGGATCAACTCATGCGGTTGCTGAGAAACCTAATGATAATAATCAGGTGAAGAAAGTTAATGCCCCAGGTGGTTTTGCTAGCAACAATGGACTCACTTTTGATATGAAGTTCAAAGGAGTGATTTGCTATAATTGTGGAGAACCATGTCATTATGTGGGCATGTGTCAGAGACAGAAGAAGTGTTTCATCTGTGGAAGTCATATGCACCATATGGACAAATGCCCGGAGTGGTATAGACCAATGCCTATGGCTCAGTTCTATGGGAGTGCCAACACTAGCCTGGGCTTCTTTCATATAGAAGTTGACAAGCCTGCTGCAGTTGCCTGGTTGAATCTAGACAATGTGGGTATTGCTGTAGTTGATGGTGACATTACCATGGATGAGCTCAAACAAAACTTCTCTGAAATCTGGAAAACCAACTGGCCATGGCAGATGAGGCAGCTGGAGGGAAACAAGTTCTTAGTCAGGTTTCCCCCTGGAAAAAAGGTTAAGGACTTGGTGGGATTTCCTTCAATCAATCTCAAGAAAAAAGGGGTTTCTGTGTCCTTTACTCTTTGGGATGGAGATGTGCCTTGTTATTCTGAGATGCAGGAGATTTGGGTGAAAGTGGAGGGCATTCCACCCAAGTACTTGTCATGGAGAGTTATGATGCGTATAGCTACAGCTCTGGGGATTCCTATTGATGTGGACTGGCATGAGATCTTCAGAAGCTTTTATGGAGTTCTCAGGCTGAGAGTGGCTGTCAGGGATGTTAGTAAAGTTCCTCCCAGTAGAGTGATGGAGTTTGGTGGGAAACTGTATTTGCTAAGCTTGTCTATTGTTCCTGAGGCTGGGGATGGTGAGAACAATGATGATGGAGATGATCCTGGGAATGATGAAGCTGGTGGCAATGTTGAAAAAGACAAGGATGTGGAGCACAATCTGGAGGGAGGTAGACCCATGGACACAGACCAGCAGGGTCCTACCACTCCTGCTCCTGCACCTACCACTGGAGGTTCAGGGAGTAAAAATTTGCATCAAAATGTGAGCTGCACTCCTGTGGGTTTTCTGCAGCTAAGTGATGAAGACAGGATTAGGAGTAAAATCTTGGGTACACCTGGTGTCACTTATAAGACTCAGAGAGAGAAGGTGGATAGATGCCCAGAGGAAAATATTGGTGTCCAATTGCTGTCTCAATTTGACAGTGAAGCTGAGGATGAGGATGAAGAGGAGCTGAGTATGGATGGTGCTATTGCTTCTGCTGTTCCAGTGGTTGCTGACGCTCAAGGACATGGGGAAAAGAGAAAAGGCAAGGAGAAATGGGGGCCTGTTCTTGCTGTCAGGGCCAGTAACAGAATTATCAAGGATGGGAGGTCAATGATTGAGAAAGCTCAGGAGTTGAAGAAGAACAAAAACCTGGAGAAACCCAAAGGTATGCCCCATGATTTTTGTAATTCCTTTGCTTTCCTAGATGATGCTGAGCTGTTAGGAAAAGCTTGTGATGCTGGATTATCCTTTGGTAATAGTCAAGGGAATATATTAGAAACAATTGATGCTATTAAGCATAAGGAAGTGGATAGGTTGGTGTCTTTTAGGGAAAATAACCCTGATATGTTTCTACCTCCCAACCTGGGTGTTGAGGTTGGGAGTGTTTAGTCTCATGATCAGAAGAGTTCTTCTGACAGTGAAGATGAAATCAAACAATATGTTGAGAATGATTTGGAGAATTTATCACCCTGGGTAGAAGTTTTTACTAAGTGTAGTAGTAGTAAAAGGAAGTTAGTTTTCAGATCAAATGGTAGTAGGCCTTATATGGAATCCAAGAGGTCTTAATAGACCTGATAAACTACCTAGGGTTCATGAGCTCATTAGAGATTCATGCCCAGACTTTATTACTTTCTCTGAGTCTAAAAAAGAGGATTTCACTAGTGCTCAGTTGAAGGACATTGATGTGTTTGATGCTTATGTATGGAATTGGTTACCTGCTGTGGGTACAGCTGGTGGCATTTTAATGGGTGTTAAGGAATGCAAATTTGAAATTGTTTCTTGGGACATCTTTAAATTTTGCATTTCTTGTATAGTTAAAAGTAAGCAAGATCATAGTATTTGGAGGTTTGTTTCGGTTTATGGCTCAGCATATGATGAATTCAAATTAGAATTCATTAATGAGCTTCACAATATTATGCCAAGTTGGGATGGGCCAACATTAGTTGGGGGTGATTTTAATTTAATTAGAGAAAAAAGAGAAGAGTACTGGGAATATCAATCAGCATTGGGCCAATCTCTTTAATGATTGGATAAATAAATTTGATCTTATTGAATTAAAAAGTGCTGGAAGGTTATATACTTGGGGAAATAATCAGGATAATCTGATAATGGCTGCCTTGGATAGAGTCTTTGTGACAACTTCTGGGAGAAAATGTTTCCTTCTGTCTCAGTCAAGACTTTGCCAAGGATAGGCAGCGATCATACCCCTTTGCTCTTTGACACTGGGGCATTTACTGCCCATGTTGAAAAGCAGTTTAGGTTTGAAAAGTGGTGGCTGCATGTAGAAGGCTTTAAGGATTTAGTGTACAAAACCTGGCATTTACCTTGCAATGCAAGGAAATCCATTGATATTTGGCAATTTAAGATTAGGAACTTGAGGAAAACTCTGAAAGGCTGGGCCATTAATATTGAGTCACAGCAGAATAAGCTTAAGAAGCAACTTATTGCTGAATATGATATATTGGATATACTCTCTGAGACTCAACCTTTATCTCCAGGAGCTAAAAAACAAATGAAATCTATTGCAGATGAGCTGCAAAAAATCTGGAGGAATGAGGAAATTAAGAGTCGACAGAGAGCTAGGGAAAAGGATATACTAGAAGGGGATCAAAATACTAAGTATTTCCATGCTATGGCTAACAAAAGAAGGAGAAAGAAGCAGATTACTTCTCTGGATGGACCAAGTGGTGAGGTAAATACCACTGAAGGTATTTTAAATATTGCTGTAAATTATTATAAATCTCTCTTTGGTGCGGAGTCCAGAATGGATATTGATTTATCTGATAATTTCTGGAATCCTAATGAGATAGTGTCTGATTTGCATAATAGCAACTTGGGTAAAGAGTTTTCTGAGAAGGAGATTAGGGACGCTATCTTTGGCTCTTATGCTGAAGGAGCCCCTGGCCCTGATGGGTCCCCTTTTCTGTTTTATCAACAATTCTGGGAGTTAGTGAAGCCTGAGCTTCTAGCTATGTTTAAAGATTGGCACCTGGGAAAGTTAGATTTGTTCCGGTTGAACTTTTCTCTGTTAACTTTAATCCCTAAAGAACCAGATGCTAGGACTATACAAAAGTTTAGGCCAATTGCCTTAACTAACTGTAGTTTCAAAATCTTTTCTAAGTGTGTGACTAATAGATTGGGAGTAGTTAGTGAGGAGTTGATTGTTCCAAATCAAACTGCTTTTATAAGGGGAAGATTTATTTTGGAATCTGTGGTATCTGCTCATGAAATTATTCATGATGCAGTTCATAAAAAAGAAAGTGGGTTTATCTTTAAGTTTGATTATGAAAAAGCTTATGACAAGGTAGATAGGAGCTTTCTTATGAAGATGATGGCTCAAAGGGGCTTTAGCCCTAAATTTCTGTCTCTAATTAAATCTTTGTTGGATAAAGGGTCCGTGGGGGTTAGAATAAATAATGTTAACAGTGATTATTTTGAAGCTGGTAGAGGTGTCAGGTAGGGTGATCCTATATCACCTGTTCTCTTTAACTTTGTGGCTGATGTCTTTACAAGGATGCTTATTAAAGCTGCTGATAGACAACTTATTTCTGGAATGTTTAGATCTTTCTGCCCCACTGGTATTGTGAGTATGCAATATGCTGATGATACTTTATTATTTCTTGATAAAAGTCTTGATAATGCTAGAAACCTGAAATGGTTGTTGTCATGTTTCGAGCAAATGTCAGGAATGCGCATAAATTTTCACAAATTTGATTTAGTGCCTATTAATATTAATGTAGAGGAGTCCCAAGTGTATGCTCAAGCTTTGAGTTGCAAGCTTGGGAGTTTTCCTATCAAATATTTAGGAGCTCCTTTGCATTATAGAAGGTTGAGGAAAGAGGACCTGCAGCCTGTGATAGACAAAATTATCAAAAAAGCTGGAGGTTGGAGAGGCAAACTATTGTCTTATAAAGCAAAAATAATCTTGATTAGGTCTGTATTAGCCAGCATTCCTAATTATCTGATGAGTATAATTAAATTCCCTAAGTGGGCTATTTCCCTGTTTAACTCTCAAATGGCTCATTGCCTATGGGATGATTATGAAGGAAATCATAAATATCATTTGGCCAATTGGGGTATGGTAGCACAAAAAATAGAGTATGGGGGTTTGGGTATTCCTAATCTAGCTGAGATGAATCTATGTCTCTTAGCTTCTTGGATTAGAAGGTACCAACTAGATGACCACAAGTTGTGGAAGCAAATTATTGATCATAAGTATAGGACTGATGCACCAAACATTTTTGCCTGCCCAGAGCAAGGTCTCTCTCCCTTCTGGAAGGGTGTGATGTGGGCTTCTAGGGCAGCAAAGATGGGGTATCAGTGGAAGGTGGGCAATGGAAGGAAAATTATGTTCTGGGAAGATCACTGGTTTGGGCATTGTAGCCTGGCTATATTATACTGGGATCTTTATGTGTTGGTCAATGAGCAGAATATTAGTATTGCTGAGGTGTGGGATGGAACAAATCTAAAGTTAACATTTAGGAGATGTGTGGATTTGCAATTAATGCAAAGATGGTATGACCTTAAAAGCATAGCTGAATCTATCCAGTTAGATGAGTCAGATGATGCACTCATTTGGAAGTTTGATTCTAAAGGAGTGTATTCTGTTAGCTCACTTTATGCTATTGTTAACTTTAGAGGTGTCATGCCTGTCCACATTTCTTCAGTCTGGAAACTGAAAATTCCCCCTAGGGTTCATGTTTTCTTATGGCTACTGTTCTATATCAAACTTTTAACCAGGGACAATTTGCATAAGAGACAAGAGATCCCTGATCTATGCTGTGTCTTTTGCTCTGAGGAAGAAAGTATACCACATTTATTTTTTGATTGTGTAGTGGCTAGAGAATTATGGAAGCAAATCTCTATGTTTACAAAACTTGGTGGGCAGGTTAATCTGCTGGCGATTTCTCGCCTATGGATCTGTGTTAAAACACACATTGTTCCTAATATTGTCCATGCAGCTGTCCTATGGTCGTTGTGGAAATGTAGGAATGAGATGTGTTTTAACAGGAGATCGTGGTCGTGTATGCAGGTGCTCTATCTGAGGGTGGCTTACACTCTTGCTCGATGGAAGCTGTTGTGCCCGGAGGGGAGCAAAAACGCGCTCGAAGAAGTGATCCTGGCCGTGGAGCAGCTGGCTCGGCAACCCCCCCTGTTGGCGTGGCTGGAACCTGGATGAGCAAAGTTGATGATAAGATCTATGAGATTGTGGTGAAGCCGCTGGAGGCGACCTGGAGCGGTCCATGGATGTACAATGAAGACACAGATGACTGGGAAGCTACAACCTCGTCTCTGGCCAAAAATCTGAACGCTAACTCACTTGCACTGGAGGATGATGGTGAAGGAATGCTGCAAGTAGTGTAATGTCATTCTCGTCGTGCCTGGTGTTAGTATGTGTCCCTGTCACTCCAGGTTGAGTGATGGGGCTGGTGGTTGTAAGTTCACGACTTTTATTTGTGGTGTGTGGCTCCTATAGGAGTCTGGACCTGGGTGTGTTGCAGCAGTGGTTTGAACTGCAAAGACAAGTTTGTAATAACTGTTCGTGGTTTCTTAAATGGAACCGGGGAAACCCTCTTTATCTAAAAAAAGTGGGCATCATGTTCATACACATACTAGACGACTCACCTTGGGAGCTTCATCAGAGGTCTTTGGTCTTAAAGAAAATTCCCTTGACACCACTTTTCAGTTTTGACAGCAAGAGATGGAGTAAGGCCCCTGCGATTGACTTGTCGACTGACACTTTTGACTACTCATGGACATGGATGTCCACACTGGTGAGCACCCCGGCAGTATATATATGCTCATTGCTCACACCCTCTCAATCCACAGCTTACTGATCAGCAGCAAAGATCTAGCTACTCTTCGATCCTTCGTCCATGGAGAAACCATCGTCTCCTTCAAACCTTCTCCTGCTCCTCCTCCTTCAGTTTCTTCTGCTCTCTCAGCTTCTGGAAGCACGGATATTAGGTGGGTACTGCATATGAAAGTTTCAAGCACACATGCTTGATTCATCTTTATCGTAAAACATATATGATTCATGGAAAAAATTTCTGCGGTTTTGTGCTCAAATTTGCCGCTTCTCACAAGAGTTTTCCTCTTACCTTTGCAGGTGATAGCTACGACTACAAGCGCCTGGTGGCGTCGGATGCTGATGGAGATGATGCAGTGATGTCCTCGTCACACCTGAACCTAGCCGACGATGCACTAGAAAGGCCTCCCAAGTATACTCCGCCGTCGCCGAAGCCGCGCCCGCCGATTCACCCGATGCTAGGCTGGCGGCCATCGCACCAGCGCGTGGGAGATGGTGTGCAGGATCCGCAGGAGATGTCTCCGCCGGCGTGTTCGTCCACAGGACCTGCACCACCGCGAGATTATTATGGTCGTCAACAAGATGAAGCTGCAGGACACCCACCGAGCCGGCCGGGGAAGATGTTGGATGTGTTTCGTGCGTTTCTCGATGCGTATGGCATGCAGATGTGAAAGTTAATGCTCAAACCACTGCATAGAGTGATTTTTCCTTTTGTACGTTATTCTTAGGTGAGCATATTATCATTGTTTATTGTGTTGAGGCACTTAAGATGGGAGGTTCGGAGTCTCTTTCAATGTTCGTTTAGGCAGCCTTGGACCGCTAGCTTCGGTGATTGCAGAAAATTCTAGAAATCGTTTTGATTTTTTCAATCCTATAGGGTTCTATCTGTAAAGTTTTTAGGACAACTGTTTTTTTACTCTTTTTTTTAAGTTTTCATGTTCGTGTGTTCTTGTAATTTGATTTTCAATATGAAATGTATGGTTGCTTTAAAAAAAATAGATAATTACCTCACACTATGGTAAATTTGTTTCGGGTCGGAGGGGCCAAAGTTTGACAAGTTTGGAGGATCAATGATAGAGATAGACCATCTCTCGTGTAATTGAGATACTAAAAGTGTTTTTTTTTGTCAAATTGCACACTCGTGCGTTATATATCCCGTACCTCGAGCTCGAGGTCCCAAAACCCTAATTAATCAGGACGACGGAGCGGACACGCAGAATTAAGGGTAAAAAACGATAATATGGCAGCGATTCGATCGGCGGCGAGGAAGATCGTCGGCCGCGCGCTTGTGCAGCGTCCGCTGGGCGTGGAGGTGGCTCGACCTCTAGCGGCTGCTGCCATGCATGCTCCCCCACGACGGGTTGCTCGGACAACCACAGCCGCCGCTCGTCAGGCCATCTCGCCTCTTCAGCTCTGGCAGCCACAGGACGTACGAACCACCACCAAACAAGGTTTTGCCAATTTCTCCGGCGACAGTGAATCGAACCAATCTGCATGTCACTCTATATAGTATATACTCTGTAGCTTAATTTAGCAAAACTTAAATGCAGGATTTTGTCTCCGGCGCCAACGCCAAACTCAGGGAGGAACTCGGGAAGAAGCAACTAGAGCTGCTCCTCCTACTCCAGAACCATAAGACAGATATTGCCAAGGGCGCCCCCAGCGTACCCACCGATGAACTGAAGAAGAAGACCAATGAGCTGCTCGATGTATTCAATAAGATACTCGAGTCAAATAAGCCAGAAGAGCTGCTCGCCCTGATTACGCATATATTCCAAGCCACAGGTGCAGAAAGAGACAGGCATGCACTTCTGATCCTCAAGTATACTCAGTCTTTCTTTTAGCTGAGTATACTCAATTTTCTATCTCGTTTAATTCTGTTCAATCGCTGTTACTTCATGTCTCGTTTATTATGTCCGTTTTTGCTAGTTCTTAATCAGTCGAGATCTAACCTAGGGCTCAGTCCATATCTGACCTATGGTTCCTGTTATTGAGTTTTTTCTTGTTGGTTGTTTTTTGCATACTTCCGTCGATCAAAAAAGAGTGGGTGACTTAGTATAAACTTTTTCACCGATACTCTTTTCCGATCAAAGAAAGTAGTTTGTATATAGATTTGCAGCATACATATACAATTGCATATATGTGTGTAATTTGAATGTATTTTCACGAGTATATGCAAGTTGAATTTGTTCATCACAAAGATCTATGCGATTTTATGCACCCGAATACTCAGGGCCGGTCCATACATATTCAGGCCCTGGGGCGAGACAACAAAAATGGCCCCTTGTTGACAACAAAAATTTAGCGTCTTTCAAAATCAAACCAGTACATATTGTAGATTGATGGTCTTTGAATTACAAAACTCACACTACGAGTTATTTATTTGTAATGGTCTAGAGAACTACAACACAATAGTAAGGAACCAATATTGTTCTATATATAAAAACGATCTTCTAAGTAGCTATTTAACAGCGAGTCAAATAATCTTCTAAGCGCTCTTTATCAGAAAAAAGTTGACAGGGAATAATGACTAGAATGTTGAGATGGAAAGAGATGATTGGGGAGAAAAATAATAGCGCCACTGATCTTCATTAATAGGTGCGGCAACCTCGGAATTGGAAAGGTATGAGGGCGACGTCGCTGTTTTCAGATTGGTCAATTTTAGAGAAGAGACAATTTGACAACTACTATCAATCAATACAGAAAAAGAATAATAAGTATTGGGTCGAGCAGGCAGCTTATCAATAGATTAATGGTTTAACACTCCGATCCATGGGAAATCCTATGGGAATAGATTAATGGTTTTTTCTGGTTTTTCTATTAGATTTTTGCTCAAATCCAAAATCAGAAATCTGGTTATTCTGTTCCGGACTGTTTTTCAAAAAATTCGAAATTTAAATAAGTTTAAATTTGAAATCTGTTCCATTCAAAATCTGTTCAAATCCGAAAACTGTTTAAATTCAAAATCTGTTCAAATACGAAATTTTTTCAATTAAAAATGTTCAAATTTAAAAATCTGTTCAAATCTGAAAACCGTTCAGATTTGGAATCTATTCCATTCAAAATCTGATCAAATCCAAAAACTGTTCAAATTCAAAATCTGTTTCATTTGAAATATGTTCAAATTCTAAATTTGTTTCAATTAAAAAATGTTCAAATTCAAAAATCTGTTCAAATCTGAAAAACCGTTCAGATTTGAAATCTATTCCATTCAAAATCTGTTCAAATCCGAAAACTGTTCAAATTCAAAATCTGTTTCATTTGAAATTTGTTCAAATTCAAAATTTGTTTCAATTAAAAAATGTTCAAATTCACAAATCTGTTCATTCAGATTTGAAATCCGTTCCATTCAAAATCTGTTGAAATTCAAATTTGTTTATACTTGAAAATTATTCAAATCTAAAATTGTTCACAATTTTTTAAAATCTGACAAAAAAACGATTGGCGATTTGACCAGAATAGTACTAACTGACCGAAATAACACCCTTGCGTCGATCCCCGGAAATATAGAACGAATATGGGCCGGCCCAGGAGGTGAAAAGCTTCAAGCGTCGCTTCGCACGCGACGCGTCGAGCGCTGAATAGGAGTTCCCCCGGGCGTTTCCTATACTCCGACCTGGTCGGCCGTTACCGGGCGCCGCACACCCCCGCGCGGTATGGGCCGGCCTGGTCTGCCCATTTCGCTTTTTCCTTCTCTGTTGTTGTTTCTTTTTCGTTTTCAGCATTTTTTTTATTTCTGTTCTGATTAAAAAATGTTCTGATTTTTGTAAAAATTATATTTGAAATTTGTTCGGATTTTAAAATTTGTCCACATTTCGAAATTTGTTCAGATTTAAAATTTCTTCATATTTAAAATTTTTTCTCATTCAAAATTTGTTCTAATTTAAAACTTGTTCTAATTTAAAATTTGTTTCAATTAAAAATTTGTTTCAATTTGAAATTTGTTACAATTTAAAATTTTGTTCAGATTTAAAATTCACTCAGATTTGAAAGTGTTCAATTTTTTAAAAATGTTCTTTTTTGAAAAATGTCTTGATTTGGAAACGTGCAGATTCAAAAAATGTTCAAATTTTGAAAATGTTCAAAATTCGAAAAATGTTTAAATTTGGTCGAAAAATGTTTTAGACTCTAAAATGTGCATTTTTGGAAAATGTTCAAAATTTTAAAAATGTTCAAATATTGAAAATGTTCAAAATTCAAAAATGTTCATTTTCAAGAAATGTTCAGATTTGAAAAATGTTCAAATTAAAAAATGTTCATTTTCTAAAAATGTTCTAACTCAAAAACTGTTTATTTTCGAAAAATGTTCCTATTCAAATAATCAGGAAAAAAGGAACAGAAAAAAGAAAAGAATAAACTGAAGAAGAAAGTACTACCTGATCTTGTTGGGCCGCAGCCCAACAGGCTAACCTGGATGCGCGGGGGTGTGCGGCGCCCCGTTCGTGCGCCCAGATTGGCGTATAGGCGCCCCCGTTCCCCCGATCCATTGCGTTGGTCCATGAGTGCTAGCTACATGGAGGCCTTGGGCTTTTTATTTTTCTTTTCTTCATGAACCTAATACAAATGGCCGTGGCCCCTGCCTCCTAGGGGGCCAAGGCGGGCGCCCCATTGCCCCCCCCCCCCCCCCCCCATGGGCCGACCCTGCAAATAATATATGCAATTCATGCACTAGAATAATCTATGCATTTTTTGCTCGTACATGCACCATTGCACATAAGTTAATTGCACATGGATATGTAATTGCATATATATGGAAAATAAAAAAATTATTTGTGAAATGTACTGTTTTCATCCTTTTGTGATTGCAATTGCCATATAGGCCTTTTTCGTTATAAAAAAACCCTAGCCAAAAGGCCCATAAAAGAGGGAATGTTGAATAGGACGAGCTATCCACACCCTTATTCTATTTAATATCGTGCAGGTCTCGTATCGAATTTGGTACGGAACTACTTCTTGCAGGTATATCCGCACTGATTGTCGTGATGTTTGTGGTTGCGCTCGACGCCATGCGAAAAGCCCGTCGCCTGAAAATGTGCCTGGTCGCTGTCGCTGGAATTCATGTTATGGCTGGCACCTACTATCTGATGTCGACACCGACATGTGCACAGGTTGTTCCTGAGGGGGATATAGGAGGAGGCAATGATGGGAAAAAAAGAGGAGGCAGATGATCGTCTCTCTTCTTATCCTATGTAGTAGCCTTTTTTCAATTTGTTTGCATGTAGTGTGTCATGAATCATTCCATAATCCTTCTTCTATTTGAGACATCATTCAGTCGATTATATTTTGCGAAGTAACCAGCTTATACCGATTATGTGTGAGGCTACCGTTGCGGTCCTTGTTCGTCAATCTATGCATTTGTGATTCGTGACGTGCCACAGTTATGTTGCTACTTATTATTTTTTGCGTTATGTATTTATGTGATATATGTGTAGTATAAACTTTGCCACATAGGACTAGGTGACACATTGCACAAGCACCCAATAGTAATAAAGATGGCATCACATTGCAGTGGCAGGAAGAAACTCATCACCCACTTATAATACAGTAAGGTTTTTTTTACAAACCATGCTGCTTAAGATTAGGTAAAAGGGCACATTACAACCCAGACAGCAAAGGGAACAAAGAAATAAGAGCTACTCCCTCCGATAAAAAAATTAAGTGTCCATAATTTTGTACTAACTTATTTTCGACTAGAGGGAGTACAATTCAGTTCCTAGATTCTACATGGGCGGTCCTCAAAGGAAAAGATTAAACGTGATCAGGTCCTTGCTGCTGCATCACGGAACTACTATCGCCACCATTGGAGACATGGCCACTTGGGGTATCGGCTGCAACACCATCTCCTCTTGCATGTTGATGACTGTTGAAGGTTGTCCTTGTTTGTAAATATGTAGTTTATACTAGGCTGATATGTAAACATCTTTGTAATATATAGAAGGAGAAATGGGGGGCTGGCTGCGTGTGTGCAGCTGAGAGAATTCCAGATATTTCCCAAGAGCAAACATGGTATCAGAGCAGGTGATGCCGGGCGCCCCTTGCCGGCGGTGAATCGGCCCCGGTGGTGGTTTGGACGGAGACGGGGGAGCCCGGCTCGGGATCGATTGAAGGTGCCGGCAGCCGACCTCAAGCCCGCGAAGGCGGTGAACCAGGCGCTGCGGTCGGGCGCGTCCGTGGAGACGGTGCGGAAGGCAGCGGCAGGGACGAACAAGAAGGCCTCGTCGGCGACTGTGGCGGCACCCGCGCGGAAGCTGGACGAGACAACGGAGCCCCGCGGCGCTGGATCGCGTGGACGGCAAGAGAAGAGGTGTTGCTGATTTGCTGTTGCTGCTGAATGTGAAGCAGAGGAAGAGCTACAGGTGTGCGTGCAGCAAGGAGTGGTACTTCTGTAGCTAGCTGTGTAGAGGAGAAGCGAGAAGTTTGGTTTGTTGTGTTACTTCAGCTCAAGGTGCTGCTGCAGCTATGGATGGAAAATCTCAAGTTGTGTTTGGTGGATTTGGTAAACCGAGAATGGTATTGGATGATGGATTGGGCATAACTAAAGGACTTGGTGAAGGTGCTGGAAAATCTTGGCAACGAGATGGTGATTGGCTGTGTCCAAAAATGAGCTATGGAAATATAAATTTTGCCTTCCGAAGTATCTGTAATTTGTGTGGAGTTGCACGCCCTGCTGGTGTTAGTGGAAAAGGTGCTGGCAGTGGTGGTTGGGGCTGTGGTATGCGACCTGGTGGCAGGGCGAATACTACCGCAACTGAAAAAAAGGAGTCTCAAATTGTGAGAATGGAAATGTCATATGATGATTGGAAAAAGTGGTGCCAATTTAAGAGAATGTATATGGAGGATAAGCAATGGACTGAGGATTCCAATGCATTCACATCTGCTACATATACGAACTCTGGTGGTAACACTTATTATACTATGAGTTATAAAATGGCAGATAGACCATGGCTAATAGATTCAGGGGCCTCTAGACACATGGCTGGCTCTTATGAAAATTTTGTTGACTATACTCCTGATTTAAAGAGGCAAAGAGTGAGGTTAGCTGATGGCTCTTCCCAAACTGTTCTGGGGTCAGGAACAATCATGTGTGGATCTAACATGCCTCTTTCATCAGTATTACATGTTCCTTCATTCCCAATCAATTTGTTGTCCATTAGCTGTATTACAAATGAGCTCAAATGTGTTGCAGTCTTCTTCCCAACGTGGTGCTTATTTCAGGAACTTGGTACTGGGAAAAGACTTGGCTCTGGGATTATGAGTGATGGTTTATATTACCTAGATGAGAATATATCACCTGTGGCTGCTGCTATTCTGTCTCGAACACCATTGCAAGAATTTCTTCTTCATCATCGCAGACTGGGACACATGTCCTTTAATACTCTGGGTCAGCTCTATCCTGATCTATTTAATAAGGTTATAAATGAAAATATATCTTGTGATGTAATGTCTACGCACGCATCTGTTCTTGTAGACAGTGTTGGGCCTCCAAGTGCAGAGGTTTGTAGAGCAGCAGCAAGTTTCCCTTAAGTGGATCACCCAAGGTTTATCGAACTCAGGGAGGAAGAGGTCAAAGCTATCCCTCTCAAGCAACCCTGCAATTACGATACAGAAAGTCTCTTGTGTCCCCAACACACCCAATACACTTGTCAGATGTATAGGTGCACTAGTTCGGCGAAGAGATAGTGAAATACAAGTGGTATAGATGATTATAAGTAGTAAATACAATCTGGAATAAAAATGGCAGCAAGCAAACAAGTAACAAAACAGCAAGTAAACGGTGTGCAAAGCTTGGAAACAAGGCCTAGGGATCATACTTTCACTAGTGGACACACTCCCAACAAATATAACATAATTGAGCAAATAAATAACTTCTCTTCACCATGCTACTCTGAATTACTCTCCTATTGAATAACACTAATCATTGCGTAGGGCTACGAAGCACTCCTCAAAGTTCATCAAGTACTTGACAAACACCACTCATAGAGATATCCAAATCAAATCACAACACAAGATAGATATTATTGCAACTTAGACCAAGTACTAACACGGTGCACACACTGTCAACATTACACCATGAAAGGAGGAATAGATCACTTCAATACTATCATAGTGATAATTATTCTCATAATCCATAAGAGATCACAATCGTAGCCTAGACAAAGTACCACCACGATGCACGCACTGTCACCGTTACACAATGGCAGGAGGAATAGATTACTTTAATAACACACTAGAGTACACATAATGAAGAAGAGTAACATCTACTTATTCAACATGATACAAAGCTCACGATCACATAAAGATCACATCATGGGAGAGAGAGGTGAACCACATAGCTACCGGTAGAGCCCTCAGCCCCGGGGATGAACTACTCCCTCCTCATCATAGGAGACATCAAGGTTGATGGAGATGGCGGTGAGGTCGATGGAGACGGCGGAGACGGCGATGGAGACCGATGGAGATGGCTCCGGGGGCACTTCCCCGTCCCGGCAGGGTGCCGGAATAGAGAATTCTGTCCCCCAAAATTCGTCGGTGGCGGCGGCGGAACTCTTTCTGGAAATTTGCCGACTCCCCTAGGGTTTTCCGTCCTGAGGCTTTATATAGGCGAAGGGGCGTCGTCAGGGGGCAGCCAGGGGCTCCTCGCACCTAGGGGGCGTGGCCAGGGGCTGGGCCGCGCCGCCCTGGTGTGTGGGGCCCTCGTGGCCCCACTCCGCCTCCTCTTTGGTTCTCTGGAAGCTTCTGGGAAAAATAAGACTTCTGGAACTTGTTTCGTCCAATTCCGAAAATATTTCCTGTGTAGCTTTTCTGAAACACAAAAACAGCAGAAAACAGGGAACTAGCACTGTGGCATCTTGTCAATAGGTTAGTTCAGGAAATCGCATAAAAACGCCACGAAGTGTAACGAAACACAAGGCAAATGGTGTAAAAACAAGCATGGAGCATCAAAAATTATAGATACGTTTGAGACGTATCAGCATCCCCAAGCTTAACTCCTACTCGTCCTCGAGTAGGTAAGTGATAACAAAAGAAATAATTTTTGAGGTGACATGCACCATCACAATCTTGATCATATAGGTAAAGCATTGAGTGCTGAGATCAAAGAACTTAAAACATGGACATGAAAGACATAATCTTGACAATATAAACTTAGCAACCATGTTATAACATGAAAATGAACACAAACAAAAGATCATGAAAATGAAACAATAAAAGGCAAACGTGTGTTCAAATCATAAGGAAAAACATACAAATGGTTTTCAGCTTGTCCTTCATGGAGAGCAAAACATAAATGCATAGGACACCTTCAAGTTTAAGAGGGCGACTAGACACAAATAATTTGAGAACAAGTGAAACCAACAATATGAATCAATCAATAAAAACTTTGGGACAATGCACATTATACTAAGAATGACAACTATGCTCTCTTAATGGTGCATAAAGGTAGAAGGTGGTAACTCAACATAAAAGTAAAAGAAAGGCCCTTCGCGGAAGGAAGTAGTGATTAAACATGTGCTAGAGCTTTTCATTTGTAAAACAGAGAGATAAAAATTGGTTTTGAGAGGTGGTTGTCTTTGTCAACGACTGGCAATGGGGTTCTGACTATCTTCCATATAAAAATGAAGCAAGTTTTTGAGAGAGAGATTGGCACTTTTGTGCTCTTTTATAAAGCTTGGCACTCCTCCCCACCTTTTTTCCTTTCACAAACCATGGCTAACCGATTCCATCGGGTGCCCACCAACATTCACATTCCATGGAGGAGTGCCTTTTTTATTTTCATTTTTTCTTTTTTTTTTCTTTTTGGAATAAGCAATATGGAAGATAGCAAATCCGACCACTACGTCCCCATGAGCTAAAAACAGTGTCACAAAATGAGAAGTATTTTGAAGATTTTTTGAAAGGTAGCACATGAAAATTTACTTGGAATGGCTTACAAATACCATGCATAGAAATTTATAGTGGACACAATGGCAAACTTGGTTTTTGGGAGTTGGATGGACGAGTAGAGCTCATACTCAGTACAAAATGAGGGCTAGCAAAAGACTGGGAGCGACCAACTAAGAGAGCAATAATGGCCATAATCATGCAAAGCGACAAAGCGACATTAAAAGAAGCATAAGATGGCATCAAAAGTCAAAAACTAAATGATCATAGAGGCTATAGGCGACTTATTTTGTAGTCAACATGTGTAAGCATGTGCCAAATCAACCCAAATAAAGCATCAAAGGAGAAAACCAAATAAATGCTTCCATATAATAAAAACAACGCATGATTTTTTCAAAGGCTCATTAAGCAATCTCAATCATTTGAGACAAGTCATGCTACATCAAAAATCACTAAGCATACTATCAAAAAGACATCAAGCACGACATGCAAAAGCCTAGGCCGCAGTCTACACAAGCTCCTTTTTGTACCACTTTTTTGCATGAAACTTTTTCTCTTTTCCAACACCATTCAAACCTTTTTGAGGAAAACTCTTTTGAGGAAAACCAACATATACCAGAGGTCCAAATACACCTTGATGCAAAGATAAAACAAGATCTGAACAAAAATCAAGGCGAAAAATGCAAGCTAAACGCAGTAGCAGAAAAAGAGAACACTCATTGAACGATAAGAGTGAAAACTAGAGTGTTCTTGGCAAATAAAAAGCGAGTTCATCTCCGCCAAAAGAAACATGATGTGATATAACCATTTATTGCAGCAAACAAAACAAAAGAAAACTGAAAACAAAAAACAACTGACGCTCCAAGAAAAATGCATAGTGCATGAAGCAATAAAAATATAGTGTCTTGAAAGGTGACCTGATTTTTGCTGATGAAGAAGGGGTGCCTCGGAGGCATCCCCAAGCTTTGACGCTTGTACTTCTTGGATATTTCTTGAGGTGATGCATGGGCATCCCCAAGCTTGAGCTTTTGTCCATTCTTCAACTCATATCATCATTCTCCAATCCCTACACTTGAAAACTTCCTTTATACAAAACTAAACACAAATTTATTAGCAATATTAGTGTAAGCATAGCATAGAATCAACCTCTTTTTGCTTCAGGTTTGAACCCAAAACCACCACATATTAAGCATATACTACTGTAGCAACTTTCCCAAAAGTTCCATGATCAAAAGAACTCAAAAAGAAAGCGATAAAGCGGCAAACACAAATATTGGCAGAAATCTGTCAAAACAGAACAGCTGGCAAAGGTCGAATTTTTTAGGTGTTTTCTGTTGCTCAAATCAAAAAGTGTTCATCTAATGAAAGTTTGGATATAACCTGGGGCATATGCACAAGAAATCGCAGGTCCAAAAGATATATAGAGAATTTTCACGAATTTTTACGGTGCAGCACCGAAAACTGTTTCAGGACAGCAACGTCCCCAAATCTTACCTCACTCAAATTAGAGGCATCTCTTGGCACAACAACGAAATAAATAGGATAAGGAGCGGTTATTACAGTAGTAATAACTTCCAAGACTCAAATAAAAGAAAAATTACTGAAAATAAAACAATGGGTTATCTCCCAAGAGTGCTTTTCTTTGACGCCTTTGAGCTAGGCGCAGTAATTTGCAAAGATGCTCATGCGGGCGCCATATAAGAGCTTGAGGCAAAGGCGCTATATAGGAACTTGAAGCAAAAGAGAGCATCAAAAAGCAAATATGAAAGACATTTAAATCTAAACCACTTCCTATAAAAAATAGTCTTGTAAAGAGACAAGTCATAAAAGCGCAAAGCAAAAAGCATAGGAAGGCAAAACAAGTACAACTTCAAGAATTGCAACATAAAGAGGGAAAACTCAATATTGTTGAGATCCATCAAACCATGTTTCTCTCTCTCATAATAACTTTTAGTAGCATCATGAATAGAATTAACAATATAACTCTCACATAAAGCATCCCTATCATGAGCCACATGCATAAAAGAATTAATACTCCCCACATGAACAATAGTAGTAGGAGCAGATTCAATAGAATAATTATTCTCATCACCATAATCATCAAAAATAGGAGGCATATTGTAATCATAACTAATTTTATCCTCAATAGTAGGTGAACTGAAAATATTATACCCATCATCATAGCCATCATAAACTAGAGGTTTAGTATCATCACAAGCTAGAGAACAGCTATTTCTCAAAGCATATTCTTCAAACATATCATCATAAGAAGGAACATCACATAGGGGAGATAAAATATCATCAGAGCAAACTTTCTCCACTAAAGCTGGGGAACTAAAAATATCATGCTTAACAAAACTAGCTTCCCCAAGCTTAGACTTTTCTATAGCATTAGTAATAACAGTGTTCGAAACATTCATACTAACAACACTATTAGCATGCAAATTAAGCTCCAAAGGTTTTTCAATCTTCTCTTCAAACACTTTATATCTAAACTCAGGAAAAAGACTAAAGAACTCTTTGTTTTCCATTAAGCCTAACTAGTGAAAATAAAAACAAGAAACAAAAAGATGTAATTGCAGAATCTAAAGGAAATAACTCTGAGCACTCACTAGCAACTAAAAGACTTAGTAGCCAAAGAATGTGAGTACCTTTTACCTTACCTCCCCGGCAATGGCGCCAGAAAAGAGCTTGATGTCTACGCATGCATCTGTTCTTGTAGACAGTGTTGGGCCTCCAAGTGCAGAGGTTTGTAGAGCAGCAGCAAGTTTCCCTTAAGTGGATCACCCAAGGTTTATCGAACTCAGGGAGGAAGAGGTCAAAGCTATCCCTCTCAAGCAACCCTGCAATTACGATACAGAAAGTCTCTTGTGTCCCCAACACACCCAATACACTTGTTAGATGTATAGGTGCACTAGTTCGGCGAAGAGATAGTGAAATACAAGTGGTATAGATGATTATAAGTAGTAAATGCAATCTGGAATAAAAATGGCAGCAATCAAACAAGTAACAAAACAGCAAGTAAACGGTGTGCAAAGCTTGGAAACAAGGCCTAGGGATCATACTTTCACTAGTGGACACACTCTTAACAAATATAACATAATTGAACAAATAAATAACTTCTCTTCACCATGCTACTCTGAATTACTCTCCTATTGAATAACACTAATCATTGCGTAGGGCTACGAAGCACTCCTCAAAGTTCATCAAGTACTTGACAAACACCACTCATAGAGATATCCAAATCAAATCACAACTCAAGATAGATATTATTGCAACTTAGACCAAGTACTAACACGGTGCACACACTGTCAACATTACACCATGAAAGGAGGAATAGATCACTTCAATACTATCATAGTGATAATTATTCTCATAATCCATAAAAGATATCACAATCGTAGCCTAGACCAAGTACCACCACGATGCACGCACTGTCACCGTTACACCATGGCAGGAGGAATAGATTACTTTAATAACACACTAGAGTACACATAATGAAGAAGAGTAATATCTACTTATTCAACATGATACAAAGCTCACGATCACATAAAGATCACATCATGGGAGAGAGAGGTGAACCACATAGCTACCGGTAGAGCCCTCAGCCCTGGGGATGAACTACTCCCTCCTCATCATAGGAGACAGCAAGGTTGATGGAGATGGCGGTGAGGTCGATGGAGACCGATGGAGATGGCTCCGGGGGCACTTCCCCATCCCGGCAGGGTGCCGAAATAGAGACTTCTGTCCCCCGAAATTCGTCGGTGGTGGCGGCGGAACTGCGGAACTCTTTCTGGAAATTTGCCGACTCCCCTAGGGTTTTCCGTCCCGAGGCTTTATATAGGCGAAGGGGCGTCGTCAGGGGGCAGTGCTACCAAGTTAATGTGGGAGCAAACTGTCCTTGTGCGTATTGGATAACCAGCCCATTGGGAACCCCAAGAGGAAGGTATGATGAGTATAGCAGCTAGTCTTCCCTCAGTTAAGAAACCAAGGTTTAATATCGATCACGAGAGGAGAGACAAACGACACAAGGTGATGCGGAACCTGCACATACACAAACAAATACTTTGTTCCCAACTTGCGATGAGGTTGTCAATCTCACCGGTTTGCTTGAAACAAAGGTTATGAGCGTATCGAGTGGAAAACAATATAGTATGCGAGTAAAGTAAACAGTACGAGTAAAGTAAACAGTGCGAGTAAAGTAAACAGGTAATAGCAATATGATGGAAATAGGACCGGGGTCCACAGTTCACTAGTGGTGTCTCTCCATAAGATAAATAACACATGCTGGGTAAACAAATTACAGTTGGGCAATTGATAGAATAAAGATAAACGTGATATGTCAAGAAGATCACTATGAGATTTACTCTGGGCATTACAACAAAATACATAGACCGCCATCCAACTGCATCTATGACTAATAATCCACTCCCGGGGATATCAATCCGAACACCCTAGTAGTATTAAGTTGCGAACAACAGATAATTGCATTAAGCAAAGTGTGTAATGTAAACAAAGCATATGACCTTGAGCATATGAATGTTGTTTTCTCCCTAGTAGCAACAGCACATCTACCACCTTAGAGGTTTCTATCACTCCCCCAGGTGAAATAGAGGCATGAACCCACTATCGAGCATAAATACCCCCTCTTGGAGTCACTAGCAACTACTCGGCCAAGATAGCTACTAACAACGGAGAGCATGCAAGATCATAAACAACATAGAGATAACAAAAGATATAATTCAGTACAGCAACTTAATCATAAATACCAATATTCATCGGATCCCAACAAACCAAACATGTAGAATTACATAACGGTGATCTCAATCATGTAGGGTGATACGTCTCAAACGTATCTATAATTTTTGATGCTCCATGCTTGTTTTTACACCATTTGCATATTGTTTCATTACACTTAGTGGCACTTTTATGCATTTTCCGGAACTAACCTATTAACGAAGTGCCACAGTGCCAGTTCTCTGTTTTCTGCTGTTTTTGTGTTTCAGAGTGATACATAGGAAATATTCTCGGAATTGGACGAAACCACATCCTGAAGTCTTATTTTACCCAGAAGCTTCCAGAGATCCGAAGAGGAGTAGGAGGGGGCCACCAGGGCCCCACACGCAGGGGTGGCGCGGCCAGCCCCTGGCCGCGCCGGGCCCGCGTGAGGGCGCCTAGCCCCTCCTCTGACGATGCCCCTTCGCCTATAAAGACCCCCCGGCGAGAAAAACCTAAGTGCCCGATCAGTTTTCCAGAACACATCGTGATCCGCCGCCGCCGTCGACCCAAAGATCGGGAGGGTCCAGAAGCTCTTCCCGGCACCCTGCCGGAGAGGGGAATCGCCACCGGAGGTCTCCTTCATCGCCATGCTTGCCTCCAGAGCGATGAGTGAGTAGTCTACCTTGGACTATGGGTGAAAGAGCATTTGCCCCCATGTGTGGTTTTGGTAATTAATGACAATCCCTATGGACTAATGTTTGCATCGAGTTATATTTGTAGGACTTGTCCGTAGACAACGCTTGAGCCATATCTTGGTTTCAAGGTTGTAAGAAGATGCAAATAAAGAAGTTTATGTGATGATCAAGGGAGTTGAGCCTATAGAAGACATCATCATTATGAAGGAAGAAGATGAAGTCCAATGTTGATCAAGTCGAAGCGCAAGTTCAAGATAGGCATATAGAGGATATCATTTGCTTGAAGCTCGGTGTCCATTTGGTGTTAATGGACATGTGAAGATATTTCTACTAGTGTCTCTCCCATAGTGAAGTATGGGGGAGCAATCCGCAAGACTTCACCGAGCAAGCGCAATCAAGAAAGGTAGTCCAACTTGAGAAGATCAAGATCGTCACTATCTAGCTCAAGTGGAAGGCGCAAGGCAAAGGTATGATCTTGATAGGGTTTCTTTCTTACCGGTCTCATAGTGTTTGGGAGACCGGGTTTTAGGATCGATAGCCGTACTATCAAGAGGGGCTCTCGAGTGAGTAACTTATTCGTATTGTTCGAAGAGAGCTCAAACCTTTGCATACTTGGCATTATCTTTCTTGGTTCTTATTTGGCTTTTATCCATGTGAGGTTCTAGAGCTTGTGGTTATTTCCATGACAAGCTCTAGCTCATCAAAAACGGATTTTGTATGGAACTCTAATTGCGTTTTTGGTGTTTGGAGGTTTTACCGATTCATCTTTATAGCTAAGTCAAACCTTTTATCATTTGGTTTCATCCTCTTTTGTTGGACTATGATGTTTCTATGGATGATGTTGTAGAGCTCATCGTGGTGATTCCAACGAGCCCAAGATCATCAAAAACGGAGTCCGGATGCAAAAGTTATCGCTGTTTTCGTGTTGCTCACTTTTCTTGGGCGGATTATCCGGCCTAGTTTTGGACAAAAATCCGGCCAATAATCCGCCCATGGATCTGGGTGACGCGCACCCTGGAACTTCTGGTCCTTAGCCATTTTCATCGGGGGGCGGATAATCCGGCCCACTTTTGGACAAAAATCCGGCCAATAATCCGCCCATGGATCTGGGTGACGCGCACTTTGCCAACTTCTGGTCCTTAGCCATTTTCAAGGGGGGGGGGGCGGATTATCCGGCCCAGTCTTGGACCGGATTATCCGGCCCTGCTGTACATCAACGGCTACATTCCCAGGAGGGGTATAAATACCCCTCCCCTTCTTCAAGCTTTGGCTAGCTCATTTTTCCTTCTCTCTCCCTCCATTGTTGACCTTGGAAAGCTTGCCCATCTCTCAATTCCTTCCATGATTCTTGCATATCTTTGAGGGAAAAGAGAGAGGAGATCTAGATCTACATTTCCACCAATCACTTTCTTCTCTTTGTGAGGGGAACCCATTGGATCTAGATCTTGGAGTTCTTTGTGGATTTCTTCCTTTGTTCTTCCTCTCATATCCCTCCATAGCATTTGTTGCTTTGGTAGGATTTGGGAGAGAAGGATTTGAGCACTTTGTGTGTTCTTGCCATTGCATCGGTTGCATCGGTTTGAGTTCTCCTCGGAGATTCGGTAGTGAAAGTTCGTTGAGCTTTTTACTCTTGGGTTCTAGGAGCCCTAGACGGTTTAGTGGCTTAGTGGTTACTTGGGGACCTCCAATTAAGTTGTGGAGATCTTCCCAAGCTTTGTGGTGCCTCCGTGGCAATTACTTGGGGACCTCCAATTAAGTTGTGGAGATCTTCCCAAGCTTTGTGGTGCCTCAGTGGCGATTCTTGGGAGCCTCCAATTGAGTTGTGGAGATTGCCCCAAGCTTGTACGGGCTCGGTGACCGCCCTCAAGTGTCCCATAGTGGTCGGGTCTTCCATCTTGGTGGGAGGGCTCGAGGAGATTACGGTGAGCCTCCGTGGCGTTTGGGGAGCCTTGTGCCTCCACACCGCTCCAACGGAGATTAGCACTCGCAAGGGTGTGAACTTCGGGATACATCATTGTCTCCGCGTCCCTCGGTTATTTCTATACCCGAGCTTCTTTACTTATGCAATTTACTTTGTGATAGCCTTCGTGCTTGAAGTTATATATATCTTGCTATCTCATAGTTGCTTATCTTGTCTAGCATAAGTTGTTGGTGCACATAGGTGAACCTAGTTTGTTTAGGTTTTGTATGCTTGGCAAATTAAACGTTAGTTTTATTCCGCATTTGTCAAGCCACTCGTAAAAGTTTTAAATCGCCTATTCACCCCCCCTCTAGGCGACATCCTTGTACTTTCACTTGGTATCAGAGCAAGGTCTCTCATTTTAGGGCTTCACCGCCTTGAGAGCAAAGATGTCGGCTAGGGGATTAGTGCACAATGACACCTTTATATTTGATGGCACTAATTATGATATATGGAAAATTTGCATGCTTAATCATTTTCGTGATATGGACCCAAATATAGAGAGAATTCTAGATATGGGTTTCTCTCCTCCTAAGGATTCCCAAAGTCTATCTTTAGAGGAGAAGAGAAACTCTTATCTTAATTCTCGAGCTACTAATGTGCTTGTTGACTTTGTGAGCAATGCAGTTTTTCTTGCAATCATGCCTTACCGTAGCGCTCATGAGGTTTGGACAAAGATTCAAGACAAATATGACATGTCCAACAAGATTGAGGATGATTGTATTCCCTCCACTTCCGGTCGTGATGAACTCTCTTCCACTTCACCAAAGTGTAGCAAGACATAAGGTAACTCTATGGTGAATGGTGATGGAAATTGCAATGTTGATAGTAAGCTTACTTGTGATGATCATTCATCTCTATCTCATTGCCATGCTTCATCTTTGGACTTAAACACTTCTAGCACCATAAATGCTTTACATGCTTGTGTTGATAGTCCTTGCATATCATGTGTATGCTCCTTGAACACATCTCATAATGATATGCTTACTTCGTCTTGTTGCCATGATATAAATGCCTCTAGTTCCTCTAGTTGTTGTGTGTCTAACAATGTAGAGGAATCCGGAAATTCTATTGTCCAAGACATGATCTCGCTTGATGCTTCAAGT